>JAODTK010001710.1:0-558546 GCA_026419785.1 Sclerodactyla briareus | reverse complement strand
AGACAGTCATACTACAATTTCATGGATTTCGGGCAACCTTTAGCATTGCGCATAAATTATGCAAATTAGACAGTAAGTTAATTAACCTCCAGTGACCCGGAAATTTAGACTGCATGTGCCCCATACGCGACCAGGTTTCATTAAAATCCAACAACTTCATGATTTTGCATAAATTACGGCAAATTAGACACATTGAATGACTCCATGACCCTGACTCTCTGTTAAATAATTTTGGGACTAGAATTTTAGACCAAATTCACTGTCAAGTTTCAGGAAAATCTTACAAAAATTGGAATGTCACATAAATTAACTGCAATAGACAACTAATTACACCCTTTTTAAGCTGTAATCTAATCATTCATCGACCTCCATACATACACTATCACCTATGGTGCCGACCTCAAGTCACCATAGCAGTTACAGTTCCCCGTAATCTTGCTAATGAGCTTCAACAATGAATATTCTAACATGGCCAATCCCCTCTTTTATGGTGATTTGCGCCCAGAAAGAACGCTCAGATCGTGTTCACTCAACCTGTAATACCATACACAATTTCGCTGTAAATTGCCTCACCGTTCAGAGAAATCCTTCTAACAAGAAAGTTATCATTTCAGGCGAAACAAAACGGCATTATTTGCCCTACTGTCATGTATACCCATGTGACCTTGGATCCGATGTAGTAGATTAGTGTTACACAGTTGTCAGTAATTGGGCCTAGGAGTAGAGTCGATTCTAATTTGCAGATGTTATCACAAATCTTGTTGTAAACAAACACTCAACCTACACCGTACCTTTGACCCCACTCCTAATCCCTGAACCCCCCCTCATACCAATCTCAACAGCCTCCCTCTTGCCCAGTTTGTCTCCCTTGGACTCTCTAATGAGTGCAATGGGCGAATTACTGCGACAACAATTACACTGTAAAACGTCGGTCACCTGCCCACTGGGATGAATGCTACTCCTGCCCATATCCCGTTCACTGCTTCCATCCATAGCTAATTTACTGTCTGCCGAAGGTATCCTTCTCGCAACATTTTGTTGGGCCAAAGTGAATGTTTTCTGTCCATGCAAAATTGTATTTGGTGTGAATAAATAAGAGAACAAAAATGGTAATTTCCAATGGTTCTATTATCCCACAGGTATGCCAGTAGTAAGGCCTAAGCTACTTAACCTGCTATGATTTTGTACAGGGACCACCCTTAGCCTAGATCAGAAAGTGAATATCTGAATAAGACACCTTGCAATCCCCATGATTCAATCTTTTTGAGGGTAAATGTGTTTGTATCAACCCATCTACATGGCCTGTTCATTATCTGTGATTTTCAAACGTTGTCAGATTGCAGATTTTAACAGTTATTTTACAGTGAATTTGGTTCGCCATTCACATGGTTAACATAGAATGTGTACATGCACCAGTTCTGCAAATCATGACTCATGTCCATTGTAAACAAAAAATATTGTTTCTCTCATGTCCTGCATGTAACAATTTCTGACACACCATTATATGATTATGGAAAGATTGTGCAAAATATCGGCTGTTCCGACTTTCCGTACTCACCCTCTCGAACCATGGCGGCTCGTAGTTTTGACCTACTTATCGATAGACTAGTATTAATGCACTAGCAGTAATAGGCCAGGCGCTACATTATTGGTATAGCAGTCAACGCTACCAGCCCCTGTGCTTCAAACCTTCGCTGAAAGTATGCTCCAAAAAACACTGATGTCAAGGGTCTATTGTTTTAAGTTTTCATTTCTAAAATCTATACTTCATGAATCAAGTCCCATATCTCTCCTGCTTACTATAGGAAAGCCATATTACTAATGGATAGCCCTTCTCAGGTGTCCTACGCGAATCGCTCGGTCCGTCCCTGGAATTGGCATTTCGCTTGAGGTCATGTCCACAAGGTATCTACAGTAACAACCAGAATTGCGAGGTCATATCTCCGAGTGGCAATTATGTAAGAAATGAAAAGGATCAAGGGAAATATCAAATCTGTCAACTTTTCCATAAATGACCTTAAACTACCTCCGATAACATGACTTTAATTTTGTGAACATGCCATGGAGAGTTACTTTTTGAGAAAACATAAGAAGGTCATTTGAGAACAATCCTATCCTCTTCATGAGAAAATGCAATTTTGTAGAATTCAACAAAGTAGTCCCTTATTCCCTCTAATGACCTTTGAATTGACCTTCACCCTCAAAGTTTGTGTCCCACGGGTCAAGGAACCTTGTTTCCAAGTTCGGTCCACATCCATCAAAGTATGACCGTTAAGGGGCCTAAAATACTTTCTTTTTCATCAGATGTTTACTGTTTTAACTCCAATGGCATTTTATTCGGCACCATCAAAAATCTGTGTCCACCCTGAAAGGATCACTACTACGGAACAGTTATACTAGTTTCAAGACTCAATGCTTTTTGTAGAAGAAGATAATTTTGTAATTTGAAACAAAATTTGCCAATTGATGCTTTCATGACCTTGACCTGACCTCCACAGGGTCAGAAATGTTCTAGAGGCAATGGACATTAGGTCCAAGTTTGGTCAACATCAATGAACGATTGGATCAATTTGGCAGCCCAAAAGACAATTGTGGCAGGGAGCCCAATTTCCATTGTGGACAACAGGAGTAGTTAGATATATAGATAGATAGAAACTGGCGGATCACATACTCAACCACATAGCTGGTTTGAGGCTAAAAACAGCTGTTAGGTGAATCAAATAAACAAAACAAAACTTCTGGTAATGTATCTTATTCAAATTTATGCACTTTTCCTTGTAATATACTCCTAAAGAACTCTAACAGACCTATTTTGTAATATCTGGAGTGAAATGAACATTCTAGCCTTCAAAGTTGATAGGACAACGGCAGGAATTGAACAACCAGAATGTTTATACAACGAAAGTTAAGTGAACTATTGACCTTCCAAGTTTGTTCCATTATACAGAGTAGGCAGAGAAATTAAGTATAAAGCTATAATGCATGACTAGAGTTGAACCACACAGAGAATAACCATATTTTGATTTAGGTGGGCAGTCCGCCCCACTACCACGAGGGAGGCCATCTTGGCTTTGAAGAAACTTAAATTGCAGCGTTTTCGGAACATGTGTAGCGTTTGAGACTCAACTTTTGTTTTCGCCCCATAAGACCCCACCTGGCACCTTTTGATTTTTTCTCTTGCGAAACTTTTTAATCGTGATTTGCGTGGTTTCCGAACATGGCGATCGTTTTTTTGAGATCAACTGTACGTTTCATCCGCATGGGACCCCACCTGGCGCCATTCTTTATTTCTTTGAACAACACTGTTTATGGCTGATTCGCATGTTTTGGAACATTGCAATTGTTTCGAGACCAACTGCCGTTTTCACCCCATGGACCGCTCACCCGTGGCCAGTTTGGATTTTTTTACTAAACTTTTTCATCGCATATTCGCCACATTTTGGAGCACCCGCAAAAAACCGTTCCAGCCAACTTTCGCCCCATGGGACCTCACCGACGTCCATCTTGACTTATTCACTAAACTTTTCTATCACTGATTTGCGCATTTGGAACAAGCCATCGCAACAGCCTCATCGGACCCCGCCCTTCTCGTCGTTATTAATGAGATTGACATTGTCTCTCCCACTGATTGCTCAAATATGGGGATATAACGTTGGCGTTACCAGTCAGGCGATGTCTAGTTGTATCTTGTACGTACCTTCTCAAGGTTAACAAAACTAGCGGCCCTGTTGTTACGGATCACCGTTACAGAACCTGCATCAAATGCCCTAACGATTGGCACAGGATGTCATCAACTCTTTCTGAGCTGTCCTGTACTAGTGGACGAACATGCAATACATCATAGAAGAACCTTCTGACATACAAACTTGCTATTTGGGGAACCTAAACTGTTAAACGACTAAAGTGGTTTTACTGAATTCAATGTTGCAGTATTCATGCTTTAGGCTTTTCACGGTGCAGCCTGTCGCTATGCGAACCTTCTCCAAGTACCCCAAGTAAAGTTTTGTGTTATCACATGGCGATGGGGCCAACTTTTGTAGTGAATGATGACAGGTTGGCCAAAGGAAAACTCCCGGCAATCTTGGACATTGTGGGTCCGGCGTTCTTGACATACAAGTAGAGAGGCACAAAGAGTGCAGCCAGGCAATGAGTAGAATTGAGGGTGCGTTTATCCTGGAAGAAAGCAAAAAGAAAACGTCTTTATGCATATTCAGCCTCGGAGCCAACAAATGTGGACGGGTGGGTCTTTTTTCGCAAGATTGTGGACCTCTTTTCAAATATGGACTATTAATTCTTATTTAATATAATTACGAAAATGATTTTTGCTGAATCTTGATCTAATTCCCCTGAACTCAGGTCCACTGAAAACCACGACAGGCTACTGTCCTGATTTTAAGACATATGACATAACTACCTACTCCAATGACATGAATCTATATATAGGCTTTTTTTTGGTAGTAATCAATAGTAGCAACCCAAATCTACATAGTTACTGAAAATCTGACAACTATATCAACATTAGATAATTACCCTGGCAGGGTTCGATTAGTGATTCTTTTTTGATTACCTCTCTTCAATGAACAATGGACAGACTTCCCCAGCCTGCCCCTTAGTTGTGTGTTGCCTATTAACAAAAATGCTAATCAATTTTGGATATGATTAGCCATCATGCCAATTTGGCTAGCAAACTGCTATAATGCTCTACCAGTGTTAAAATCAAACCCTGGAACAGGGGGGCTAGCATTTGTGGCAAGAATGTGACGGTGGATTTTTGCCTGGTGTTGCATTTTAATGCACCCGTGGCTCTGGACGGGTTGAGGAATATTTCTCATCTGGCCAATTTCATCTTTAAAAACTCAAGGCAGTAAATTAGTAGATATGGATTACTGCAAGAAAATTTCAAAAACAAACCAGAAAGCTAAGTGTTCCTCGACTTGTTCTGACAACCTATAGCCAGACAACAAGGCAAATGGTAGATTGTACTAGCTCATATGGGCACATAACGTCTGACAATTTCCCATTTTTACCAACCAAACGCAATAGGGTTCCTGTACTCTTGAATAGTGCTATTTTGCGCTATTGAAAGCCCACAGGTATCATTAATGCACTTGACTGAAAATAACTTAGGAGCTATTTACTGTTGCCTACTCATCAATCTTGCTCTAGTTGAACTACCGATAATCAAGTACATAACAGCCCCCAGTTATACATGATGCAATACTCATATATTTCCGTTTGGTTACTTTCCTACTGTAGCTCCTGGCCAACTGTTACTTTTGCAATGAATCAGTAACCCAACAAGTGAAATATTTATTGTTTTTCTGCATGAATAGATGAACCTATAAGGTAAATGTAGAGTTGCCCTACCGCACGGGGTGTTCTGGAAGATATATTTAAAGTAAGATTGGTTTCTCTAAGTGTTCTTTCTCCTTTTAATGGGGATTGTAGAATAGGAATGGAGCACGATTTATTCAACTTCATCCTGTCACGATCTTGACTCAAAATGCCCCCAAGTTAATGACTTGGATTCGCCTCGTCGTTTAGGACGAGCTTGAGCGCACGATCCTCAGAATTCTCAATGAGGGCATTTTATATATATATCATCCGATCTAGTTAATATTCTATGCTATTCAATGAACATCACGCCCTTCCCCCCCCCCCCCCCTCCTCATGGTTGCACTATGCATATGAAATAACTGAACATAGGGCTAACTTTTGTTGCAAAATTTGATGTTAAAAAAAAAAGCCTTTTGCCTGGTTGTCACAAAATCACCATGCTCCTGGGATGGTCAAGGGATACTTTCTGGCCAATTTCATCCATATAAAACTCACAGGCAGTAAACTAGTAGACCAATAATAAACGAAGATGAGTGTGCTCTTAAAATGCTCAATGTTCACGACGACTCCTTCGTTCCGGCAGCGACAGTCTTCGGCTTGGAGAAGTTCTTGGCGAGAGGAACTCTGACCCTGGTCTTGACGTTCTCCCGCGACGCCAGAACCACTCACGAGCACCCGCATTTGAAAGACTGACGACATCCTGTGATGAAAAATGGGGAGCAAACTGATATTGTTAAAGGAACATTACTCACTTCTGTCACATTCGTGTGAAGCAGGTCTTCCTCTGCCATTTCCCCCCCCCCCTCTTGAAATTAGAAGTGAGATCATCCCCCCACTTCTGCTGATTTCTTTTTCGTTTACTTCACTATTCTTGAGTAAATATGGTTATCATTCCGCAAATTTATAAAGAGACGGCCGTAGCATCAAATCCTGATTTCGTGGAGTTACAGACTAACTATCCACACGTCACCATCAGTAAATGGACTTACCTATAGACATGTGTATTGTTAATACCGCGTCTTCAGGTGGTATTTTGGCCCCACAATTCCCAGATTGGAATGCATCTAGTCTCACTATGCAAAATTAGTGGTTCGCTTGGGGTGTTTTCTGTGAGGTGTACATCTCTTCATCATTCATCAATCATCTTCAACTCTGACTCTTCAATAACTTGTGCCTGTTATGTGCTGTCCCCTATGGCAGTGATAACCACTAGTTGGTGTTTTTTGCAAGTACCAGACAAACAAGACAAGTATAGGATTCGCCGGGAACTGGACTTATGTCACGAAATTATGCCCAATTTTGACATGATACTATTGTTCCAACAGACATTCTTCATTTTAAGTTTGACATGAAAATAAAGGATGAATGGAACTTTCGAAACAAGAGTTATAAGAAGCAATTTAGGGTTCTTGGATATCTCCCCTGGGAGGAAAAGAGTTAAGGGAGACCTATCGCGCCCTATAACATTTGTTTTGACAAGTCACTGGCTGATGAAACGTCTGTTCTTTGACTTGACTCCTAATTTTCGTGTTTCCTTTACACAACTATTACGTTGAGACTAGATTTGATGACAATGCTCGATATCATTCTCGGCAATCAGTCCGAATACATGACATTGTTGAAGCTGTCACAGTCAGTTTATTCATAAAATGACAAGAATGAGACTGGACTAGGCCCTAACAACCTGGTGAAGAGAGAATATCACTCACTCCTACCCAGCCCACTGTCCCCTTACATTAAATTCCTTGGTCCATACCCTGCCCTTGCAGCTGGACACCACAAGAGGCCCCAGTTGCGGAGTCCTCTGAAATCTTCTGTAAGCTGGCTTGCGAGTTGCCCCCGTGCCAGGTGCCGCTCCACAGACTCACAGAGTCTGGACCCTCCACCTCACGGTTGCGTCGCAGCACTTCTCAGTGCGTGTGTCGAAGCTCCTAGCAAGCTGAAGTTTTACCACTGAGCCCTTTCCTGACGGCTCCACTCGATGGCTTTTCGACTGTTCCCTATTTTGCCCATCCCTGCTCTGGGTCCCCATATGCCTCTAGCCCCTCAAAACGCTGGCGCCAGCTTTTCATCATATCTGTAATACCTTCGATTCCATCAGTTGGCTTACGTCAACCTTTTAGAAGGCCGACGCAGCTTTCACTTGGGATTCTTAAAGTGAGCCTGAGTGTATGACTCACCCTGGTCACTATTAAAATACGTACCATTAAATTCCGAGGCACAGGTCTTCACGCGGTGCTCCAGGCAGTGGATTTCTGATTTAGGTTATATACCCGAGGGTTCCTGTACAGCGTGATAGCAAATCAACAGCCTAGTCCATGTGGAAACTGGAATGAGACAATTATTTGAATTTTTCACAACTTTCCCTGCAAAATGCCCTTAAGATTCAAACCCTGACTGTGACAACAACCCACGCGTTGTATCACCTATGACAGGTGTGTCTATCTCAATCATTAGATGTTTGACGCTAATCTGAACTATATAAATGGCTTTGGGGAATTTTGCTTGAATCGGAGCTGTGGCTCACTGCAGCTTGATGGCTTGCTGGGGGGGGGGGGGGGGGGGGGGGGGGGGGGGGGGGGGGGGGTGGGGGGGGCTAAAAAAGCCTTGGGTGTAATCCACATTGCAAGCCCCTGTGCTTGATTCTACTAACCAAAGTGCAATTTTTACTAGGAAGAATGATGGAAAACGGTCACGAAGGCTGAATTTGCCAATCTCTGAGTTAGGCTACACCCGCTTTAGGCTACGATTGAGTGGTTGCTATGTATAAGAATAGGTTTGCAAATTGAAGAGGGCTGACGATACTACTAGTAGTAGCACAGGCAAACCTAGACTAATAGTCAACCAGGATGTGTGACTGTGACGCTCATTTCCTTGGGGCACTTTGTGTTTTAGCATTCAATGACCAGCCAGAAAAATCACCATACCCAATATTCCGTTTTCTCGTGGTGTAATTGGAACTGCACCACACCCAAATTCTGACTATTTGTTCTTGTCATCAACTTTTTACCTTACCTTGGATTTTCAAAAAAAGTTTTCAATTGATCTCTCACTCTGATTTTTCTAACTCGAGTGGGGTCGTTTCCCTGATAAACAGGGAATGCATCTTGTGCCAAAACCATAAATGCTAAATAAATGCGTGATTTTTGAACAGACCTGAGCCCAACCCTCAACGGATCAACCGTGACATCAACATCCACTTTTTTTTTGGACTGTGAGGGCCAAATAATTTTCGAAAAGTCACGGTAACAAGAGGCTTGTACGTTGTAGACCAATAATGTTGTTATCAGGCAGGCTAATCTGCTATGATTACAAAAACCATTTCTTCTGTGCTGCAATAACTATAACCGATCCAAAACAAGGTGGTTATCGTTCGTCTTATTCGCAGAGTCTAACTTCAAGGTAAGGCTTCCCATGATTGCCCACCACTTTTCGGTAACCATAAAACAGAGCCTTGCAGCCGGCTAAATTCAGGTAGGCAAAACTTGCTCAATTGTCCTCTGAATCCTGCATACGATGATTGTGGTCAATGCTGATGTCACTATATTGTGTATACCTGTATGCCCTCAATAGAAACCAGGAACTCGTGCATACTTTGACTTGTTTCGCTGGCCACCTAGATGTCTTGAGCCAGAGTTTTGTCGAATTTTTTGACGAAAAAAATACTGGCCCAGGGATTGAACAAGGATCATAGTCCAGGGTTCTTCAGAGTCCAAGGTGTATTGCCACCGAATCCTTATAATTCGTTCTTGTTATTCTACGTCAACTTCACAGAAAATTGCAGAATGCTGAGTCAATTCCAATTCTCCTTACTCCAAATCAGCATTTATTTTATTTGGTCTTTTTCTTTGGCCCGATATGCATTCCATGAGGCCGAGCCTGCACTGGTTTATCAATATAGGCCTAGGCTACATTACGGAGATCAGAAAAACGGTCACATTTGAGATAGGAAAAATCACTCATCGGAATGGTTTGCAATTTTTATGTGAAGTATAAGACCAATAACAAATATCAGGAGTGTGGTGGCGACACACCCACAATGAGTGAAATATTGTAATTTTTCGGCTTGCTCCATATGACGGCTAACAACAAGTGCTCCTTAAAAGGTTTGGCCTACTATAGGCTATATATTATGCGAATCATGCCGGCTATATACTATAGAGCGTTGAGGGGCCTGTGCCTAGGCCTAGAGAGGCTAGTGCAAATTCACTGGAAATGGAAATGACATACAGTCGCTATTCAATGACTAGCCTCAATACAGCCTAGGCTATTCAATGAGTTTTGTTTTCTGATACTGATACTACTTCGCCGCTAACGTTAGGCTAGCGAATAGGTTTATTTTTGTATTTTTGTTGATAAGTCAAAGAACAACATAACAATGGAACTCATTACTTTTTAACAGATTGGAATCTCTATATTTCCTCCTTCCACAGGATTCGAAATCTCACTTGATTTGCTTTCAGATATTCAGTATTAGCCATTTCCTTTCGGAGGTTATGATTTTAATCATATTGACGCCGTTTTTGACGTTTCCTGATTACGATGTCACACAAGAGTTGTCAACCACCGCAGCTTCAGTTAGGCTAGATTTTCTATTTTCTGCCTAATTCCAGCCGTTTTCAGGCAACGCAATGCATTCATACAAGCAATTGAATATGCTTCAGTTGGATATTGGTATGTAGATAGGGCCGATCGGCATAGAAGACCGTTTCCGCAATGCATGTTGCGGTGCGCTGTTGGATAGTGTTTGATGCATGCAGGGGGACTTTCACAGGGGCAATTTTTGTGATTAGGCATATATTGGAAAAACTTGTAAATTTCAATTTCTTTCCTTATATTGTCTGAGCATATTCTCCCAAAAGTTAGTATGTTGTTCCCGGTAATTTTTGACATCTTTAACGGGACAAATCTGACCGAGATGTGTTATTTTTCGCCACGAAAATCATTTTACCCGCTGAAATTCCTATTGGCCTTTCATAGATTGCCTACTTTGCCCCCTGAAGCTAACACAATACATTGTCGATAGGCTATTCCGAAATTTGTGGCCTTCTCACCTTTGGCATCACGGGGGGGGGGTGGGGGGGCCTCAGTAATATAAGTCGTGATTATTACGTTTATTTACAGTTGTAGGGTCTATGGGCAGCCTCCGTAAGCGTTTTTCCTCCACGGGATGTAATAGATCAAGTTCCTTGAAACGTAACCTTGAAACAAGAGGCATCCCCCGGAGTTGCGGATCTCATCGGCAAATTGGAACTATTCATTTTTTCCTTACTTGCTACTTTTTGCGCGTTGGAAAAGGACAACTATATCAAAATATGTCTGAAACAGCCTTTTCTCCCCAGGGCATTTCATATCACATGAAATTCAGTAATAATTTACAAGGTCATAAATGCTGGGAAATATGGCGCGAGAAAAAGGGAATATATTATCAGGAAGAAATATAATTCCAATCAAGAAATATTTTCTGATTGTGGAAATATTTATTCACAATGGAAATATTGTTCCCCTCAAAAAATATTTCGGAGGCACAAAATATGTTTCGGTGGAAAAATTGTTCGTAAAAGAAATAATTTCCTGATGAAAATATATGTAGATATATTTCCATTTCAACAATTGATTGTTTTGTCAACAAAATTTACGTTGCAAACGAAAATTTGTTTGCCTAACAATATAGTATCCTAGAAAAAAAATTATGTATGTTGGCAGGAGTTATTTATGTTTCCAGTGAAATAATTATGTACAAGGAAAATAATTATATTGTTCTACAGAATATGTTTGTAACTAAAAATATATTACCATTGCAGATATTCCATGACAATAAACTTTTCCGAACGCGAATATTGTAGATACTAGAAAAAAGTTAAAAACCCCAAAAAATATTTTGTCTACAATTATTTGTCGGCAACAGGAAAATACATTTGCTGTCAAAAATGTTGCAACGAAAAAATATATATTATCAACGTAGCATCATGGACAAGCCGTCTTTGCTTCTTAACGTCAGAATCCGTGAGCCGTGAAATGCTCGTTAATCTAACTGTTACTGTACTGAGGGATACCTGCGTGGGGCAGTTCCGTCAACCTGCAACCGCGGCTTCCACTTTTCGTACGATTGGATACCGATTTCAAGGCTGATGATATCAAGAAACTGATTATGAGGAATATCAATACTCGGGAAAAAAAAAAAACAACTATTTTTTTAAGTGGTTTATAATAATGATGATGCATGCTTGGTAGAACTCGAGGGTCCGAATAAAACGAATGAAATGTCATCGCAAGTGATTCCTTCCTTGGAGTTGTCGTCCTAAATTGTGGAAGTTGGATCCCGATGAACCCGGCGGGCATGCCTCGCGCAGATTTTTTTCTCTGGATAATCGAGCCCTCGGGCTATAGAATGTCCTGTTTCGGGATATTATTGAACTTGCTATTTCCGACAGTATTCACTATTTCACCATCACCATGTGTTCAACGGCAACTATAACCGCGGCAAATCGGCGCAAGACCTTTAAGCCATATTACTCAATCCTAACCTTGACTTCGAGCACATGTGCAAATCCTGACAGCCATTGCCTTCAACAACCTTCCTCCTAAAAAAAACCCTGCTGGCCCGGCAACGCGCGAGTTTTTCTGTGTACAAGCTGCTGAGTGGTTACCAATACAAAGGGCTAAACTACTACTAAATAATTTAGGGACTTCGGTCGATTAATTAAGACTCTCGGATAATAATGGTCGCAGTACGCAATCAGTTGGTGAGGCTGTCCAACTTGATAGAGTCGGCCATTACTAGGACTGGAGGATTGCAAACCTTGTCTGCACAAACCTGCACCTAAGCGAATTCTCCCACTAACACTCCCAGTAACAGTGTCCCCAACCAACTGTTATTGTTACTATAATACTTGGCCAAGTGATATTCAGCAGGAGCTGGCATAACCTTTCCGGCCGTCGAGAGAGCGGGAATATGAACGACATTTTTCACGGACTCCGGGGATCTGGGTCCCAGTTCAGGCCAGCTAATGCAAGGCCTAGTAGTAGTAGATGCCGTTCACATCACTTCAAGTTGAAGGTTCTGTCGTAGTTCCGCGTCGCGTCGGTTCAAGGCAGCATGGCGTGATGCACGCCAGTGGAAACGATTGAATCACCGAAACGGACTGAACTGAGATACGTTGATAATATATATTTTTCGTTGATAATACAATTATGCAGAGCAAACAAATTGCCGTTGCCAACATATATTTGGTTGCAAAACAAGATCAGGGTTGCAAAGACTAGTTAATAATATTTTTTACGTTGTAATATAATGTGAAAAGCAAATAAGATTAAGATTCATTGCAAAAAAATATTTTTGTTGCAACATATTAGTGTTGCAAACAAATATTTTTTTTGCAGGCACATGTTTCTACAGTATTATATATCATGGGAGGAAACGATATTTGTTTAGAATAATTTCTCCATCGAAACATATTATGTGCTTATGAAATATTTTTGAGGGGAACAGTATTTGCCATGTGAATAAATATTTCCACAATGAGAAACATATATCTTGATTGGAAATGAATATTTCTTGAATAGGGATAAAATTTCTCCCACGCAGATATTTTAACAATAGATAATATTATATTCCTCTGGATAATATATTCCTTTCTCGACGCCCATAGGGAAAACCCTTTGTTTGATACTTTGTACTTTCTTCTGAAATTTGGATTCATTCAGTCCTCCAATCTCTAGGAATATACCAAAAAAATGAGAACGATTTTCAAAAATTCTGAAATTTGGCCAAAAATCTATTCCCCCCCCCCTAAAATTGGCATTTTTGTAATTCGGCTGACTTGCATGCTATTAAAGCCCGTAATAATAAAACAAACAGACTAACATACAAATTGCTAACTTGAGGTGAAGGGGGTTGAGGCGACGGGGTAGGTCTACACCTGGCGGATCTGCGAATTTTTTTAATCATGGGGGAGACCACTTGTGGAATGCTGAGTGCACGGCGTGCACATACTATCACTATCAGGGGCACACGGTGCGGATCGAAAATGCTGATTCAACTTAATTCAAGTGAAGAAATGGCACCGGTCCAAAGATTGCCTGCAACTTCGATGGAATGCACAACCACAAAAGGTAAAACTTTGTTGTTTCAAGGGAAGGGGGTTGAGGCGACATGGCACTAGTCTCATACGCCTATATGCGGATAAGTGGGCCTATACAGCAAGTACATGGCCCCGCAACTAATTTCAACAGTCGTACCCCTACCACCCACTGCAAAAGTAGGGCTAACGTCACTATATGCGTCCTAACTACAAAAAATCATTCATTGGCTATTTTATAATTGGCGCCTACCAAGCAAGTTGCAACCCCCCCCCCCTAAGTGCTGTTAGATCCGCCCTCGAGTACAGGCAAACTGAAATCATGACAATGAGTAATCTGCGAAATTAGTCGAAATCACTGGTTTTCGAGTCACTTGGTTTTGTTTACTGCATTCTCGATGCAAGTTCAGTTGGCCATCAGGAGTGGCTCAAATGAGTCAGTGTTCTGGTAAGCTCAGTGGTGCGCAGCCGCCGTCGGAGACAGACGTGCCTCCTTCCACTCCCAGTCTGTACAGTTCGCTCCGTCATCCTGGCTAACAATCCTTAATTGTTTTACAGTCCTATTTTATCACTGGCAAACGCGTTCATTTACACTTGTGGAAAATCTTAAAGTCCTGCCTACAACGAATTTCCTGGTTCTGAGTTGTTCCATTCTTGCATGCGCCATTTTCAGCGTGGCCTTTTCCACTGTTTGTAACTAATAACGGGACATATAGGGTGGCACACCGATAATAGGGTCCCCTGTTAATTACAGACTCTCTAAACAGGACTTTTCACCTCCTGGCTGAATACTTGCCCTGGCCACATGCCACCTACCATTTGTTAGCTAACGAGCAGATTCTGTCATCGCACTCTGAATTACCAGCCGCGCTAATCAATTCAGGTTAAGCCAAAAAAGCTTGTAAAACTACAGCGGGCAGGTTTCGAACAGCCTGACACAAAGCGAAAACTCTTCTGACGTGGGCCGACGGAGGGAAGTTTGAAGAATTGTCAAAACCTGAGAATCCTGGCAGATTCCTAAAAAATCACACCATCTGTACTTTTGAGTGTACCCTTCCTCGTATATGGCAGAATAGGATCCAGTACAACGAGAAAAAAAATCCTCGCTATTTTTAGTCGAGAAACACAGGATGACCACCTCTTCCCCTGAGGGAACAACCGGCGGAATGTCCAAGTGTTTAAGAATGGTGTGCACCTTAGGGAGCAGGCTAAGCATGGGCGTCTGAACACGCTAACATCTTTATTTACACTGACTAATTTTCATCATCCTTACCACAGAAAATACTGGCTCTACATGCAGTCTCGACACCGAACCGACACCGAGGCCCTGTTCACTTGGGAATACCCTGACGCTGAACACCCTCCTACCTGGGCCTAGACCTTGAGTCCGAATCCTGTCTGCAATCCCCTCCATTTAGAGATCTCACAAATAGCACTCTCACTTTGACAGTTACTCTACTTTTGAAGACAACTGCAGGATGAATTATAAAGCGGCTAATATGAATAGCTGGCAAAAACTGAATGCGTCAGTCAAACCCGCAGTTCATGCGACTTTCCGTTTACGGAGTTACAGTCCTTTGAAGTTTGTGCATGTGTATTGCGGCAGGATCGAAAAGCATCCCATCATGCACTAATAAATTGGTCCATACTTGCCGCAACCCTGCAAACATTCTTTGTTTTCTATTGAATTCACTCATTTATTTCACTTCAAAACACATGTAGTCTACAGGAGAGGATTGCTGTTAAATGTGTGGTAGGGTTTGAATGGTTACTTAGTGAGAAAAAGACAACAAACGTCTGCTAAATGTGACTTATTCAACAAATGAAACACTGAATACTAAACTAAGTTTCTGGGTTGTCCGGTGTGAGCGCCTGCGTTAATTGCGCAATTTGGATTCTCCACTCTTCTCATCTTCCTCCCATTTCTTCTCTACCTAATGGACCAAACTTTGAGGCCAATAACTCCACATAGGAACATCGTTAGAACTGTAGGAATGGGTTTTGAACCTATAGATCTAGTTTTCCATTCTCTACGATATAACCCGCTGTTGTATCTGAGCCTGCATTTGTCCTTAAAAGTCCCGACTCTACGACTGAGCTAATCCGCCTCACTATGACAGCAGGACTCCTATCCGGCTATCACTTATTTAGGGATACAGTACCCGTGGAGGTGGATGGTGTTCTTTTGGTCTCTCGCCGTCAACAATATTTTTCTGGATCTCATTCAAATTGGGAGATAGAGGGCCACTGTATCTGCTGCATCTAACAACAGGTCCATAATCTGTGGTGTTTGCCCAGGCCGTCAGTCCCCCCTGCCCTCGCAACATTGACATCTCCACAAGCAGAGCTTTTGACAAACTGTCCACCAGAAATTTGGTGAGGGAACCCCTATTAATCTCGAGTCAGTGGAAATTTTAGGCTGAGGGAACGTCGATTGGACTCTTCGCCATGAAAACCCAGGGCTTTTTAAAACCCGGAGTTCTGTAGAAAACTCCTTCTCAACATTTCTGCCTATTCTGCTATGGGGACGAGACGGTCCCCCAGGACTTGCTCTTCGACTTCATCCTAACTAACCTGATTTTCTGTAATCAATATTAACATGGTTCGTGGGATCACAAATCATTATTCTCGCTGACATCCTTTGGGTCTCATTTTAATTACCAGAAAACGGATTTTACATTCCTACTGGATTTCTTTCTCAGGCCTCCAAATTCAACTTCCTATGGGCTTTACCTTTATTTTCGACAAAATGTTCTCTTACTCATCGCTCTCAAAGCTCCTCTCAAACTATTGGTGAATTTTATTCTTTTGCAGGCGATGGTCGCTGGGTTGTTTGTTTTTTTTTCAGGGCAACCGCAATTATGACCCACTATCCTTCTTTTTCGCTCCATTAAGACCCTTCCAGGATGCATGACCATGTCCCTCCTAAAGGTTTTTCGCCGCCTTTTTTGAACGACATGCACCTTCCTGTACCGGACAAGACTCCTCGACTTCCTCGAACAGATTGATGTATGTTCTTGAACCCTGCAAAATACTTTGTCACTTACCACATACTCCTGAAAAGAAGACCCACAAATTTACCTATATTATTCCAGGCTAATTCCCACTAATTCTTTGATGTCATCCTGGGACCCCTCATATTTATTATTCACAGCCAAATCGCTATCAGGTCTCTACGATCTTCTAGAAACTTTTATCATGTCAAAGAATGCCCTATGATATTTATATGATAATGCGTGTCCACCATCTGGATTACATCTCCGAGTGTGGTCTCCAGTTCACATTACTGTAAGGGAAAAAATAAAGGGCTCAATGTACATCTGGTAGATTTGTAACTGGCCTCTTAAGCGAACCGGATATTATTACATGGATTTTGGCTCCTCTGAAAGGGACTCTCTCGACACAGGAAGACTTACTTCGTCGATAATATTACTGGTACAAAATTCTTCATAGCAAGTTTGGAGGAAGTCCCCCTCACATTTAGGGTGCTCTCTAGACAAAATTCTTCAAAAAACATATCTTGCCGTGTAAGATGCTAGGAGGGGCCTCAATGTCCCGGGAACCCTATCAATGAAACAAACTGTTCATAGCATTGCTGTTCTGGATGATGAGATTTCCTCAAGAGGACATGCGTCAACACATGGCTTCCATAGTCAACCAACTTTCCTCCATCGAATGTCTAATGGGCGCCTTGGATTACAGTGATGAGATGAAGAGTACCGAACCTCGAGGGACCCGAGTCATGACTTTGACTAGTATAACGCACTGAGTACACTGGCAAAACACCAAATTTATTGGGCCTAAACCCTAACCCTACCTAACCCCTAACCCTAACCCGCAAACCCTAACTCTAACATAAACCTACATAGGCCCAAAAACTTAACAGGAAAGTTACACGAATCCGTATCGACGAACCCTGGACACGCAGCCTCCCATAGTTGGACTTGAAGCGGATGCCGTTGGTGCGTAGGAAGCGCGGTCCTGTTAGCCTACTGAGGCAGTGGCGTATTTAGGGGGGGGGGGGCCATCGGGCATGGCACCCCCCCCTCGCTGATGCCGATTTTTTTTTTTTTTTTTTTGCAAATGACATTCGGCCAGGAACGACACAAACATAGGCAAAGAGGTAGAGGCGCGGGAAAATTTCATGTTATGTAGATAAGGCTAATTGAAAAAAATGATGCCGGAAAAACTGTGAATTTTTTGGCGCGCTTTGCGCGCAGTGGTGCTTTGGCCTTCGCTTTGGCTAAGGAGCCATTGTTCTGTGATCTTACGACCTTTGGGGGATTTTAGCATAAGAAGTTTGCATTAGTCCCTTGTTCCCAACTGGAAGTTTCCATGCACCTATGGTAGTCATAATAGTGGGGGAGAATAACTGTAGAATATCCACATTAAGTCGCCCCCCCATAAGTTAGTCGCGCAATTCAAATAAAACTAGACAATGTCGGCGGGTAAAACGCCTGGGAGGCTGGACGTGAATGATCCCCGCATGTGTATTTATCAACCTTGTGGTTCCAAAGATTGCCATCGAGAAAGTTAACTAATTTGTGGAAGACCAGTATGCCAATGATGTGTACAATGCGTAGCTGTATTATGCTAACAAATATGTCAAAGTGGAATACACATACTGACCCTTCAGTGTTTTCCATGTAATTGAATAAATTGATCTGGACTGCTTAGAAGGTCGTACCCACCAAGTTTTGTGAGAATCCAACCCAACGTCCCTGTGAATTGCCTATTGGTAAATCCTAATTGGGCTAACTATTAATTGTCAAATTAGCCATGCAAGATGACCTCCATTGACCTCGCACATTAGGAAATTCCATACAGATAGTATTATGGCCCTATTCCACCAGTTTCAAAGATAATCCAATAAAGTTTGAACTATCACTTCATTATGCCTAATTATGCCAATAAAGAGCCCCCAAAATTGACCTCGATGACCTTGAAATTGTTTTGCCATGTTTGTCGCCACCATCAACTCCTCGCATGGCCACCTTTTCCGTGTAAATCCAGCAAACTTGATAATTTTGCGAGAAAAACTGGAAACTATATGGGCAGCCAATGTACGATTCGCCCCATTTCGAACTTATCCGATATATGTAACGCAGACGGACGTGTGTACTGTGTACCAGTTCGTGTTAATCGGATATCGTTTGAACACTGAGAGCGCTAACGCCTCAAGTTTCCGGCGGGGAGACGGCGGCTCCACGCCCAAAACCATAATATCCCCCGAACACTTACAGTTTGCGGGATGTAATGACGAGTAATAAAAAGTCAATGCACTGAATGTCGTAATTGATCAACCTACTGAACGTATCATCAGTACTCTTCAACTTGTGCGAACGGAGGGCCTGTTGGCTGTTGTCAATTCTTATTGATACTTCCATGGCCGTAGCGTAGCGCCTACATGTAGTAGTGGCGCTCCTCTTATATATTATTTTACCCTTCCCCACCGTCACCATCACCCATTGCCGCCCTTGCTGAATAAGTCGTCACTGCTCTGCAATAGGATTCAAAATAAGCATAAAACATATTCTTTATTCAGAAAATTTTAGGCAGTGGGACATCAAAATATTCAGGTGCAAGAATTCACTTCAAGAGGCTGGGAATGGTCATTGTTCCTGCAATGTGGGGGGTTAATTTTTGCAAAATTTCTTGTACGATTCCGCGCCACCGAGGTGGCGCTTCCGCTTAGATAGTCGACCAAACCGATGGCCCCCCGTCATGAAAATCCTGGCTCGCCACTGTACTGAGCTTCACCTTCCCCGATAATGAGGTTAGCAAAGTATCTTGTTGTTCATGAGTATCACAGAAAGTAATTGCTTTAATTGGGAGATATATATATTAAAACAAAACTTTCAAAGACGATTTTAAAACACCGAATTTCATTAATAAATAGCTCCAAAAATCCATTTAGTAAGGCCTTGCTTTCTTTCTTTTTTTCCCATTTTCAGAAAATCTGGTTAAAAAATGTAATCTTTAAGTAACTTTTCATTCCTCTCCACCGACCCCCCATACATGGCACTCAAATTGGGCAATATCCAAGTTCGAACAATTTTTGGATAGGAGGAGGAAAGGGGGGGGGGGCCCCTTTCTCTTTTGTCAATTGGCTATCTCGATTCGCCTTGAATGCAACGTAGGCCTAGTGCAATATACCATAAGCAACCCATTTAGTTGATATTTTTTCGATTTCTGACTGGTTCTAGTCTCTGGGCAACATATCAACATTCCACTTTACAGGCGGCAACTGAGGCAAAATATAGCATCTCTAAACACCACGCCGTTTCTGGGGAATTGTTTGTTTCACATAGCCTTGTTTTGTGTTTTCAATAGCCTCGTTCTAATAGCGCTTTTAAAGTCTGAGGCTCAAAGCGCTTCACAGATATTACCCTGATCATCAGTGACTTGTCACACCCGTACGATACATCACGCACCTCTAGTGTTTTTCCAGACGCATATTTCAGACGCCTTTCGTGTACCCGGGGACGTCCCAATAGGGCTGCACGGCGCTCGCTACTCTCACAAGTCACATCAAGGTACCCCCTTTTACACGCCGTGGGTGGCGTGGTACATTTCAGGCGACTGTGCCTAGTCCAACGGCAATGGGAAAAATCTCGGGCTACCATGGGCTCCGAACTCGCAACAATGGTTTTGCAGTCTGATGCTCTACGACTGAGATAATCCGCCTCCACTATAGGCGGATAATCCGCCTCCCTAATCCGCCTCCACTATATCATGGGGACTGTCGGTATTTTAGTGCCGTCGCTCTTGATCCAATCTGGATATTTGGTGTCATGAGCACACCTGATCATCAGCCATGTTTTTGTTTGTTTTTTGTTTTACATTTTTACTGGTCTGAGTATATTGGGTGAGAGAAATTCAGGTGGCCCGTTTCTGAGCATATGAAAACCCACCTGCCACCGCAATTTCTGGATTTCTACCGGGTCAGAGTATCTTGGGTTAATTTCAAGTTGGTATTTCTGGTGGCGGTAATTGATGCAATTCGATGCAATATAACACACCTCAATAACTACCCTCTTTATGGGAACAATTCCCGCATTTCAAATGACATAATAATATGATGAACATATAGGCAACTAGACAAAGTTCTATTACTAGACTCGGTTTTCGTTGAACGATGAGCAACTGAAACCATTTATGTCGGGATATATCACGGCGAGAGTAATGCGGGGGCTGGAATCAATCGATAAAGAAATGCTTATGAAGTGTTCTCTTACACCTCAGCCTGAAAAGCATTGATCTAGTACTTCCTAACATTTCGCCTTGAAAGACGGTGAAATCGTATCAGATTCAATTCTACTGCCTTGAATGTTCAAGTTATCAACTTTGTTGAGAAAAAATGTACATATGGTATGGTTGGTACTACGGTCCCCCTGTATGGTCAGAAGCGGTGTCTCACAAGGATCAATCTTAGAGCCACTATTATTCTAGGCCCATGGTCCATGGTCTGTCCCTAACCACTGTAGAGCTGCATCTTATGCGGATGGGAATATTTCTCCTAGCAAGAGGTATTAATGAGTGGATAGCTTTACTGAAGACGTTCGTAAGAGTGTGATGCATTCATGAAGTGTCTTGATGTTCTTCAAGAATTGTGGGCCAATTCTTTAGGCATATGGGTTGTTCTTCTCTTTGGGATGTTGTGGCTTCCCCCCCCCCCCTCCTCACTCTTCTCTCCATAAAATACCCAAATTTGACTAAAATTTTATCGCTCAGTCAATTCACTTCTTTGACCCAAAATCCACTTGAAATGTTCTAACCCCCTGAGCCAGGCCTGCGGCTTCTTTGCCTTTAAAATCAAAATTCCTTCATTAGTGTGGCCTTTTATTTTGCCAAGCAGCCAGGGAGTCATTGCACCGCCAGCAGCACCCCCTCCCTTCCCTCCACCACACACCAACAACCTATCCCCATGCAGCCACGGGTCCCCATGTAAGGAAGAGAGGAAAGAAAATGTTCCAGTATTTTTGTAGGTCTATCATCCCCAAATCAAATTGGTTGGGTAATAGAGGGTTTCGCTGTCCGCAGCTTATAACAGCAGTAAAATTGTCACAGGACTCATGGTTTACTCTTTCTCATGCTTTCTCCTACAGAAGTTTATGTTTATCTTGAAATTCCAATCAAATTCATGAACATCAAACACAGCAGATTCGAAAATGTTTAACGGACCATACCTACGGATCTGGGGAATTCTTAACAAGTTGGGAATTGGAATAAGTTATGCAAATTAGGGCACATACATGAGCGTATAACAAGCAGTAAAAATGTCACAGGAGATGGTTACCGACCGTCCTCAGTGCTATTCTAACAGAAACTTTTATATGATGGAATTCAACAAAATTCAGAATTCCATGAACATCAAACACATCATATCCAGAAAATGTTAATGGACCCTACCTACTAGTTTGGAGATTCTTAACAGTTGAATTGGAATAAATTATGCATATTAGGCACATAAAATGATCTCTACTGACCCAGCTGTACCTTTAAAATGATCGTGATTAAGGTGGATCACATCTAACCATGTTTTTTGTGGAAACCAACACTTTCAAAAATTGCATAAATTCTGCGAATTAGACACATTAAATAACCTTCAATGACCCCGACCTTCACTTTTAAATTTTCTCGGGAACCATGGTAGACCACATCCAAACCCAAGTTTTCGTGGAAATCCACAAACTTGAAAAATTCGCAAATTATGCAAATTAGACCACTTAATTAGTCATATTTTAGGCTGAAAATGTAATCAGTTCATCAACCTGTCATCCAGATTCTACATGCCAACTACCACCATTTTATCACATACGTTCTTGTGTAATCTTGCTAAGGGCTTAAACCCGAAATTATAAAATAATCTAATACCCAACTTAATTAATGACTTATGCTACCCGAAAGCTACACACAATATTTCGTCATAATCGGCCTCACGTTGTGAGAATATCCTGCTACAAGAGAAGTGGTGACACACACACTCACGCACCAAATTGACCACAGCCATCTTCCTAATTTCATTCAGGCGAGACAAAACACACAAAACAAACAATAGGCTCATTTATATGCAAATATATTGTCAAAATATACAGCACAAATTGGCATGCGTAAGACTGTCTGTAAAAAATAGTCACTACAATATTCCAATTTATGAAAGGCATTTTTACCGGTATGTGAAAGACATTTGACCTCACAAATTTACAAGCATTCTGAATAATCAAGGTTGAAATGATGACGAAGGTGACAGCTATGTATAATGATTATATATATATAAAAATATCCTTGGTTTGTATTGTGGATATGAAATCAACCTCATCTGGAAAATGTTTTCCATTTATAAAACCTCGAATATCTGCAAAATGAGAGCAAAATGTGGTCTAATGAGGAATGTCAAAATCCCTCTAGAAAATCAAATGATGACAATGTATATTGTTGTTCTTACAGTCCCGATGAACACTAAATTCCCACTTCATCAGACCAACCCTCTAGGGACTTCAGATACTTTGATTCTAGCGCCCCCCACCGGAACCGGGATCGCATACACCACGGGAACACAACAAATATGAGTCCCCTATCCAGCCAGGTCTATTCTAATTACTGTTTTTTAAAAGAAGACATCCTACATCACAACCTACAGTAGTACACACACACATAACATCCACAATAACAACAGAATTACAAAATAACTAGTCTTCCCTTCAGTCACTACCGTGATGAAGATGATTACGAAGGAGGAGCGAAAGGCCGAGAGAGGATCCTATCTACCTGGACTTACGCTTATGAGTACACTAAATCAAACGATAGTATTCTGCAATTGATATGTGGTTTCTTGATATCGTAAGTCCCCGGGGGGACACAAGAATGACCGTTCGTATTGGTGTGTCGGAGAGAACAATCAAGAGGTGCATGCTGGGAAGGTAGTGGTGTGGACAATACGCTAGTGATTAAGATAATATCTGTAAAGCGCGTTTGATCAAGTAGTCCACATTGCAAATCGCTTAAAGAAAAACATCATTATAATCCCCGCAACACTGTAAGTGTGCGGTATATTATGGTTTTGGCCGTGTGCACGCCGTCTCCGCCGCCCGGGCCGGAAAACTTTGGGCGTTAGCGTTCTCATTCTTCAACACTTTATCCGCTTGACCCAAAACTTGGTACACAGGCCGTAAGTAAAATCTCGGATAATATCGAAAATGGGCTATATCGATATTTGTTGCCCTCTATTTCGCGGGTTTTTCGCAAAAATTTCAAGTTCGTGCGATTTACCGAACGTGTGGTTGTGTGTAGGTGTTGAGCCGCAAACATGGTGACAATTTCAAGTCATCCGAGGTCACGTTTGCATTTCTTTTGCATAGCCTAATTATGCAGAATGTATTGTGATAATTTCAACTTCATTGGAGTTTCATGAAACTTTGTAAATAGGGCCAACTATCCGTGCCGATGAATTTTCCTATGTGGCGAAGGTCCTTTGGAGGTCATCTTTGCATGACTAATTTGCATAATAGTTGGCCCAATTAGCATTAGGCAAATTTATAACTTTGTTGGATTCTCACGAACCTGTGATTAGGACCTTCTAACATTCCTGATAAATTTATTCAGTTGCGTTGAAATCACGAAGGTCATTATGTGTGGTTAATTTACATATTAGTTAGCATACTTAGAAAATTATCCAATAAGTTTCTCAACTTTTTAGGATTTTTGACGAAACATTGTGAATAGGACATACTACCAGTCCTCTGATATTTATTCATAGCAATTCAAGATCACTGAGAGTATTTGTGGGACTAATTTGCATATAGTTGTCCCTGATCATTCAGAATGATGATTTTCTACTTTGTTTGCAATACATTGGCCATGTTTCATTGGAATGCATATGCTTCTAGGATGGATCTTCACATTGTGGGTTGGAAGGATGTAACAATTTTCAAAAAAACCGACCATGTCATTGAAGGTCCTTAAAGGTCATTAGGGGTCAAACTATTTTAGTATTTTTCGGCAATAGCACTGTTGGTGTTCATCAGAATGCAAAATCTCCTAGGAGTGTATGTATCACATGGATAGTAACAATTCTCATAAAAACTGTCATATCATTAAGGTCATTCGGGGTCACCCTTAGGGGTCAAAAACTGTTTTGCTATAATCAAGAATTGAATACTGCGAAGGCTGGAGTTCACCATTTGATATTAATTGTTGACCTGCATGAGTTTGACCTCTGGACCTGATGACCTCTGTCGGTGGTCATGGGTTTAAAGGTCGAATCGTGTAGTAATTGGCTTATTTAAGGATACGGCAAAAAAAGTAGAACGGGTATTCTTGGACTTGTGATAGAGCTTTGTGTGCTTTATGGAGGGAACACTCCCGCTTCGATCAGACACTTTACTTTGGTAGTTACAATGGGTCAAAATTAATTTTTATACCTTTTTCGCAAGAACGTTGGACATGTTCCTTGGAATGCAATATTCTTCTAGGAGTGGATGCATCACATGGAGTGTAACAATTTTCATAAAAACCGCCAGTCATTGAAGGGCTTAAAGGTCCTAGGGGTCAAAAACTGATTTAGTACTTTTCGCGGCAATATCCCTGGGTGGTTCTATCAGATCAAAATGCTCCTGGAATGGATTTATCACATGGAGAGTACAATTCTCATAAAAAATCTTCATATCATTAAAGGTCAATTCGAGGTCATTAGGGGTCAAAACTTTTTTTGGCTATAACGGAGAATTGAATATCTTCGAAGGCCGGATGGTTAACCATTGTGATATACTTGTGGACCGCATGTGTGTGACCTCTGACCTGAATTTGATCTCTGGTCGGGTGTCATGTGGGGTGACGGTCGAATCTTGAATAAAGTTGCTTATTTGAGAGTTACGGGCAAAAAGGAAGAAACTGGGTTATTTTGGGTATGGTGATGAGCTTTTTGTGTCTTTTGTAGAGAAACAACTCCCGCTTCGATCGTACACTTACCTTTGGTTGTTACAAGGGGTCAAGTTTCAATTTTATACATTTTTCGCAATAGACATTGGACATGTTTCATTGGAATGCAATAGTTCTAGGAGTGGGTCAGTACTGAGTTTTAACAATTTTCATAAAAACCGCCATTCATGAAGGGTCCTTAAAGTTCCACTTATGGGTCCAAAAACTGATTTCAGTACTCTTTTGGCAATAGCACTGGGTGTGTTCACAGAATTCAAATGCTCCTAGGCGTGGGATGTATCACATGGAGAGTAACAATTCTCATGAAAACTGTCAATCATTAAAGTCATTCGGTCACTCAGGGTCAAAAACTGTTTTTTCGGCTATAATCGTTGAATTGAATATCTCCAAGACTGGATGGTTCACCATCGTAATATAATTGTTGACCTGCATTGTGTTACCTCTGACCTGAATTTGACCTATGTCGGGTTGTCCTGTGGTTAAAGTCGATCTTGAATTAATGTGCTTTTTAAGGACGCACCTTGTCGGGGGATGTAGGGGTCTCATACAATTAACAAGTGGCCTTATGGAATTACCCTTTACCTGTACACGTTGGCGCTTCACAAGTACTATAATGTCTTCGTTCCACGAATTTGTCCGGTTTCATGTTCACCAATTTTTTGATTAAGAGATGGCGGGGATATATACGTCTTGCGGTTTACCCCCCGACATTTTCTAGTTAGTAAGTACCATGCCAAAATTAGGGGGGCAGACGATTGTCAGAACTAGTACATGTATATAAATGACAAGCATGGGAAAATCAGATACCCTCTATCTAACGATGAGCACAACTGCATTCACAACGATCAAATGTTGTACATATCAGGTAAATCACAATTCGATGCGGCTGAAAAATCCTCCAGAACTGCAAACCCAAATCGGCATGAAGAGGTAATTTCCTTTTTAAAATCATACGGTAAACCCAGCCTACAAGTGATTAAATTTTATTCAATTGAGTTTTGAGGCGTTCGTTGTCGGACTTCACCCAGGAATAAACTGTAACAACTTCAAATTCAGCAAGCTAGGTGAAATTGAGTGTCTTTCATTCGATCATTTGTTGTTTTTGAGACAAGATATGATACAAAGTGACAAATTGTGGTTATCGCTTCCTACAAAAGACCTTAACTGGCGACATGCGTGCCACTTGTGACACTTTTGAGGCATTCCAAAGGGTGGTTGCGGGGTACTGGCCTGTAAAAATTGGGAAACTAAGGTAAAATACGAAAATTTGTCACTACTTAAAGAATAAATATTTTTTCAAATGTCTCAAAAAACAACTAAACCAAGCTGTAAAATAAGTGAACCCTGCAGTATTGTGCCCTTCAACGCTATTCGCAGGGCTGCTACTTCGAACAAACCAATCAAACTTCAATTTTGTTATTTCAATGTAATGCCCTCTGCACAACGGAATTACAACGTTTACAAATTAGCACAGAATCCCTAAAATGAGTAAAATGTTGAATGTGAACACTTCAAAAAGGTATCAACTCCACCTCATCGACCACCGGCATGGCACTAAATCCGTTATTTTTTTTTTTTTTTCTGGACCTCAACCGTATGGTAGTCGCTCATTTTGATCCCCATTTTCAAAAGTCACTTTCAAATGTCTATATATGGGACTAGTCATGCTGAAGCTGTTAAAATGCGAACATTGATGATGCCATTTTATAGCTGAGGAGTGCCTCCACGGATAGTCCTGAACAGATATACATTTATCGGGTTCCCTTCAAGAACCTTTCTTGAAAATGAAAATTCTGAATTGGGTCAATTTATGATGTTGCTTCCCGCCTTACGGCGTGGTGAAATGCTGTTCCCTGCAATTGGGGGTGTGTCTGCCAGACAAAGAATTCCGAACACCTCCGTGGGTTTAAGTTGTCACCCATGGTGGCGCTCCACTCAAAAAGTAACAACTTAGTTCGCACTCTCATGAAACTATTTAGAAGGCCTGTTCAACATCAACCTCAGAATTGGAGGAAGAATTTTTATTGCATACAGCTCTGAATATATCTCTAAGGCAGCTCAGTAGTGCATGCAAGGGGAGGAGGGGGGGGGGGGATGCGGTTCCAATCCCTTTTGACTCTTTTTTTAACACAAAAAAACACTTTTTCCACGTTCGTAGACTTAATACAGCTTTGTTTATCAAAATATTGCAATAGCATGTGTCTAGGGGCCCATAAATTACATTTATCTGCCAATAGGGAGGGTGTGGCCATAATGGGGGCGCACTTCCTCTGGGCTCGACCTCGAACCCCCCCCCCCCCCCTCCCCCCAAAGAAACGAGTGACTATTGATTGTGTGAGTTACTCGGATAGTGCGGAACTATAACTGTTATTACAGGATAACGGAGGGCCCCCCCCATGTTGATTGGGATTAGCTATAGAATCCGGCAAGCTACAGGTTGTAGAATGCATATCTATCTATGATTCTAGTTTCACCCCTGAGTTCATTGTGCTTGAGTTAGACAAGATGTTGTTTTCTCATCAAAATATCACTTCTATTACTAACCAACATCAAATATACAAATATTTAAAGAATGCCCCTGGACATAGAGCTGCAGAAAACCCTGCTGGTAGGAATCCTTTAGGAGGTCGAAAGCACTACAGATTGAAAAGGTGTACTCAATAGCTTGTCAACATTCAGCGGCATAGGTTAAATGATCACAGAGAGCCAACAACCTGGATTCCTCTTTAGCTGTCATGACCTTATATCCTCTTGTAGGGTACTGTATGGGTTTGCTCAATAAAATCAAAAGAATGCCATGTAAAGCACTTGTAAACTACACGCACACCAAATTGTCATTCAGAGGTGGGTCCATTTTTTTTTCCAGCCTAAAGTGACTACATATGTGCAATCACCGACTCTCCCCGACGGTCAGTCACAGAGGCGACTTTGAAGTGCGTCATTTTCACCAGACTAGTAGAAATAATGGAAAACTGCCCGACTAGTAGGTCACCCTGTACAGTGCAATTACTGCATCAGTGAGGATCCAGTCTTTGATTACTTTCCCCTCAAGCTGAGAGTGGTGGTGATAGCCTGGATGCCACTGCTACAATGTACCGCTGCTGCATCTCATCCAGAACATCTCTTTGGCCCTTCAGACTATTACTTTCCTCGGTTGTTTCAATTCACACCCGTTAGTGGTTAGGCTGGTTGTTTAGCTATTTCACATTACATATGAAAGATGTGGGCTTTTGTTTCTTCCCCCAGATGCCACTGATACGACAATACAGATGTGACATCCCACATAGTGCCACTACCCCATCTGAGAGGGTAGCGAGTTTCGAATCTCTCCTTTCGAGACACCCACCCACTATACCCACAAGCTATCCCCCTCACATCTCTCAACATTCCTGAAATTAGTCCTACAGCTCTTATTACATCGGCCCACAGTTCGATGTATTTACTAGTCGTCCTTCTGATTGAAGTTATCCATCTGGAGGGTACCCCTAAAATGGAGGGAAGGAGAATTTCATTAATAAATTTCCCTGGCGAAAACAAGCCCCGGAAATACGGTATGAAGCGCCTATACAGCACCTATGAAGCAGGTGGAAGCCTGTTGCTAAGACAAAAACAGTGCCCTAACTTTAGTATTGTATAGGAATGGATCTGGGCGACATGATTCGCATGTTTGACGCGCCTATAATTGAGCTTACATAATTAAGCCTCTAGTTCAATCTGTGATTGTTTTACTTTACGTCTAGATGGGTTCTGTCAGACGGAAACACATTTGTATTCCCGAATGAATTATGTTGTTTCTGTGCTTCCCTAATAGATTGTCTGACTTTCCCGCGGTTTTCTGAAACAGGGTAACAACTCATGAAGTGTTGCATATATTTTTTTTTTTTTTTTTTTCTGCACTATGTGTATACCATGTGTACGCTGAAGCAACGACGGTATTTTTGGGGGTCCCCGGTCTATGGTAGAAAAATTCGCAGATAGAGAGTTAAACAAAAACTAAATGTGTTCACGATGTTACACATTAAACTAAGGTGCCTCCTCACTTTTGAGTTTGCGTTCTCTGACGGAACTCTGAACAGGGCACACAATACCCTCTAATGTCTTTCCTCCAGTTATTACTGCTCCATTGTCTGAACTACACTGCACCGACCTTCCTATTCTTGGACTGGACTGAGCAGATAGTAGGGTTCTGTTCATTATTTCCACCCTGTCGGTTGCTATAATTTCAAATATCCAGCAGTGATGCTGCTGATTTCTAGCTCAACCTTCCAGGGCGTAACAATACTGACATCTTCTAAATTCTCCTCCCAAATTATACTGAAATGTGTCAAACCATAAAAATGATTGCTTAAATTAATTTCTTGGTCAGGTTTACCCCAAAGAGAAGGTCTGGTTCTTGGCATAATGTCATGCTAACTGCAAATATATGAGAAAGGAGTACAATTTAGCACCAATGAGTGCTTCACATTCAACACTCTGCAAATACTAATCTGGATAGTTAGATTTTGAGGAACAATCATTCAATTCTTATTTTCTGCAGACTAACAGACCTGTACACTTGAACGATGTTAAATACGTGATGCAATATGCAATTATTAAAATCATGTAATTTCCAATGAGAGAGAGGAAAATAAACTTGAAACTTACCTTGAAAACATGGACCTGCCCAGAAATAGAACTGAAACTAATACAGTCCGAATTGGTGTGGTACGACACCCACAGTGGACTGAAACAAGACATTTCATATATATATTCTCAGAGGCTCCCCAAGCCAGAATCTTTGACAGATTTTGCAAGGTGCAGGGGAAGTCCGGGTCAGCAGTGTACTATCATCATGCCTGGTCAATGGCCATTAGTGAAAACCTTCTAAGTAGTGGTGACCATCTCATACCTGGTCAATGCAATGAATGAAGACCATGCATAGTGTAATATCATCGTACCTGGTCAATGGCAAATGATTGAAGACCATGCTATAGTTTAACTATCACATACCTGTTCAATGGTCAAATGAGTGAAAGCCATGCTATGTGTAATATCATCCTACCTGGTCATTGCAATGAGTGAAGACCATGCTTTATTGTACTCATCATACTGGGCCAATTGCAATGAGTGAAGACCATGCTTTAAGCGTAATAGATCCGTCATACCTGTCAATGGCAATGAGTGAAGACCATGTTATATGAATATCATCATACTGGTCATGGCAATGAGTGAGACCTGCTATAGTGTAGACATTTACCTGGTCCATGGTAATGCGTGAAGACCATGCTTTTTGTAATATCATATAACTGGTCAATGGCAATAGTGAACAACATGGTATAGTATAATATCTCATACCTGGTCAAGGCAATAGAAGTGAAGACCATGCTTCTTGTAATATCATCATACCCGGTCAATAGCAATGAGTGAGACCATGAGTAATAGTGTAATAAATTCATCATACCTATCGATCTCCATCAGTTTCTTCTAGTTCATTCTGATCATAGGATGAAAGGTCGGGGCCTCTTCGCTTGGATCATGCTCCCAATGCTCCCAACATTTCTCTATCTTCGAATAACTGGGAACAGAAGCAAGGTTAGAGGTTTTAAAATCTTATGATATCACTGACCCATTATTGAAGTTGTCTGTTGCTGGGTGAAGGCTTGCCAGGACCTTGTAAATGGTTGCTGCTGAAGTCCAAAAGGTAATCAGATATGACCCAATCCTGATTCTCATGTGGTATCCCAAAGTCAAGACTATCTATCTATAGTACCTAAAGTCCATATAATTTATGTATGGCACTAAAAGTCAAGAACATTTATGTATGGCACTAAAAGTCAAGTCACTATCTACTATGGGTACAGCAAAGTCAAGGTCATCTATATGTGGTACCCAAGTCATCTTATACATTGTCCCAAAAGTCAAGGTCATCTATTGAAGACACTGAAAGTGATGGTCATCTATATATGGCACCTAAATTCAAGATTATCTAAATACATGACTTAAGTCAGCTTATCTATATATGGTACCCCACGGCAAAGATTTGTCTGATATGGTCCCAAAGTTGAGGTATCTATGAGGATAACTGAAAGTGAAGGCATATATATATGGTTACCCAAAGTTGAGATTATCTATATATGGTACCAAAGTCAAGGTATCTAATATGGTACTAGCGTCAAGATTATCTTAATTGGCCACTTCAAATTCAAGATTATCTAAATCTGGCACCTAAATTCAAGATTATCTAAATATGGCACCTAAATTCAAGATTATCTATACCTGTACTTAAGCACGATCTCTATATATGGTACCCAAGTCAAGATTGGCTGTATATGGTCCCAAAAGTTGAGGTCATCTATTGAGATACTGAAAGTGGGTCATCTAATATATGGGTACCCAAAGTTGAGATTAGCTATATATGGTACCCAAGTCAGGCTATCTATAATTGTACCTAGAGTCAAGATTATCTTAATATGGCACGTCCAATTCAATATTATCTAAATGGCACATAAATTCAAGAGTATCTAAATATGGCACCTAACATCAAAGATTATCCCCCTTTTATACATGGGCCCCAAAGTCCAATATGTCATTTATGTCCCAAAAGTCAAAGTCATCTATATATGGTACCGAAATGTTCAAGGTCATTGTTATATGGTACCCAAAGTCAAGATTGTCTATACATGGCATCCAGAGTCAAGATTATCTATATATCAGTATCCATACATTATCCAAAGTCATTATCTGGACGAATTTACAATGATTGCACATGGGAAGGAGTGTTTTTGAAATAAACAGCAAGGAATTCATTCTATTGTACATGGGAAGGTAATGCAGTTTGAAAGGAAACAGCAGGACCTTCTGCAGTTCCATGGAACGGGACGAACCCCAAAACATAAAATACAAGCAATAACTTCATGGTTACATGGCTATAAAGACCTGTGATAATATTGATTGAAAGGTATCCAGATTTCCTTTCATGTTGGAACTGTTTTCAGCTGGATTGGAATTGCTGTGGGTATGATTGTCACTGGACAACCCACTTTTTGCTAGATTTCCCCATTTTGGGGTTCAAAAAGTGACCTGTCAGTTCACTTCCCATGTACACTCACTCAATATCCTCCAACCACAGGATTTTTGCTGATAACTAATAATTGGAGAGTTGATTTCTCCCATATACTGTGTCTCTTTTATGATCCCATTAATGGTTTGTGTCCATTTGAAAATCTGTCAGCATTAGTTTGAGTGGACAAAATCTGTAACGTGAGTCACGTAAAGTTAGTCACACTAATTAACTGGTATTTCAATTATCTATAATATTCTTCTCATTTTCGCAAATTTCTCATTCCTACATATGAACATGACACTTTTGTACTATGGATTATTTTCTGTTGAGTTAGTAGTGTGGGGACAAATATGAGAAAGAAAAAAGATGATGAGTATTTTTTCGTGCCTTTTCATTGTAACGTGAGTCACGCTGTTATTGCATCAATTAAAATGTGCTATACCACCAGTAATTGTCTCACATTTCAATTCCAAGTATAGTTATGCCTGCTGTCCTGAATAAGAACAGCAAATGATAAAATGCTTAGCGTTGCATATCTGGCACTTCTTTCTCTAAAATTAGCTAAAATGTACGGAGTCACAGTGGAAATTGCCCATTACACATTATATGCACATGGGAAAATGGCGTGCAGAGTTGACAAACTACACGTCTGTGACACGTCTGCGCCAGGTCAGTGGAATATTAGGTGTACCTTCCATACATCCATGCTGCTTTCTAGAACCCATCCGTTGAAAATCTTTCAGACCTTCGTAACTATTCTTTTTGTGTGTTTGACGATGAACAAGGCATAACCCACCTTCGTTGAAGGGGGGCACTTACGAGGGCAACTTACCTTCTGGACGTACTACAAATTGCATTTCGGCAACGGCCACTTCAACTCACCCTATACAAAAAAACGAGTAAGCCACAGCGACGGTACCGAACGCAGCCGTAAATAGCTGGGTGCCGGCAACTGCGGCTGTACTATCATTCAAACTAGCACCCGAGGTCCCCTGCTTAGTGGGGGACGGGGGCGGGGTCAGAAGTAATTGCCCCTCGTAAGTAGCCCCTTAATAAAGGGGGGGCTAACTTACTTCAGGGCACTTACCTTATGGACTTACTACAAATTGCAAATTTCACATCGCCAAGGAGGTGGGAAGCCGGCGAGGGGAGCGAATTAATCCAATTAGAATAAGACCACTCACAGTAAAAAAAGACGTCTGAGTATACCGCCTCGTAGTCACACCACAGACTCCAGACATCGAGCGGGGCAAAAACCTACAGTCCAGGCAGGATGTCCCCGAGACAGCCACAGCCACACAACACGCTCAACGAGTCGGCTGCGGCGGTGGGGCGGGGCGCAAAGCCGACGCTTACATAGAGGCTAAGTGGCCCCCCCCGGCCGCGAAGGGGCCACGCCCGACGCGGAACCCGAACCGCGACTTCCGTGCGGGAGGAAAGGAAGGAAAGGGTTGCCATGCGGGCTTCACTCCGCAGGGGGTCACGAAGGTATGAAGCGATATAAAGGTATTCTGAAGATTTCCATCCTGCAGCATGGAGAATAGAATCCCTAAAGGCCCACACATTTATAGAGCGCGAGGGAGAGGCGACCCTCCGCACTCGGAGCTCGCGGTCGAGCCGGACCATCCCCCGGGTCACGCACGAGGATTCGCGCTGACGATTCGCAAGAGACGTATCCTTGGAGGCAGGCGTGAATGAGGTCGCTGCGCGATAACAACCAGCAACGTAAACACGGACTACGGAGGGGACGGGTCCGAACCAGGTAAACCCGACGGGCCCGAACCGGACACCACACCTAATCCCTCCATCCGAGAATCCCCCAATAGCAGCGAAGAACAAATGGCGCCTGGAGGAAATTGAACGGACTGCGTTTAGGAGAAACGTCGGGTCCGGAACCAGGCGGACCCCGTGGGATCAAAACGCATATTGCCCGGGAGGGTAGACAAAGCAGAAAGGCACTACGGCAACCGAGGCGATGCCGCCGCAAGAAGGAACGCTGTTTAACTGAACAAACTGCTGCAGAGAGCATCCGACTATCGGCTCGAAGGAAGAGGAAGGCCCCGTAGTATCCGCAGGAAGTCCCCCACGTCCAGGGCGGGAACGATAGTGCGAACTTCTAGGATGATCAAAGAACATGCTACGAAGGAGGAAGGCAAGTGGGGCTGCGCAGAAGACACTGTCATCCATCCTCGATATCCGCTATGTATAGCGGCAAAAGCGGAGCGGTAAACCCGGATCGTGTTCACTTGCGCCCTAAACGGAACAAGTAGAGGAGGAAGTCGGCCACCTCCCCGACATAGTTCGCGGCCCGAAAAACCTGGCGATCCGCACACCACCCTCGGTACAACCGAGATCGCGAATATACAAGCGTAGGGTGGAATCTCCTCCGACCATTGGGGGCCGCCATTGCGGGCAGCCTCCTCCGAAAGGCCCCCCCCCCCCCCCCCCCCCCCCTCGCTCGGCGGGAAAATCACGGACACGGGCCACGCACCAGGCGCAGCCGAGCCTCTGGGGGAGGGGTGGCGCGTTCCAGACCCGGAAGCACCAGGAAGTCCGGGAAGCAGGAGAGATCCGCGGCGCCCGCGCCAGCAATGCCAGGAGTGGCCGGAACCACGCTGGGTCGGCCCAAAAACGGCGCTATCAGGGGACCAACACGGGCTCCCTGCCACCCTCCGGCCACACTGTAGACTAGAATCTGAACGGCGGAAGGGTAACGCGTCTCGAGAAAAGGCCCAATCAGGGCCAAGCATCAACCCCCCCCAGGCGCCCTGACGGGACTCGTGTGCAGATGAGAGGCAGCTTTGCGTTGAAAGGCGATGCGAACAAGTCCACCATCCGGACGAGTTTAAACGCCTCGAACAGGCTGCACAACTCCGACGGTGAAGGAGACCACTCCGTCGAGCCTGAGTGTATGCGCGGACCAGCGGCGTCTGTGATGGCCGTCTCGGAACTCGGAAGGGGAACCGCCTGAAGGCGCAACTAGTGCGCGCGGGGCACCACTGGAACAGGTCCCCAGGTCACGGACCAGAGCCTCCGGCGAACGGCGTCCCGCCTGCCGGTTTTATGTACGACACCGCCCGGTTACTGTCGCAACAGACCAGACGAGGCGGACCGCCCACTCTCGGTTGCAGTAGTTTCAAAGCGCAGAACACCGCCAGCAACGCGCGCACGGTTTATGGGTCCCCGTAACTCGATTCCCACACGTGAGCCAGCGCGACTCCGGAGCGTGATGAAGCCCCCCAGCCCTCCAGCAAAGCATCCGTTGTTTTAGGCAGAAAGTGGACGGGAAGGCGGAACGTAACCCCGCATGAGGTTGTCCCTGTTACAGCCACCCAAGGATTATTATCGGGTCATTGTGGCTGCCTTGGCAACTGCGTTGCAGATCCCGAGACGACGGTGCGAAAAAAAGCCAAGAGGTGGTCTGGAGGGGAAGCAATGACAGCCGGCATAGGGAAACAGGTCGATAGGCTCGCCATGAAGCCGAGGAGAAGCAGCCACGCCCGCGCAGGTAGAGTTCTGCCCTGAAGCAGCCGACACCCGGCTTGCAGGGGCCACAGTCTTAACAGGGTGGTGGCCCCCTCCCGGCCACCCCGACCGCTAGATCGATCTGCGCACTCAGATAAACGATCTGCGGGGACAGTCGCAGGTCGGACTTGGAAAAGTTGACGAGCCATCCAAGGCTCCGCGCCAAGTCAGCAACCGGGCGGGTGTGCTCCTCTGAACTCCGCCTGAGTCCCCCACGACAAGCCAGGTTGTCAGATAAGTGAAGATCTGACCCCCTGATGCGCAAATGGGACACCATGGCCCTCCCCGACCCGTGTGAAACACACGGGGCGCCGTCGACAACCCAAACGGGTGACTGGTAAATCGGTAGGAGGAAGCGTAGGTTGGTTGATTTATAGCGGAAGCGTAGGAAAGAAAGAAGGAATCCTCCCGCCTAACGGGGATATGTAAGTATGCATCCGCTAGGTCCACCAGATCGTCGCACAGGAGACCCCCGAAAGTGTTGTTTGAAACTCACCGTAGTGCTTCCATGGGACGTGGGGTGGGCGAACAAAAGGTTGAGAGGACGCAGATTAAATATCGGCCGCCACGAACTCCCTCTTGGCCGTCCAGGAAAAAGGAAGCCACAAACCGTGGCACTTCCTGCGGGAGGACGGGAAGTAATGCCCCCTTGGCCAAAAGGGTTGCGATCTCTCCCTCTCCAACCTGGGACGCGTCCCGCCGGACGGCTAGCCCGAAATCGCCCGGAGCTCGGGGGAGCCGCCGTAAACTCCAGGCGATTAAGATGGGAAGCGTGGCCAGGATTTCACTTGTCCGAGGTGACAAGGGGCCCGCCCCCGCAAAAGTACCGGAGGACGACCCCCCCACAGGTGGGGTCCGCCTGGGGGGTTCCGGGACAGTGGGCCGGTAGTCACTTACCCACGGGCTGGCTGGAGGCATCGCCTCCTCTTGCCAAGGGAGTGAGAGGAATGGTCGGGAGAATGATGCGCACCCGGGCGCCGAGGACGCTGGCCGGGGCTCCCTTCTGCTTACAGGGGGTGTGGGCACTCCCCGCCCTCCGGGAGGGGCCGAGACGCTCTGCTGAGCGCTCCCCCGAGCGCGGCGCTCTGACAGGAGACTGCCTTACGGGCAGACACGTCGCGTTCTGTACGGTATTATGTTCCACCCGGGAAGGTATGTTCCAGGACCAGGGGAAGGGTGGGAGGGGAGGAAGCCAACCCCCCCCCCAGGGGGAGAGAAAAAAAAGCTCCGAGGAGGGTTCCGGGGCCAAAAATAGGGCGCTATGGAATTAGTCCAAGGCGAGCGGAGAGAGGTTCAGGTCGGCAGGACACATCTCCGCCGCAAATGAATTGACTTGACGGCAATGCGGGAAAAACTGATCGCAGGCCAGTTAGTAAACCGTCGATGGACTCTCGTCATCACTCCCGCAGGGAGGGTGTCTGCCGACGGGCCACCTGGGCCGAACCACTTCCGCTAAGAAAGGCGGATCGCCCCAGTGTTTCGCCTGGGTTACGCGATCAGGTGTTTTCATCTATGAGTCACCATGCGACAATAAAGGCATTTAATGGTGCTTTCAGATTCTGGTATTAGAAGTGACAGACCGCCAACTAATTCCCAGGACCAATTAAAATCCGTAAGTGCTGCTTATTACAAGTCTACCATCAATGAGTGTGGAAATTGATAAGATTGCCTAAATTATGCAAAATTAGACAATAATCAAACTTTCTGTGGACCCATTTTTCACTTCACTTATCTAAGGACCAATTTGAACCACATTCACACATTCGCATGAAATCAAGCAATTTATACACATGCATAACCCCTAGTGACCTGATTTCAATGTTAACATTTTGGCGAGACTAAAGGTAGACCACAGGCTCATAGGGAAGCTAGTCCTATCTAATTAAAATTTGTCTGTATATCCTCAGTGTACACATAAGATTCAGTGAGTTACCGTCTTAGCGCCAATGGAGTTATCTCTCCCCCCCCCCCCCACCCCACTATCGCACACACCAAGACTACTGCAGGGTGTAACCGACCCCCCTGCCATTTGAATAGGGGCCTGGGAGAAATAAACAAAGGAGAGGTTACACTTTATATGGTCCGTGTAGGGGGCCCAGAAAGAAGGTGAGACAGGCAGGAGTGAACTCAAGGTAAAAAAAATATTAAAAAGGCAGGTTTTGACAATTGGTGAAATCTCTGTCTGTCACGGATAGGAATACTAGTTAAATGAATGGAAATAACATGCCTGAGGGGTTGAACTGAGTGAAACCCTCTGCACATTTTGTGTGATAGAATGGCTATAATAATAGTTGATTTCAACATCATGCTGGTTAGCTAGGGTGCCCCAAGAATACCATCTTAAAAAGGTAGGTTACAGTCTCTGGAGGTTTGTTGCAGGAATGTATTATTTGTCGGTTTTTGGTCCTTAAGTGACCTTGAATGAATTGGATGACATTACGGTTTTATGAAAAATGTTAACCTTGAATCAGCAGGCAGTCCCAAAATTTCAGCCCAATCAACACCAGTCACTGAAAGATTGCAGAAAATGTTATTATTTGGCAGTTCTGACCCTCGAAGGACCTTTGATGAAATTGACGGTTTTTTATGAAAATGCTTGACTCCAATTGTGATCACCTCAAAGCCCAAAAGCATTATGTAATCAGTACACATGCTCTATGCTATCGCCCAAAAGGTAATTAAAATCAATCTTGGCCCCTTGTAACTTGAGACCAGGGGTCAGATCGAAGCAGGAGTTGGTTTCGTTATGTAGCAGGACAGAGAACTATCACCATCCAAAAATGACAGTTTGATTCTTCGGCCTGAACTCACTAAAAATAAGCACATTTTCTTATAACTTTACCTTTGACCTTTGACCCTTGTCTGTAGGATGTTGTTTGTTACTGAAACCCCAAAAGTACCATGACAAATCTCGAGCACCCCCTAAATGCATTCATTCCAATTGTAAAATGGGCCATTTAACAAAAGGTTGAAAATTGCATAATTTATGCAAATTATTCACATGTAAATGACCTTATATGACCTTTACACTGTTGTAATTCATCAGGACAAAGGTGAACCATCTCCACCAAGTTTCATGAGGTTAAACCAACTTTAAAATATGAATAAATATGCAAATGGGACTAGTGAAATGCGGATTAGCACATGAAATGACCTCGTGCCCTCGTCCTATGTAAAAATTCATCGGGAACTATAATTACACCATCTCCACCGAGTTTCGTCGAAACCAACAAAACTTCAAAAAGATCGCCAGAAATTATGCAAATTAGATTACTTAATTAGCATATATCATAACCAGGAATCTAATAAGTTGTGTACTCTTCAATAGGTTAGATACTACGAACGGCCTACCATGATTATACCGATCAAAGAGAATTTGTACACAAGCTCCAGGGCCAATTTTCGTTAAAATTGCAAATTTATGCAAATGAGTATGGTCGTTGGGTCGACAAAGGGGATGCCAAACGGCAAAATCTTCATGCGCCCCTCCACAAAAAAGGTCCCAGCATGATGGTTTACGGTTCAGGAGATATCGAAACCGCACATACAGACAGACCGACACAGACACACACACAACAAAGTGACCAACTATGTCTCTCCTTGAACAAGTTAAGGCGGAGACCAAAAAAGCGGAAGAGAGCCGAGACCTGGTACCAAATCCGTGCCACGGCTAAAAACCGGAGTTGGCGTCCGATCCGCTGGGGCCGTCTTCAGACGGGAGGAAGGCCTTCCCCTCATGGCAGGGAGACCGACGCCCTCCGGACCGGACCAGCCTGCCCACGCCGTCGGCGGCAGGGGAGGGGAAACGGAGGAGAATGGAATGCGTACTGTGCCTGGGGGTACTCGATGAGGCGGTCCTCCCGCTGTGGGACGCTCGACGGGGACGTCTCGGCCCCAGCCTGGAAAATCTGGAAACAGTCCAACGGCATAGGGGAGGGTAGGGGCTGGGGAGGCGGGATCCCGGTGTGCAGCAAAACGCGCCCAGCCTGTCGAATCCTCTATCGCGGCCTCCTGGGTCTAAGACAGTCCGGGGAGGAAAGCCCGAGCCGTTCCGTCACCGCCGCAGCGTAGTCTGCCTCAACGAGGCCCGTAACGGGGCTCTTCCGTCGACTGTAGGGACTCCTGGCCCGACGGGCTCCCCTCAACGGAGGGGGCAGGAGATTTTGCCGGCAAAAGACGGAGCGTCCGACCCAGACCACCCACGGGCGGAGCGTTGCACGTAGATATCCGGTTCGAGAGGGAGCGGCGGGGGGGACATCAAGTCTGTCCCCCGACGGCTCCGTCGCCTGAACAACAGGCGGAGACGTCCGGGAGGAACAACCGGACATTTGAAAACAATCCCGGCTCGCGGGACGGGTCGGGTTGTCATGAGGAGGAGGGGGGGTGGACCAGCGACCCCCGGGCTGAGAGGCGGGCAACTACGGGCGTGACACCCTGAGCCAACACTGCAGGCAGGGACTGAAAGAGATTCCAACGTTGAAGCTAATGCCCGTCTGAGCATCGCAGCTCTTTCTTTTTTGATTTTAACAGGCTTACGGGACTTACGAGGAGTGGGGTTACTCCTACTCTTCCTCATCCGAGGCACGACAACCTGCGGGGGGGGACCCCGTCTTTACCCTCACACGTACGGGCCTTGCAGTCTGGGGCGGGATCGGAGGACAACAAACTCCGACACCGTACGGGTCTCTGACCGAGGTTCCCAGCCTCTGCCCAGAGGGGGAGGGGCATCCCCGAAGAGAACCCAGGGCGAGAACCCGTCGCGAGGTTTGTTTGGGCTGCCAGCCCAGGGGCCAGCGCCCCAAAACCACGGCAGTGCGCCCATGACGGTTGCCCCTAAGGACGACGACGTGACATACCAACTGGGTGGGCGCACACTACTACGTGACTACGTCACGACAGCCCCGTGGACGGACGTCCCTGAAGAGTAACCAAGGGCCTGACGGAACGACATGACGGATCGGGAGCAACGCATAAAATCGAATGGCCCGTGGACGCTCCAGGAACCCGTCCCCCCACCGACGGAGGAACGTTCCATGCTGCCCTGCGCCCCCGGAGCAGGGGTCGTGCCACCCCCGGCAGAACGCCAACTGGTTTCCTAGGGGCACGGGGCGGGGGGGCTGAGGCGAACCTGACAAGCGGGAGGCCTGCACTAACCCGGTTAGGGACAGGGACGACGGAAAAGGTGACGGGCCAGCCCCGACGTAGTCGTCTCCTAAAACAGCGGTCCCTGCCGGGACCTCAATCCCCCCAACCCAGGCCGACGCAGCACGTTGCTGAGGAGTGGAGGGAGGGAGGAGGGACTGAGACATGGGTGGTTGCCCAAGGTGATCGCAAAACAGTCCCTGAAGACCCGGTGGTGACGAAAGTATAATGTCAAGAGGTCCGTGGCCTTCAACGAAGGTGACCGTCACCGCCGAAGACTCGGCCCCACGCCGGGCATCATTCCCCCCATTACTGGGACCCAACCAAAGGGAGCCAGCAGTGGGAGGGAGAAGGAAAGACAGGACGCAAGGGTCCCGACGGGCAGGAGAATGGGGGGACACGGAGGGATCCCAACGGGAGGGATTTTGAGCGCGGTTTTTACGCTAGCGCCGACGCCGCAGTAAAAACGAAAGGACCTCTGATGTTTTTTTCCTGCGGAGTGCGCTGACTCGCGGACATTGTAAGTAATGCTTTCGTCTCACAGATCTGTAAAAAAGCAAACGAAACAGGTTTAGTAAATCAGGTAATATGTACTCAAAACTAAGTACTCTACATAGGACAATGTACTCGAAATAGGTAAAAGGATTCGGAGAGTCGCCGGAGGGTTCCACACAATGACCCCTGCGGCCCACCTCAAAGTAAAATTTGCAACTTTGGACCCCCTAGGGATTACCGTTTTACAAGATATAGGCAAAACGTGAAATTGCACGAAACGGTAAAGGCCCACCCCCCCCCTTACCGAGGTAGGGTGGGGAGGGAAAAGCATGACCGGTCGGAGGGGCCCCCTTGGGGGGACCCAAAAGACACCCAACCCCGGGTTATGGCCCCCAGGCCACCAGGGGGGGGGGGGGAGGAGAGCCCCTGACGGGCGAAAATAAAGATGGGCGCCAAAGCTACTGGCGGCGACATCACCGCTCGAAAGATGAGCCTCATCTGAAAGAGGAACACAAATGGCACAGGGCAGACAGGGAAAGTAAATTTTTGCCCCTACCCAGCTAAGGCCCGCATAAAGGGCGACATATGCGTGACGTGACATATGAATAAAAAATAGGACTATAGACCACAACAATAGCACCCCAAGGCATTCGTAGCGAATGCTAAAAAGGAACGGGAGGTGCCCTATTGATATGCAAAATTAGCAACGGCCTGAGAGGCAAGCGCTCTGAGCGCCTGTGGGCCTAATAACACCGGCTGCGGGGGAAAAACAAACCGAAGTAAACGAACGGAAAAAAACCCCATCGCCCACCCGTGTGTAAAATCCTAGTGCAAAGCAAGCGATAGGCGAAGGAGGGGGGCAAACAACCCGCTTACAAACTAGTGGGGGAAAATTACATCTCCACAGAGCCCAAGAGGGGCCGGACAGAGCCAGAAAAGGGGCTCAAACGAAACCGTAAAAGATAGTGGGAAGAATAACGCACCTAGCAGGAGGGCGGGGAGGGAGGAAACCCCAGCCCCACAGAAGAGAACGGTCCCCGGCCCAAACGAAGCCCAATTCAAAGACCAGGGCACACAAAAAAGACCGCACTGGACCTAACGAAAAGCTACGATCTCCAAGAATGGGAGGAAGGAATGAGTGAATTAATTACAGAAAATACAACCACAACCCCAAAAGGAATATATCACTGATTATAATGGTTGGAAAGTGGCAGAAAAGAAACTGGCGTTGAGAAGGTCCAAATGATTAATGCGATGAGATAACAGTTAAGCCGTTTGTGTGGTGTGCAACACACACATCTAAAAGAATGATAGTACAGCATCGTTGCCGCACCCAGCTAGTTACGGCGGCGTTCGGTTCCGGCGTGTGCTTAACTCTTTGTAGTGGTATAGAGTGTGTTGAAGCAGCCGTTTGGCAGAATGCAATTCGTACTAAGTCCAGAAGGTAAGTGCCTTGAAGTAAGTATGTCACGCTCTAAACTTATCTGAGTACAGCCATTTGATAGCTCTTGGTACTCATTCCAGTGTACCTATTCGGAAACATGGACAGAAAAGAAAACACAGGTGGTGGGAACCGAATATACGCGGTTTTTTGACATCAGTTCACACCAAACGGCTTTACAACTCCTATCTTTGCCAGGGTATAAGTTGCATAGAAGCTGTACGACTTGCGAACCCCCCGTGTGAATATTCACCAGCAACACTACTAAAAGTTTACTCCCGAATTCATTGCGGGTCAAGCTGGAAGGCTGACATTACAATTGCTTGAAAGTTGGATTACAAGCTGAATCATGTAGAAACTTGACCGTACATTTCAGTCAGCGCAGTGTTCTGGTTTGGGGGTCGTCCATGAGGATCCTGCATCACTTGACGGGGACTCATGCCAGGGTATGGGGTGAGACCTGCCAAAATTAAAATAAATTAGTAATGATCACTGTATATGCTAAGAGAGAGGAGATATTGTTGTACTGGAAGTCAGTGTGGACTTTTGAATAAATTGAAATATGGTTCACACTAAACTTACTCAGAACCTATAATCTCAATTTAACACAAGCAGTGATCACAAAAACCTGTTTGGTATGCACAATACTAAATTGTCCTCAGGTACATGAGAATGGAATATTCTTTTTAATGTGAAACACTTTGATTGTGATTCCACAGATAATTTGCCAAGAACACTTTTTTCTAACACTGTGGTCCACAAATAGGGGCGGCAAACAGTCACAGTAAAAGATCCATGTCATCATACAGTATACATTAATTGTACATGCTAGAAGAATTTGAGATGTGAGTTCCACATATGATTCACAGAAAGCTCTTTTTTTATCACTGTGGCTCCGTGAATATAGGGTGGCAGACACATCGAAACGCACATATCACCATACGCCAATTGTCCATGCTAGAAGCACTTGTGGTGTGAGTTCCACATATAATTCGCTAGGAAGCTCAATTTTTTTTATCACTATGGGCTCCCGAATATAGGGCAGCAGACACATTGAGAGGTCCCTGATCATAATATACAGCAGGGTAATAGGGGAACTGGATGCCACGCTCTCCCCAGTGAAAGCATGAGATTGGTCCCTTTGGCCCCTGGCTATAGACCAACGGGTCTACTTGATGATTAAGATGGTGAGGCTGAGAGAGACAGAAAAAATACAAGACTCAGTTTGTCAAGTATGTGTAGAGTTGAGAAGAGACAAACTAGAGTGATAATCTCCCACATGACGAAGACCAAAGGACCAGGCATAAGACTTGCTGGTGTAGATATTCTGCATCAGTGATTCAGGGGGCCATCAGCGAAATGGTCCACGGCTCTAAAATGGAGAGACAAGAGAAGTTATTCACAACCTATTCCGAAGCTCTGCTCTCTATACAAGTGATATTTGGAGGCAGCGAAGATTCATGATATCAATTGGAATTGCTAAGAGATGAATGAGAGTATTCCTGATATGGGGAGATTGTAACAAGACTTACTTGAATTGGTGATACAGAGCTTTGAAATCGAAAGAACATGGGTTAAACTGACTTACATAATCATTGTTTCTCCTATGACCATCACAAAGCAGTTTTAGCTGATTGCGCCTCGTCGGCGCACAACACGGATCGGATGAAAAATTACGTTAGGGGTTGGTTTTTGTCTGCCATAATGTAAAGAACTGAACGAGAGAGGACATATTATATTCACTTGAACTATAGATCACGTTAAAGGAAGTATGTCTATTGTTCTATTGTGAGCGTTGTAGGGATCATTATTAAAACACTTTATCAATACAGATAATTAATAATCATGGCAGTTATATTGCCACTTTTTCTTTCCTGACAGAGTGATACGAGTCACACCCCAAAGGGAAAGCCAAACTAGGATTCTGACCTTGTGACAGTGGGCAGTACAGGCAAAATGAATATTGCAATTGCAGAAAATGTTCTTCTCTTCTCCTGGATCCCAGAACCAAGCTGTCACATGGAGATCTACGTTATCCATTGACAATAAGAGTACTTACGTCTACAGTGCTCCTTTTGACACCCTGATCTATTTATCATCTCCCAGAATCTATACAAACCTGTGACTTTCATTTCATATTCCGCACTGCCGGCAAGGTCTCTGGCCATCCAAAAGTCAGCAATTGTACCGGCAGATTCCACCCAGCAGTAGGTTCATGGCGCAAGGTCCCTGGGTACAAAACACTGTAAAAAGGAGGATTCAACATTAGATAAAATTAGGACTGGACACATTACATATATGGACACCTGACTTGATGGTGCAGTATTCATGACGCTGCACGAAAAATGAAGAGGCAAGTCTGAGAGATTGGTTTCTGGGAGGGTAGACCTGACATTGGCCAGGAAGGAAGATCCCCAGATTAGACTTGTGTGCAGTGTGCTCCAACTGAAAAAAAGAAAAAAGATCAACCTATCACTGGGTGTTGTATATGATACCATCACTAGATTATGGATTATCCACGGGTAAATTTACAAAACTGTACAGTTTGAATAGCGGCCGTTTGGTATTCTTCTAAACATCAATGACGGCTGTCAGCAACGCTGTATCTGACAGACGGTCTCTGTTACTGTTAGATATTAACGTGGATGAGAGCTAAGGCTTGCAAATGTTAGTCTGAGCAAACCGTCGGTTCGATTTGCTAACGGAGTCAAAACCAGTTTTTTGCGGTTTTGACGATGCATTTCAACCGAAAGGATTTGCGCCAAGGGGGCCATACTGCTCCGTGACCCCAAACATGTCCTGCCCTGGGAAGGCAGTGTTAACTTACAGCACAATAGGTACGGTTTGTCTCCAGTTTTCAAAGATATGTATATCCCTTGGCATTATCTTGTTAGTACTGAATTGTAATTATAATAAAAAACACTCATAAGACAAAACAAGTCAGTTGATCTTGATTATTATGGGTTGCCATGAATTCACTAGTAAGACTTGTGATTAAAATCAAGCATTGTATCCCCTACATATTCATTTATGTCTAGTCCACAATTCAGTGTGTAAATGCAGGCCAATCTTTTGACATCAGACCTGTCCATTGTGATATGGGGGAATGAACAGATAATTGACCAAGATAAACTGAAGGAGGCATCATACCACGTGTCTCTCTATCAAAACATGAAAACATGTTTAAATATTTTTTCCACCAATTGCCAAATTATTCACAAATAATTCATTCATCGAATGTAGGCCCACAGAATACATTGCAGTATCGCGGATCGAAATGGATAGCGATCGTAAGTAAATTCAAGTACTTAATCACCGTCAGGTAGGAACTCCATGGATGTAATGTGTGCGATAAAAAGGTTTGCAGTCGGCGGCCTGTACCAATTCAATAGGAGTGGCCGACTTGTAGTTGTGTAAGCACTGTACCATTATCCAGTGGGAAGGCATTGGCAGAATGCTGGTGAAATAAGTAGGTGATGACAAAGTGTTCCAAACGGGCTATGTCTTGAAAACTAGTTGCAACAGAATGGGCGGAGTTTAGCAAGCAACATTATGAGAGTTGCATACAGCTTAATTATTACGTACCACAAAGCTGACGATGTAAGGCGGAAGGGATAGTGACAAATAATGAAAGTACACCGCTCGCAAAACATGTGGGCAGTTTTATCATTTCACAGGTTGCAGATTGGGCTGCGAATTGTTGTGGGCGCGCTTGGATCAGCGAAAAAAAATACATAATTTGATTTGTTACGGTTGGTGGTTAGATAGGTAAAATTAATCCGCAACGGCTGAATGTTGACACAAGAGAAGCTGTTCAACTTTAGTACACAGTGCTACAACGTCAGACACTCTTGCTGAGTTTGTCACCTGTATGAGTGGAACAGTCAAAACTGAATGGGGCGTGGCAAACAGAAAACACAAGAAATGACATATAGATTCACTTACTTGTAGGATAAGGTGTGACAAGAGTAAAAGTTACAAAAATAATTGAGAGTATGAGTACTTATAGACGTGGGTAATGTTAAAAGAAAGGGACACAGAGGACGCAGCATAATGCAATTGATCGGTTCTATTAGTCACTATGCTTGCATGCTGACAAAGTAAAAGTACACATACTCCAGTCCCCAGGGACCAGTTATTGAGTTACATGCGGCGTAATGGTCTGCCACCGTGTGCATAAATATACACGAATGTTTCAAAGACATTAGGGCTCTGCCGATATAAACGAGGGTGGTTGCGTGCAGATTTTTCAATGATCAGTTTAGCCGTTGGCTTCGGGCGACTCGGGTTTTCAGTGTTTACGTTTTTTTCGGCAAATTCGGAATCCGAGTTCACAACAGAGTAAATCCGGTTTCTTGGTTTTTAAACGAATAACTGTGCAACCTTAATGAGAGCGCTGTGTGGGGTGAAGCTTTCGGAGAGGAAAGTAAACCAAGGACTTGAGGGGGATGTTGTTTGATCTGGTGGAGATGGAATCATGGCCAGCTGGCAGAGGGGAATGAGGAGGGATGGTGATCAGGTCCTGAGGGAAGGCAAGCATATGTAAGTAAAGTGGGTGGACCAAGAGAGTGGGGACAAATGAAAGATGACTTGGAACGAGGCGGTGAAGGAGAAAAGAAGATTGGTTGAGGAGGGAGGATGCCCGAATCGAGCAAGATGGAAGGATGGTGTGAGGACGATGCCGGGAAGGTGAGGGGAATCCAATATAGGAATGTCAGATGTTTTTCTTTTTATGTTATGCTGAGATAACTTTAGGGCAGGCTCCATCCAGACCACACATTTTTCCGGCAAGTGCAGCCATGGTGTTCTTTACGAATGAGCGGTACTGTCCCACTAGAGGATGCCATGACCATGTCGTACAATTAGGGATGAAATTACGGCTCCTGACGTGATGAGAGATAGCAGTTTGGAATCTGGTGCCGGAGAGTGATAGTGGTTGGAGAGTCATAGAAGGAGAGAAGGAAGACAAGAAGGAGGGGCAAATGATCCCAAAACATGGGCAGCAGCCAAACTGCTGTGAAGTCAGACGATGGGGCCATTGCTGTCTGAACAGCAGTTCCTTCCCTGGCCCCATCTCTTGTCCCATGCACCCAGGGAGGAGGCAACTGGTACCATTTTTAGTCTTCGGTATGACCCAGTCGGGAATGCAAACCTAGATCCACCATGTGTGGAGCTGGACGCTTTACAACTGTGACATGACATGAAAGGAGGAAAGGATATGGCAGGTGCAGTCCAGAAAGTAAAGGTGGGAGGGCGATTGCTGAAAGAGTAGGGTGAGTTGGCCACCACCCCTTCTGCTTGCGTGTGTTGTTTTTTCGAGCGCTTTAAAGATACTTATAAGATATAGATGGCATCACTAGGGGAATGACCTGCCCATATACACTACAAAGTAAATGTTGTCAGATGTCAGAACCGGGAACGTGGTAAATTCTCATGAAGGAATAGATAATGTCCTTCTTTCAAAATTGTATGAAACCATCTGTAGAATTTTATTCAGATCCAAACCAAATTCAATTGTTACAGGCTTTTCGAAATTACATGTTTGTATAGACTTTGTTATCACAGAGGTCTACAAGGTTTACCCACAATGGCCACACAGACAAGGGGGGGGGGGGGGGGGGGGGGGGGGGGAAACCCCAGGACAGCAAGATTATGCCGCTTACACACTTTGAAATTTGGTTGAAGGAAGGTTGATTTGATCCTCTATTGTAAAGAAAACGGGTATGAAAACATGACCTTTGTACTATGGGGTGCAGCAGAGTGAACTCGATAGTAGACAGGTTTTGCCGGGCACCACAGATCACAAATCGATCGACAGAATGGAGGTGTCTGTGGAGATTCGGTTGCAGCGGGAAGCTGAAGATCAGGGGGGAAGGGGGGGGGGGGGGGGGGGGGGGGGGGGGGGGGGGGGGGGGGGGGGGGGGGGGGGGGAAACGTTTTTTTTGGTGCATGCTCCATTACTTATTAGCACCAAGGTTATGGACTGCCTTACATAATAAAAATAAATAGGGTTCTCTTTCAAATTGTGTGAGAAACACTTCTGTAGGAATCTCATTCAGATCCAAACCAAATTAAATTTGTTACAGGGTTTTGTAAGACTTTGTATCACAGAGGTCTCACGCTTCCCACAGCAAAAAATATGCAGCTTTACACACTTGTATCAGTTGAAATTTGGTTCGATGGTTTGATCCTCTTATTGTAATGAAACTGAACGGATGATACTGAACATGAGCCATGTTAGGGAACCTTCGTACTCTAGGGTGCAGTCAGAGAACTCTGATTAGTAGACAGGTGTTGCTGGGCCCCTACAAATTCACAAATAATATCGGACAGCGACAAGCACTAGTGGAGATTCCGCTGCAGCGCTGGAGCTTCAATCAGAAGACTTTAGTGCAGTTTCTTTTTTTTTTTTTTTTCTTACTGACTTTGCCAACCAGGTCAAGAAATGCCTAACTAATGGACATACAAATAGGCACTCTCTTCTGGGGTTTTTTTTTTTTGTTTTTCAAATTAATGCTCAACAGCTTGAGACAAACTTTTTTCCGGAGAAACCTTTTTACCACAGTGGTGTGCTTTTAAAATCTCTTAGGTTTCTACCACATCTGCAATTTGTATTTTAGGGTTTTCATTTAAAGTTTTAGTTATGAAGTTTTAATGTCTCTCATCTGTTTCGAGTTTTGGAAGTCTCATCCACATTACTGTATATTAATCCTTCTTTTAGTGTGGAGAGCTTCAAGATGTTTTATAATGTGAAGCACTATAAAAGAATGGTTAGTACTTATTACTTGACAATACAGAGCTATCAATGACCAAAAAAAAAAAATTTGTAAAAGCAACACTGACCATAGTTAGGGGGAAGATGATGAGGAATCAACTATTAGCCATTTCTGGGTTGAACATGGGGTCAATATGGGTTCATAAACCATTATAGTCTCCTGTCATTGATACTATAACAGAATACCTCTCCGGCACTGAACAACTGAGAAAGTGAGAAAGACAATCAAACCCAACCGTTTGAGTCTAGGTAATCCATGCCCTTGGCAATGTTATACCAAACTGAGTAGTTCTGATGGGGTGAGGTTTTCTAGTTGGGAGTTCACATATGAATACATAGTTGCTGTCTTGCCTAGGTCTCTCAGTGTTGCTGTTTTATAGATTCATTGTGGAGGTATTTCCCTTATGAGGTAGACAGGGCTGAGGGAGAAAAATTAAACAATGGATAGAAGGTTAGATGGGGTGAAGGTTTCCCAGCGTGGAGTTCACATGAGAATCATTAGGGCTGTCTTTGCCCAGGTCTCTTTAAGGGTTTCTGTAGATCACCCGTGTGGACGGATTCCCTTATGACGGTAGAACCGGGTTAGGAAGAGAAATTAACAATTGATCAGATGTAGAATGGCAGGCACGAAGGGTGAGATGGATTGTGGGAGAATGCCTGAGCAGGGAATTCAAACCTCCAAAGGCCTGCAAGTCTTCAGATTAAAGCACTTTTTAGCACCATCAAAGAAATGTTTGGGCTTTCCATGTTTAGGGTTGCTATCCAAATCTATGACCATGCAAGTCTTCTGTCAGGTTTCTGCCGTATGATGTCCAGTTCTGATTGTCAGTCTGCCTGTCGAGCTGGTCTCAGACACGATGGGCCCGTCCCACCCCGGGAAGAAAAACCATTACAGCTTCATCACAAAATACACCTCTGAGAGACATTCAACAATAAACACCAGACAGTCACTTGTACGATGTATGCCTCACATAGCCTAATCCAAGCCTAACAGTCTGTGATTATTGCCACTGCAAATTAGTTTTAATCAGTTACCTGGACCTGAACCCAAAACAGCAGGGAAAGGGGAAGGCGGAGTTATACTATCTGCCTTGAAGGACATAAAACTGTCAGGATAATTGCATAGTAGAGGATCAAACCCACTCAAGGTCCAACAAGGCTGCGAGCCGGATAACTTTTGTCAGCTGCAATAACAGTTTAACCAGGTACAAAGAATAGGATATGCTCCTCAGCTGGTTTCTCATTGTGGGGAGATGGGGGTAATCACATGCAGAGAGTGAAGTGGAACTTGCCCACACCCCTATTTTTTCCCTGCTTCAGACTCTCAAGCTCAGCATCAGACCAAAAAAAGGGACAAATATATGATGATATATGCTTGAGCCCCCCCTCCCCTTCCCCAACATGTATCTATATTACCTTCCCCTGTACAGCAGCCTTACATATTGACAACGTTAGGGTGCATCCCAAGGTCTTGTGTAAAGAGGAGAGTTCTTCATGAAATCTCCTGTCATTCTCGGAAGCATCCTCTGCAAGAAGAGAAAAAGCTCTTAAATACACAATATATACCTGATGAAATAACTTCGAAGGACCAGATAGCCTGCAGGGTCAATTATGAAGAGATGATATAATAGCTAAGGAAAACCGAACATGTCAGTCAAAACCCCACGTTTGCACGGTTTTCTCAATACGGAGGTACAGGCTGTTGAGGTCTATGCAAGATGGAAACAAAACATCCATCATGCAGTAATGAAGGAATGTATAGTTGCAAGCGAACCCTGAAAAATGCTTCGTTTGTATCAAAATTCACATTGTAATTTCACTTGAGAAATGATAGTCTGGGAGAGTGGGAATGCTAGAGTAGTACGGATGACTGGTTATGAATGTTGAGTGGGTTCTCGAACCGCTAGTCAGAAATTTTTTTTTTTTTAGGCAGTATTTATCAGTTTTCACCACCTTGATCGGATAGGCTGACTATCAGGGGATTTTGTTGTTCATGAATATCAAACTTAATTCCAAATAAATGCATAACATTATGGGCCCAAATTAGACACTTGAATGACTCTTTCTGTCACCCTTGACACTACCTCAATTATGTAGCGACGAACTGGCAGCACATCCACAAAGGTAATTGAAAATTTGCCAGGATTTGAAAAAAAAATGCATAAGTTATGCAATTGGACACCTCAAATGACTATGAATCTAATCAGTTCATCTACTGCTATCCTATTACTATATGCCAAGCTACATTCCCATAGTTCCTACCGATGTGCGCAATTTGCTAACGAGCTCACAACAATAAAAGACATAAAATGGGTTGATAACAGACTTTAACTTACTGAGTATCATTCCAAAAATCTGACTTTTGTTTTTCAGATGAGTACAGTCAACCTCGATGCTACCCTGGACAGTTTGTCTCAATTGGACTCTCTTACCGTTCAAAAGATATCCGGCTAACGAGAATGTGTGACACACACACAAGCACACATACACACACGCTACAGTTACCACTAAGTCTTCTCGTGAATTTCATTCAGGCGAGTTAAAAAATTATCAAAAAATATGAAGGGTGATAGTTGTCAACGTTAGTTACAATACTGCACTCTCCGGACTCTCAGACCTAATGCGACCAAACGGACAACACCTATAGGAACATTGTTGGAATCATGTGCGACCTCTGAGGTAGAGATCTCCATTCTCTACAATATTAGTTTGTTATAGCTAATCTGCAGTGACCTTAAATCATTATTAATGTTTCTGCATAAATCATTGATAAGCTATCTATGGAAATCATGTTGCGGCATATGCAACTTTTATCACTGACCAAAGTGACTTGTTATCGGCCATAAGCCACCATATTCATAATTAATAGTCTGATGTAACAATTCAGCAACAAGGGCATACTATTTTTTATCTCTTCAGGCACACATTTCAAGAACTTTTCTCCTGGTAGAACATGCATCTTCCGGGAGTGCAAATTTCAGCATTCTCGGTGGCCACAAGAAAGATAGAGCAATCTACAAACTTCAAAAGTACTTCGGCCCAGTGGTGGACACCAGGAGTTCCCCGACGGGGGGTCCGAGGTCCCGACGATGGGGGCCAAGGTCCCAGACGAGGCTCCACCCTACCCCCGAACCCCCTAGTCAAAACCATGCATTTTTGATTTTGTTTTTTTTTTGAACATTTTTCTTGAAAGAAAAAAAAAAAACAACGAAAAAATGAAAACACATTGTGGAGAGCAATGTTTACTTTCAAGAGCTCCCCACTCAAATCAGACGCCCTTATAGTAGAATAGGGTCTGGTATTCCCAATAACTGCCCAGGAAATACCTCGGGCACTGCGTCGTGAAAGCACACCACTTACACACAGAGGCAACAACAGGATTAGACGGCAGAACGAGAATCCTCCCCAAACGAATTGTAACTTATTCTCTTGACAGGGACATTTCGAAGAATCCATAAGGCTTGGGTATTCCTATCTATATATTCCACGATGATAGTCGTAGGAAGATGATTTCGCCTTTGGTGATCGTAAAACTTACTTTTGAGCGAGGCATACTATAGAAAAGATATGAGGCGCGCGAAGCGCGCCGAAAATTTTCGCTTCAATATAGGAATTTTCACTATAAAGAATTTTGGAAATATTATTACTGTCGGGTCAAGGCAAAAAAAGCCCTCGTCCGGGTGGGTACATTTTAGCGTACACAATCGGGCTCCCGACGAGAGGGAAAAATTCCCCACGGGGGGGCCAGGCTTCCCCGACGGGGGGGGGGGGCCGGTCCCCCCCTGCCCCGATGGCGCCACCCCTGATTAGACCTTGAAATATTTATTAAAAATCCCATTTTAATGCAATAAAACTAGCTGTCAGATTCAGGGACTATATATTGCTCACTAGTTCATTTCCAACAGAAATGTGAAAAGTTGTTTTTATGTACATTGCCCGAAATAACAAGAATTTTATCTTTTATCCTTAATGTTCTACTACTCAGAGTTTGACAAAAATGTTTTAATAGGGGTTATCTCATATTGTTTTAATCAAAAATCCATCCGAATGAGATGCATAGGAAATGCCAAGCCGGATTAGGTGGTAAGGTTATGTTTATTTGCCGTGAAACAAGAATCAACTGTTTAAGGCCCAGCAAGGGTGCAGACCTGGATACTGCAACCTCATTGTCAGCTGCGGATCCACACACCAGGTACACAGTATGTGAGGCAGCCTCTTCGATATGTCAGGACTGGGATTCAGACTCACTGGTGAAGGCGACATCTAACCTTGTTTACAACCCCTTAGTTAGAATCGTCAGAAATCCAGTGATATTGGGCCGAATCTCGTTGCTAATAGAACAATTTGACAAAAAACATTTGTTCAATCCCCACAGAGGCCTTAGGATAGCCGCCCAGTTCTTGCCCATTTGACTACCGGATTACTTTTCTCTACAGTCCATTCACCAATACACTTTTCCACTCTATCACCTGTGTTGTAATTGGCCAAATCGTAACGCTGCGGATATTTGTATGCGTGTCCAATCAGCACTAGCATGTATGACCACACAAAAACTTTAATTTTTTTCCGTGCACAATTAGCACAACGAGACTCAACACAACAGCTGAGATAACAGACACGCTGTATTTCCCTTTTTTTATGGAGCAATCTTTCATTCTTGTGTCCCTGTATGGTTGTACATAAGGGAGAAGCTTGCCTTATTCAGTCCATGATATTTATGATTTTGGGAACTGCGCGATGAACCTCTACCATTACGACATGAGACAAAATGGCGACACCCAAATCGTATCGAAGTCATTCCAAAATGAACCATCTGCATAGGTTCATCCTGTATAGTTCTTAAAGATGGGATTTGGACCTGAATTCATAAAATTGATTCCAAGGTAATCATTACTTTTAGTACACTCAGTAAGCTCTTGGGAGTACTGATCGAACGTCAGAAGAGGGAGCGCTTTCTGCCTAAAAAGTGCATTTTAATGAAACATGGGAGTTTCAATATGGCCACTCATCGGCCGCTGTGTTGGAAATGTCAGTGTCAAAGAAAATTGCATGTCACCAGTGGTGAACTGTCTACCGTAACAAGACATGCAGAAACTAGTCTTTGATATACCCCTCAATTGGACTCTTGTTGCCAAGTTCTGTGGAGACCGGAGGGGCAATGTCTGAAGGATCATCTCTGTCCCTTGCGACTATTTCACATTCTTTGGTCCATCTATTGTTGGCATTTATTTTTCGATCCTAGAAAACCATGATTGCATATTATTGTGAGAGAGGCTCTATAGGCACATGCGTAGATACCTAAACCTGAGGCTGAAAAGAGGCCCAGCCCTGTTCTCACCTTTCATTATTTTAACAGCAACCGTGGTGACCTTCTTTGGTTTGAGGATGGCGTGGCCTTTGCCTTGTACCCCCTGCAAGAGCCGCTCCCTATGTTTGTCCATCCGCCTCAGGTTTGCCCCGGGGAACTCCATCGTCTTCCTCTCATCCAGTTCAATGTAGTTGTTCACCTTGTGCAGGGGCAGGTCCGTTTATTCCATTCTCCACGGGAGGACTCTTCGTCTGTTGAGGATGTAGATAAGACAGAAGATTGGAACTGTTCTTCCCATGGTTAAAATCATGATGGTGCCCACAGGCAAAATTGCGGCATTAGAAAAGATTTGATCCCAAATGTCCCTGGGATACCTTCGTTCTTTCTTCACAGATTTCCTAAAATCTTCCTATACAGATAGGAAAGAAATTTGTGCTGCGGCAGAAAAGAAAGGCTCGAAATTTGACTATGAGTATGCTATACCTGAGGCGAAATTTTGAGGAGCTGGGTTCGCACCGCCCGGTGCCATACGGAGTGGTTACACCCTGGTAGAATGTACTCATGTTATGCCACACACAGGGTGAGTCCTACACTTTTGCAGTTTTTCATCCCAAATTCTTATTACATCTTGATTTACAGCTGGCGTAACTGACCGGAAATTGCACCAGATTAGTCACAGAATTATCAGAATATGCGAGTTATTCAGGGACCAATTCTCCTCATTAATGTGAACTGAAGGTTAAACGTTGACTTTCCAGGTTCTCCCATGCAGGATAAGCATCCTGACCCCAGGAGCATGCATTCACTCATTTAGGACAGAAACTCGATCGATGGAGCATGGACTGTGTGTGATGGGTCATCAGCGTACTCCCGAGCTGTTGGGTGTCTTCCTAAAATTCCACAGTGGAGAAAACTATGAACTTACAAAATTCCGGTAAGACAAACTCATTGGAGGAGGGGTCAGATCTAATGGTACGCTGAAAAACTTCATTAAAGTATTGTATAAAATCAAGTGATTGCCTCAGGACTGACTGCAGACAGTAAATAAACAAAATATCTACTAACAATTTTTTTTTTCTTTTCGCCTCCACTTTTCAGAGGTGTATTGTAAGGGCTCCCTAAGATGGATAAATGCCCATATCAACTGTCAGAACGACTGTGACACACTTGGCATTTGAGACATGAATGCACACCGTTAGGCGATACATGAGAGACACTATCTATGACTTCACTGCCACTGCACACCATCAGAATTGCGACGGGGGGCTTGAGCAGTGCTCAATTAAAGAAGCTCTGAGGGAGTATACCGTTTCATTTCAATAGAAGCTCATGCCCAATAGAAGCACACATGAAATTTTGCAATATTTTGTTTTTGTGGACCCTAATCAGGGGCACACTTTTAAAACTGGTTTCCAAAACACTTAATTGTACTGCACAAACTACTTTTGGCAGGAAATAAATGCAAGGTTGATGTTGGAAGGAGCTGGGGGGAGGGGGCAGTCAGAAGTAGCTCGTCAGTTTGCCAGTGTTTTCTCTCTACCACACATACGGCAGCGTTGATACAGCCACCTCCCTCTCTTCCTGCCCCTTCCACTCTCGTCCTAAATCCTGCCGTATTTCCGACTGTGGACGGACAGGTCTTCACGGTGTGAGAAGCGTTGGCCACTCTCACATCAGCCATATGAGGGTTATAGCTATGATTCACCATTTTTTCATTTTTCGCCTCTCCTGACAGAGGTGTGGAGGTTTCTCCGGCAGCAGAAGAGAAAATGAACAAATGCCCAACCGACTGTGAGACAACTCACAGCAGTAGATGGCTACTCTCACCTCAGACTATATATGAGATGATTAGCCTCATCTGCGGCGGTGAGTGAAGGGTTTCGTCGGCAGGAGCTGAGACAGAGGACAAACGCGGATGAGGGCTGGAGAGTGGGAGACGGGGACACACTGTGTCTGTTGAGATGGCACTGCACACCATCAGGCCATACATGCATGAGGGTTACGGTCTTAGAGACTCACCATTTTCTTTGCTTGGCCCGGCGGAGGTGAGGGGGTGGTGTGAGGGTTTCTCCGGCAACAGCAGAGACAGATGACAAAACACAATCGCCACCAGGATGCAGGCCACCGACAGACGGCGGCGATGATGATGATGGTCACACGTACCGTTCCACTGGAGCTCCCACGTCGGTGCTTTGCCTGGCCCACTAGGTGAGGTAGGAACGGTTCGGAATTAAGCCAAAGATCCTGGAATGGTCAAATTACCATCCTTATAGCCAATATGCTGCTGAAATATCCATTATACAAAAAATTTTTATCTGATTTCTCACTAGTGAGAAGACATGGGGGTACAACAAATTCCTTTCTATAGCTCCCATGAAGATTCTCGCAGGAAGACTTAACCTGATTGGACCAGGCAGCTTAGTGGACATAACTGTCTTTGAGAGTTTTCAGACAGTGACCACTATAGGACTTGGGGGATTATGCATTCAATAGATAACAATCATACAGAGTATTCAGATTTCATCCACCCCAACGAATTAATTTATTTGACAATTTTGATGAAGAAAGATTCTGCTAATTTCACAACGAGTCAATTTTTGGTCACCGAAACAATACGATTTCTTATTCACACTGATATCCCAAGCTTCACTCCAAATTACCCTAATATGCAGCCTTGTAAACATATAAAATTTACTGGGATACCTCTAACTAGTCTGCAAAACAACCGGGGTCCTTCACTTATTCATCAAAAGCATTTGCAGCAACGTATGAACCTTCAGACACTAAGGCCTGATGACCATGATTATGAGAAGAGCACCACACATACACACACACACAAACACACACACACACAGCTATGCATACTATACCAGTTTCATATCTCACAGTAAGCTTATTGTTATAACAGAAAGCACACAATAATGTTTTGACATATTTTGTAGTGGCCAGGTTTTCTGTGTATGACCAATTAGGGGACTGTGACACACTATAGTGAGGCACTATGGGATTGACAATGATCCAGTTTGGCAGACAATACACGCCCAGGTATTGGAGTGTGCAATGGACAATGTGCACAAACATGTGTGGCCTAATTGTATACAGGGCAAAATATAGGCAATACTCCTTATTAGCAGGACTTTGACAAAAATGAGGGAGGCTCAATGTATCTGTCGTGGTGTGTTGTTCATTCGCAAAAAAAAAAAAAAAATGCTAATCAACTGGTTGATATGAATATGGGCGAACATGCAAATTTGTCCAGCAAAGTGCTATGGCAAATCTCAAACTATGAAGTAAGGCATAATACACACATACAAAAATGTGGATGACCACTGGTCCGTGAAAGATGACGTATGGTACCTACCTAGAAAAAGTAGATACCATAGGGAGCAATGGAAAGCAACAATAGATGTAGGACGGGACCCAAAGGCCACTGAAGCTATCAGAATGTCCCATATGGTTGACTGACGCCACTCACAATACAAGTATGAAGGCGAAGGTGATATGACTAAAGTCTATGGAGCCCTTCTAGTGGGCGACAGAGAGCCAAAATTCAGCGGCTACAACCCTGGAACTGTCCCAGGAATCGAAAGCTGTGAGCACGTTGGTGAGGAGGAGAAAGCCTATGAATTGAAGAATGTACTGAGCACCAATGGTGGCATTGCTGAATTGTGTTAGGAGGAGATGCTTTTCAAGGTTCATTGTGGTGTGAAATTTTCATAAAATGGGCCCACAGCCACTGAGTAGGACCTTAGGCCAAAAATCCTGAACTCCCAAAGGTACCGCTGTTAGAGCCACATCATTATGAAGAATGTCGCACTGTGCACTGAAAATTCGTAAGAGGAGAGGCATTTTGTGGAATTCCACATGATGGGCACCCCGGCCCACACTGGGCCTTGGGACCTTATTCCCTGGGCACCTGGAATGTACAGCTTATGGACCACCATTATGACTTGAACATCAGCATCGTGCAACAAAATTTGTAGGGGTTACAAGATTTTGCGCATTTCATATCATGGCCCTAGGCCAAAACTGGGCCTTGAGCCCAAATTCCTGAACCCCCGCAATGGCCCGCCACCCGAAACCATTACTGTACTTTGAAGAACAATTGATCTTGTGGTATGAGATGCAATTTTCGAGTAGTATTGTGTACAATATTTCAAAATGGGCCTCGGGCCCAAGTGGGACCGTGGAGACTGAAAATTCCTGAACACCCCGAAGGTACGGTTGTTCTACCATCATTATGACCGAACATCAGCCCTGTGGCACCAAAATTGTAGGATAGCTACATTTTAAATTTTACATAGCATGGCCTATACGCCCTTTACTACTGACCTTTGACCTTCCAAAGTCAACTTCCCATTGGTCAATAAACATTGTTTGTCCCAGTTTGGTCGACATCCACAGAATGACTGTTTTGGTGGCCCGAAAGGCGAGTGTTAACACAGTGGGTGTGTGGGGTGGGTGGGTAATAGGTAAGGTAGGTCGGTAGGTAGTAGAGTGACATGCAGATTTCCAATAGCTCAACCACATACACTGTAGCTGTTTGAGCTAAAAACTCAAACCTTCCTAAACTACCTAACTTGCTTTTTGTTTGTTTCTTGGCAAGCCTCAGAACACAAACACGTACTTGCGTGCTTATAATGTCATTAGTGTCATTTTATTCTTAATATTATTATTATAATAATGATAACAGTATCGTGCATTTTGTATTGCTTCTCCTGTTGAGGCACTCTCAAAAGCACTTTACAAACATTACCCCTGATCATCCACCTGACTTGTCACATTGTCACAAACACGCTATACAGCATTCCACCTCTCGCTTGGTCACTCCAGTCGCACAATTTCAGTATGTCACTTTCCAATAAAGGCGGAATACTCTTAACAAGTCCCTCAGCTCACAAGTCAATAGAGTGTGAACATGTCCTGAGACCATATTCAGACCCCTCCGATTTATCCCTTCCAATGCCACAACCTGGGTTATTCTAAGTTTTTTTCCAGACAAATCTTCCCATGAAGACCAGGACAAATCTTCCTGCCCTTGGTGATAATTTAACGACCCCCTGCCCATTCTTGTGGTTAGCACGATCTATTTGGGAATTCCAAAGACATTTTAAATCTGATTCTATGAGCTTTGGAAGTTTTTTTTTGCTAAAATTGAATTCTACAGATCAATTCAAACCATTGTGAAACAAAAAATTGGGCCAGCTAGGTTTCTGTACAAATAGCCACCAGTTTTTGGAAAGATTTGCCAAACTAATGATACTCCAACTACCCTATGATGGTAGGTCAACGAATATGCTTGCGGTTTTGTAAGCGTCACTAGAGCACCAATGTGCTGTACCAAACTGCACAAATGTACTGAGACATGTTTAAATGTTCAATATCATGAGGCCATAAGGCAGTTTCAAACACATTGGCCCCATTGTGCCCCTGTAATGACTTGTACTCAGTCTTCATATGCCACGGGATGTACATCGCAGTTAATGACATTGTTACTCATTTTGGTTAACATCCATCAAGAATGACCGATCGAGAGAGAAAAAGGCGATTTGGGCCAATGAACATTGGGTCCAAGTTGTCAAAATCTGTTTTGCTTCTTTTTTCATCGATGTTATGGTTTAAGTTCTAACAACACTAGATGATGTTGCATCTAAATTGGAACAAGCTGAAAAGAGCACCTCCAAAAGTTCAAAAGAACATTATGACACAGTTCCAAGGAAATTAAGGTACTGTTAGGAATGCATCTGAAAATTTACACAAAATGGCCTGTATTGCCACCATAATGATGTTTGACACTGATCTCCACCAAAGTGGAACAGTCCCATGGGTCCAGAACAATTGTCCAAGTTGGTGACATTCGTAACAGAATGAAGTTTGGGGGCCAAAAGGCAATTGTTGAAAAATGGATAGGGTGATAGCTGTAGGGCTGAAAAGGCCATAGGTAGCTATTCCATCATTATGATCGAACATCAGCACTACTGTGCACCAAAATTTGTAGGAGAAGCATTTTGCATGATTGCACATGAGGGCCCACAAGGGCCTCAGCAAAATTTCCTGATCACCCTGAAGGTATGCTATTAGACGATCATTATGACTAACCTCAGCACTGAACTATTGCATCACAATTTGTAGAAGAATTTTGCGTGATTCACCAGATGGGCCCTAGGGCCCATGGGCCCTGAGCCAAAAGTTTTCAAAATTCCTGATGCATACTAAACCAGGGAGGCATTACTGTAAACTTTAGAAGAAAAGCTTTGGAAATCGTGGGAGGAGATTGCATTTCGAGGACGGTACCAATGTGTGAAAAGCCATGAAATATAAAGAAATTGGCCCTCGGCCTAAGTGGGACTGTGAATACAAAATTTCCTGAACACACCCAAAGGTACGACTGTTAGACACTCAGTATGACTGAATGTCAGAACTATGCACCAGACTTCTAAGAGGGAAAGGGCTTACAATTTTGCGTAAATCCAATGATGGGCCTCGGGCCCACACTGGGCCGTGGTTCCTAAATCCAGGGACACTGTAAGGTACGGCCATTATACCATCATTATGACCGAAATCAGCATGGTGGCCACTAAATTTGTAGAGATACAAGATTCTGCAGTATGTCATACAATGGGCCCTAGGGCCCAAAATGGGCCCCGGGAACAAAATTCCTGAACAACCCAAATGGCCCTCTACCTAAAGACCATTACATGGAGCTTTGAAAGGGGTTAAAACAAGTGAAGCTTGCAAGGAGGATATGATTCAAGCACTTGATGTCATTAAAATGGGCCCCCGGGCCCAAGTCGGACATGGACAGACAATCCGGAACACTCCAGAGGTATAGCTATTGACTATTATTATGGACCAAAATCAGTACTGTGCGACTAAATTTGAAGGAGACACAAGGTTTGCGGTATTTCACATAAAGGGCCATTGGACCGAACTGGGGCCATGGGCCCAAAATTCCTGGAACACCCCTGATGGCCGTCTACTCAAGGAACCTGACTTGTGACTGTGAAGAAAAATTCCTGAAGCTCGTGGGAGGGTGCATTTCAAAGTACCATTGTGTGAAAATCAATAAAATGGACCTTGGCCAAAGTGGGACCTTGGACCAAAAGTCCTGAAAACCCCGAAGGTATGGCTGTTAGACCATCCATTATGTCAAAACATCAACCCTGTGCACCAAAATTTGTAGGAGAGACATTTTGGGATTTTGCCTAATGGCCTATACTGCCCCGTTTAATGACTTTGACCTTGACCTTTACAAAGTCATTCATGTTTCCCATGGGTCAATTGAACATTGTGTCCAAAGTTTGGTTGACATCCAGACAGAATGAATTTGGTGGCAAAAAGGGGGCCAAAAAAAGGGGGCCAAAAAAGGCAATTGTGAAGACACTGGATGGATAGATAGATAGAAGATAGATAAGCTAGATAGATAGATAGATAGATAGATGGGTAGATGGATAATAGATAGATAGATAGATAGATATGATGGATAGATGCCTGGGCATCGCAATAGCTCAACCAGCCATAGCTGGTTTGGGCTAAAAAATTGCCAACTCATGGCCAAATCGGCAAAGTCGTTTGTCGCGTATTCATGGGAAAGAATTTTCCCAGCACTTATGGGTCAAATTGTAAGGCACATTAATTGTATTCCCTTGCCCCCTTGTAATGCAGAGCACAAAAACACCCCCCCCCCCCCCCCCCCCCCCCCCCCCCCCCCCCCCCCCCCCCCCCCTCAATATGCATCAGTCCTTGTATCCAAATGAATTGAAACCGGAGCCTGCGGGGCCAATTTGAAGCACAGACTTCTTTTACCGTTAGTGACAGCAGCAGATTTTTTGTGGAACAAAATAATAAAGGGGCTGGACCGTGGACTTGGTGCTGTACTCTTTCAAATGCATGCAGTGATTACCACCTCTTACATAACAATTGTGTTGTTTGAGGGTGTGTTATGTCCAAATATCTGTTCGATTTATTACAAAATGACTACTGCATAGGACATGCAGCAACCTGATTGCTAGCCCCTATCCCGTTTGAAGCATAAACTTTCAAGTGGTACCCAAGGCGATGCCATGTGTCACGTGCCAAGTGTATCGCCGGGGTGCGAATCGTGGTTTTTATCAGTCACTACAACCAGTGGTTCTCCCCCCCCCCCCCCACCCCCTCTCAGTAATGTAATCTAGTGATCAATGATAAACCACTGACAGTTGAGCTCTGGACTACAGCAATATGTGGCAACAAAATTGCAATGCATCCCTGTGTGTATTGTGGATGAGTAATAACTGGGGTTTATGATTTCTCCTAGTACAGACTTAGTGCCTGTTGGCAATATTGATAGGTCCTTTGATTCCAAGTGGAATACACCTAATTTTTACAAATCAGTTAGGGATGGAATAACATCAGTTACTGTAACGTAAGTTACAGAATGTCAGAACGCTCACAGTTTGCAGTTGAATGGTGACTTCAAGGGTCATTCTGTTTAAAATGGATGAACTACTTAATTTGAAATTGTTGTTGGAGAAGATTTTGAGGTTTCTATGTCTTCCCTTTCCGATACATTCATTTTGACAAATTGGAACTTCAATTACTGTAACGTCAAGTTCGCCAGTTTTGTGCATAAATTAACAGTCAACCGGATTTTCACATAAATTTCTAGTATGTTTGTTTGTATGCCTATCATAAATGCATATCATCAATATATAGGTAAAATTATCTGAAAAGTGAACTTATTCCTTCCTTTTTATGTAGCTAACGTCAGTTATAAAAGAGGTTGCAACTGACACATCATGAGCTGATAAACGGTGGTTTTGTTAGGTTCACCTTTATCGACAGTGTAGGCAAATGTTACACTAGAACAATAAGCTGAAGTGATATCTGGCAGTGTGTAGAGAAACTAACTTTGTAAGCAGAATGGGCTAAAAAGTAACATCAGGTCTCATGGAATGCCGATATATTTCATGTTCCTGTAGTATATGACAAACGTGCAAAAATAGTACGAACAAACTGATAACAACCATCAGTGCGAGGGGAATTTATCCATGTTCATTGTACTAACTTGCACAATGATACTTCCTTATGGAGACCATGTGTGACATTTGTTGTAATAAGAAAAAAATAGCATGAAACCAGTTGATTTTGTATTGTGTACATTGGTGTCATTCAAGTCGTTTTTAGCCAATATGACTGTGTGTAATCATTAGCATGCAGTAGCAGTGTAGGCCTGGGCTGTCTTGCTCGAGTCTTGTGTTAAGACATTAATAATAATGCCATCCCTGGTGGCGTTCGTATTTAGCTGGCATGCTGTACCCGCAAGTTCATAACTGGCAAGGCCCTACAGTACATTATTACCATTTTTTGCAACAGTATGGAACAGTAACAAAAAATATTGCATCTCTCAATTAACTGTGAGCCCGCAACATTATTAGTAAGAAAGCAGGACAGTTCGCCCCATCAAGTTTGCCCCACACTAATTAAACTGGCGCCAAAATCATTATAATATCACAATTACGGCCTACCCATAACGTTGGCTCCAAAACTAATTAAACGCCAAGTCTCAACCAATAAATCACAATTATATTTACGTCGAAACTACTTGCATATGTCCGGGCATAGGCCTGATGTCCCTAGACAAAAGATTTGGTTGATCAAAACGTCCAGGTGGGTGGCCGAAGAATTACGTGGTTGGCCGAAATAGTGGGTGGCTGAAATGGCCCACGCATCGACTAACATTGTAGCCGGGTCAAAAAGTCACGAGTTCGTGCCAATAATAAATCAGCTTAGCAAAAGGTAGCCTAACTAGAGATCTAACAACTAAGGTAAAGCAGGCCTAGGCGGGGGCCGTTGCCATAATGCCATTGTTACTTACCACCATCATGTGCGATGTGGGTATTGTTTGTTTGAGGCCTAAGTTACTACCTGCTTTGAATCGAAGACGCAATCGAGCCAGTCATCAATGTCTTAAAATTAGGATTTTTTGTAGCGGGAGTAAGTATACAGAAGTGTCAAGTTCAGCTGTCCTGCACCTGAGGTGCATACCAAGTACCAAATGTAGGAGCTCGATAAAAATTGCGTTTAGACCTGAAGTTAAGCTAGTTGGTCGGCCTTTGAAGAAACAATCAAGACAAACTGAAATCTCAAAAGACCGTGCTGCCAGTATCACAAGTTCAACGATGCAATATTATTTCAATCCATTGTGAAGCCAGAGATATAACAATGTCTACACAAGTGAAAATGGGTGAAACAATTTGGGGATAAACGAATAATGATTTAAAGAAAGCTGTTGTGCCAACATATTGCGCTTAATTGAACACATACAAACACATAGATTTTGTTGTATCAAGTTCAAACTACAAACTGGCAATATGGAAATGTATTCCTGTACCGCGAGAGGGCATGGATGATTCCCCCAAATTTGACCACTAAATGCTTCATGAAATGTGAATATCTCATAATGAGAAAATTTTGATGTGAAATTTAATCAGGTGGGAGAACACCTAATTCAATTGTTACTGACAACTTTCAGTGAGATGCGCAGTCAATTCCGAAAAATTGTGTCCAACTTCAAGTGCCACACGCACACTCAACGCCGCAACATGTAATGACCGGCAAAGAGGACGGTATGGGTTTAACTATGCAATCGAGGAAAAAGTGTGTATGCTGTACATTATGGAACTGTGGACACACCTGCAACGTGGACACACTAACCTGTATTTTAAACATCACACGGGGGACACACAAGCCTGATATAGAACCCCAACCGAGGATCTTGTTTATATGTGGATTGCAATCACCCTAGCTAATGAAACAAGGGGGGGGGGGACTGTCCCCATTACAGGTGTGTCCTCGGGTTTACACGGGGAAAATCAGACGACGTCCTGTTCACACCTGTATACAAATGCACGCACACACACTCACACACACACGAATATGACTTAATAGGTCCACCAGTAGTACTAGTTCAGACGAGACAGCAGTTCAGACGAGACGGAGGCAGATGCTGTTGAATGAAGAGTGTGAAAAAATAAAGGAATAGGAGAATCACACCAAATCGTTAAAAACATGAAAAATGAGCTGCGAAGATGTAATATGCAACAGGTGGTTAGGAGTTTGTTTTGCTGTAATATCTGTATACTGAATTTCAAATTCAGACCTCGGCAAAGCTTCTTTAGTGGACAGTCCACAAGGCTTTCAGATTCAATCCTGTTTACCTCAGATGACTTTTGACCTGAGCCCAAACCAATAGAATTCATGTACCAAGTATGAGCTTGATCCATCCAGGTTGTTCGAGTTATCGAGTTTAATAATCCGAAATGGCTGAACTATCTATTTTTTTCTGAGTAAGTTTCTCCCCTAAAATGACATTCCAATCCAAAACTGAAAATGGGGTGTTTCTTAATCCCCATAAGAAAACATTGCAGTCGAGATGACCAAGCATTCCAAAACTTATCATGTTCACGAGGATTCCAGACGTTGACCTCTGTTGACTCAGGTGACGTTTGATCTGAACCCCCTAACTACTCATGTGTGGGAATTCACATACCAAGTAGAGCTTCATCCATCCAGGTGGGTCAAGATAGCATGTTCACAAGCTGGGTGTTCAACATACACAGTCAAACATACGTCAGGGGCTGCCATGACTCCTCTGACTGCGATCGCGGGATCGAAAAAATTTCAAAAATACATTACTAAACCTATGTCCAAGGCATTGCTCTAGCCAATTAAACAATGTTAATACAAATCTATAACTTCGAAGAGGCACCAGTGAAGGGAATCGGGGCTACACACAGAAACTCGCTGTTCCATCGAAGCACGTTCCACCATTGGCACACGGGGTGGAATCACACGGGTTTGGGCCACTGGGAGATGGATCTGATGGCGCACATAAAAAGAAATGGTCAGAGAGTTGATTAGTTGACGAAAAAAAATTGAGTAGTTGACGAGAGCACTAACAATCGAAATTGAAGATGGTAAAGTTGACCAATGACTAATGTAACTTTATGCATCAGTTTTATATACACATGACTAGCTTCATTCAACATTCACCTTGACAATATCTGTCAATGTGAATTCACAAAGCATGCCATGAATGGCTGTCATTGACGTGAGAGGGCGTCCGCCAAAAGTTTTCTGACGGGATGAGAAGAGAGAATAAGCTAGTTCGGAGATAGAACCTGGGCATTACGCAATTCATCCTGGCCGGGGAAACTTCGTCAACTGGAAGACTCCCCCAATAGGCTTTACTGTGGACTCTCATTCTCAGTTGAATTGTACAGTAAAAAAGCTGCAATGACTTCGTTAAAACCGCCTGAATTAGACAAATAATCACCAGAAAATATTTAATAATTACCATGCACACTATTAATATACCAGGAAACATCAGCTCACCCCAAAATAAACAGCGATTATTTAAAATACCTACAAAAAGAACTGATCAAAAGCTGACCAATCACTGCCGACATGCCGCCAATCAGCGTCGAGTAGTACGCCTATGCACTAACAGTTAAGAGATATTCCATTATACAGTGGGGTACTGCAAGGAAGTCAGTAGTCAGGACATACCATGCGTGCACTGCGATTAAAAAACATGTGGATTCCTTCGAATTCATGACTAAATTGGCAAACAGTAATCACAGAATCTAATATACAACAATGTTCTCCGGCACGTGAAGCTGAATTTGATCTTTTTTTGTTGACAAACGAAGGAGTAACAAACAAAGTTTCTTACAGATCCCTGCCCCTCCAATGAATTACTGTGGCCAGCAAACCTCGCAGTAGGGAAATGTCCCGAAAGCCAATGATAGAAGACAATGACGCATGCGCAGAGCTATCTCCGAACTAGCTTATCACGTTCACCCGATACTGCACACACACTATGAACAAAGTGAAAAAAATTTAACTCTTACTGATATCCATCTATAGGAGTTACATTTTTTAACTGGGTCTGCACACAGTAACTCAGTTTCTCCCGGCTAACCTTACTGGCCTTAACAGTGTTGTTACGCACTTGTCAAGAATGACATATATACAATATATTTCTGAAGATTAGATTCCAGTCATTTCACTATAGTTGGGAAGTTGAGATACACTGATACATACAGCGTATACCTGTACATAGGATTTGGATGAATTTATTACTGCAGTTTTTGTGCTGCAAAACATTCATGATCAAAGAGTAATGGTTACATTCACCCAAATGTCCTGTCAGGTTATTAACAATTGGCAGCATTCATTACATTAAAGAAACAATTGATTCACAGTTTCACTGAGAGACACCGATGTCTGCCATCAAACAACATCATTATGTACTATATGGTGCTTTCTTTCAAACTGGTATACAGTATACCGTGAATACGAGATAAACGCGTTCTTTCGGTACACAAGTGGTGACTTTAAGTGGTGACTTTGGGATTATCAGATGAACCTCCACTTCTACGACTTGTTTCAAAATGGCGACAATTCGATACTCTCAATTCAGAAATCGAGAGTTATTCCGAAAATGATCCATCAATGAATGTGTAATTAATGTGAATAACTTTGTAGATGAGAAGTTTAGGACCTGAATTCATGCAATTGAATGGAAAAATATTGTACGTATGGAGCAATTTCAGTCAATTAGGTCAGCGTCGACGTCGAAAAGCGAGGGTTTTTCGCGTAACCACTACTCTGTGCATTGCAATGATACAGTGAGTTTTCGACATGTGGGCGCTAAACGGCCCGCTGTATTGGAAAAGTGTTGGGGTTGAAAGAACGCATTTCACCAGTTGGGAACTCGTTGTACGGTATACACAAGTTCGAAAGAACGCAGCACTATAAGCACCACTGACAACAGCCTTAGGTGCTATAAAATGTGTCATATAATACCTACTTGTCATCTGATTGGACAATTGTTGTCAGATGACATTGAAATGGAGTGCTTTTACACGATTGGGCAAACTTTTCCAAGAGAGTGCTGTTGCATGCTTCCATGCATGACCAACCTGAAGTCCATTAAAAGATTAGACTTGTTCAATCTTTCAACTCATGAAATGTATAATGGAGTGATCACAAGTTGATTACCTAATGAGTAACAGTTGTTATTAGTCTAACTGAACACATATTACAGGTTCTCATCATTACATTTCGTGCTATCAAAAATGGTACTCCAGCCTATTTACATAAGTTGCTACACACACCTGTCTGCTCCCATCTTTGCCATACTTCAGGTTCCAGGTCTCAAACAAAACATACGGTGACCGTAGCATTATTAACTATGTACCCCGCTTAATGGAACTCCCTTCCGTTTTGATCAAGGTCTCTCGACTCAATCTTTTCAGACGTTGTCTGAGAACTCTTCTTTTTCCCCCAGTCCAAATGTTTTCACTGCACTCTCAGCATCCATAAAGCGCACTGAACAAACTCTTTTATTGGAGTTTACGCTTGTAAGACTAGTTATTATCATTATTATTATCCAAATACACAGAATTTTGCAGCATTATTCAATATTGCATCAGACTCTTTCAAATGCTACAGTTTGCGTTGTATCCATAGAATAATTACTGAGAATGGAATGGTGCCTGAAGTCAGTCAAGTTATCATGAGTCTATCATTGTGGGGAGTTGTGCAATTTGCTGCTTAACATGAACAAAATTTGACAACTTGAAAATATGTCTAATGAACCTGTTTCTATTATCACGTGATTTGAAAAGGAAATCTGAGAAGTAATAAGTATCTGTCATTTGGTGGCCATCTGAAAGAGTGTCATGCAGTCTGATCGAGATTCACCTAAAATGTGGGTAGAATCGTAAACTGGCTTCCCTCAGTGAGAGATGACAATTACTTGTTGCCTGCACACAGTGCTAACATCTTTTTTTTTTTTTTTATTATACGCACTAATCGACTCATGATAATGAATGACTCATGATAACGCTACTATACTTTCATTCTTCACAGGTAAAATATGTCTCATCAGGTTCAGGCAGAAAACACAGCACTTAAGTCCTTTTTCCAGCATTTACTTTTCCACAGTTTCCTCCACTGCACTTCAGGCATAGTTATGAGGTTTTGAGTCCCTCGTCATCCGACATCTCAGTGTCATCTCCCGGCCACGATCACCGATCTTGCGCAAGGTTATTGCTTCCTGAAACTGTTCATGTTGATGTCCCTGGAATTGCGATTTGAATTTTTCCGACAAAGTAGTCACAGGGTCTCCCACTGGCTTAGTAGTATGTCTCAATGGCTTCTCTCTAGTGATCTTCGCTGGAAGCTTCTTCTTCTCGGAGTCTCCGCGACTTGCAACGTGACCAAAAAATCTCAAACGTCTATGTGCTACTACGGCGACCACTAAAACCAGTCTATGTGCCTTCTATGTGCTACTACGGATGCACTCTCAGCATCCATAAAGCGCACTGAACAACTCTTTTATTGGAGTTTACGCTTGTAAGACTAGTTATTATCATTATTATTATCCAAATACACAGAATTTTGCAGCATTATTCAATATTGCATCAGACTCTTTCAAATGCTACAGTTTGCGTTGTATCCATAGAATAATTACTGAGAATGGAATGGCGCCTGAAGTCAGTTGAGTCATCATGAGTCAATTACTGTGGTGAGTTGTGCAATTTGCTGCTTAACATGAACAAAATTTGACAACTTGAAAATATGTCTAATGGAACCTGTTCTATTATCATGTGATTTGAAAAGGAAATCTGAGAAGTAATAAGTATCTGTCATTTGGTGGCCATCTGAAAGAAGTGTCATGCAGTCTGATCGAGATTCACCTAAAATGTGGGTAGAATCGTAAACTGGCTTCCCTCAGTGAGAGATGACAATTACTTGTGTGCCTGCACACAGTGCTAACATCTTTTTTTTTTATATATACGCACTAATCGACTCATGATAATGAATGACTCATGATAACGCTACTATACTTTCATTCTTCACAGGTAAAATATGTCTCATCAGGTTCAGGCAGAAAACACAGCACTTAAGTCCATTTTCCAGCATTCACCTTCCACAGGTTTCCACTGCACTCTCAGCATCCATAAAGCCAATTGAATAACTCTTTCGTTGGAGGTGTGCCGCTATATAGACTAGTTATTTTTTATTATTATCATTAAAAATACACAGAATTTTGCAGCATTATTCAATATTGCATCAGACTCTTTCAAATGCTACAGTTTGCGTTGTATCCATAGAATAATTACTGAGAATGGAATGGCGCCTGAAGTCAGTTGAGTCATCATGAGTCAATTACTGTGGTGAGTTGTGCAATTTGCTGCTTAACATGAACAAAATTTGACAACTTGAAAATATGTCTAATGAACCTGTTCAGGTTCAGGCAGATGATACAACCCCAAAGTTATTTACCCTAGTCTCCTTTTTCAGCATTCACTCAGCCGCAATGTTTGGATTTGTAGATGCTCTGTACAGGTTCTCTTGGCACAGAACAGCGTCATTGGGGACGAAAGCCTGTCACGCCTGTAGCAGTTGTGTCGCCATGGGCTCACAAAGGACTGACCTGTGAATTGGGTCACCTATCCCTATTGCCACAGGAGGAACGCTGAAGAGCGATGGTTACAGATGAGTTCTTGTTATACATGCATGCTTACATTACTACCAGGCAGTGTCATATACTGTACCTAAATGGGCCTTCCATGGAGATCTGGGAAAGCTTGCATCGCGCATGCATGCATACAAGCATCGGCAACAAATTGTGTGGTATTTGTATACAAACACGATGAAAGAAAAGTTTCAGTTTCCTGCATGGAAGCAGCTCAGCATATGGTTGCCATATGAGTATGATACAATACAGTGGCATCATTTGCATGGGAGTTGGGGTATTTGCAGTATAAAAGCTGTTAATAATATGACACACACACAACACGCCGCAGAACTACTGTACAAATTGCTGCATATATCAATTCCTCCAATAAAATTAGGAGTCACTTTCATTCAGCACTCACGCAAACCAAGGATACACTTACCGAGCAAAGTTTGCAATCTAAAGCAATCTACGGTGGGACCTGGCATGGGTGCACAGCCAATCCATCTGATAGGAGATGTTTTTCTTCAAGCTTAGCAGCCAGTAAAACGAAGCATCTCTAACGCTATTGAGCTATCTTCACACATTACTCCACTCATTAACATAATAGAAAATGCATGCCAAAGTGATTATCTCCATCTATCTGACCCTAACCGTACTAACTGGGTTTGGTGCAGGCCTGGATACTGAATATTTACTGTCAGCTGCAAATCCTTCCCCGGGTACATGGTATAAAGCAATGGCTTCAGCTTCAAGGGTACCTTAATGTGGAGAAGGGGGAGGGGGGGGGGGTTAACCATGCTGCATGCTCAGCTGCAGTAGAGTGCATCAGGTATCAACTTTAAAGTCTTTGGTTGACCTAACTTGGATTTGAACCCCGATTCCCCAGGTGGTGAGCTGTCACTACCACTCAGTGCGGTTAGGTATCAGGTCCTCATGTCATAATAGGTAGCAGAAGGTACCACAAATATATTCTGCCATCAGCCCCAGTCCTCTACCACCACGCAGGGGTTGGTCGAGTTCAAGGTTTCCACCTACACTAGGAAGGCAAATAAGTGGGGCTGAAATCGATCGAGGTCGCTGTGATAGTACCTTGACATTGTGGGCCGACCCAACCTGTGGGACATTCACAGTTGATGCCATCATCCCTGCAGGTCCTCCATTTTGGCAAGGCGGGTCACAGTTTCCACCAATGTATCGACAGGATCTGTATGTGGTGGGAACAGTCAACAGCAGGTGAAGAAGACAGGAGAATTTGAATTTGATCGAGTAGACAAAATAAGAGACGAGATTTCTATGAAACATGTGCATATGCACTAAAATTGTGTAAGCGCACTGAAAGCAGATATGGTGAAAAATAAAGTGGAATGCATAAGAGTTTACATATTAATATGATTTAACATGCATACAAGGGCTATAAGGGATAAAGCTTATAGGGATCACGATCATGAGACCTGGCTGTATGACTCACTAATCTAAATAAAACAAGCAATTACGGTCAATTTAGGGGAAGGACACTTTTGCAACAAGTTGACTAGCAGCAATAAGCCAGCAAGCATCAAGGTTTGTCAACAAAATAATGAGAGAGAAAAGAGAGGGGGGGGGGGGGAGGGGGGTTGTACTGTACAACACTTGACATTGGATGTGCATCTATTAGGTAAGCTTTTTCCAAGGACACAGTAGATACCTTGCATATGGAGAGAACCTGGTGCTATATTAGAATGGTACCATGTCATACCTTCACAGGCTGCAATCTAATAGCACCAATGGTACTGGAGGATAATGGGCTGCAGGACCTTAAAAAAACCGCTTTCAAATGTCCCACTTATCTCTAGTGAACCATCTTGACATCAGTCTCTGATTGTGATAACTCAAGTTACACACAACTTGGCTGCAGGTTGCAGCACAGAACAACTGAGGCTGCAGCAGTGAGGCTACAATCTATTTGACATTGTCACTTGGATATGATTCGCTGCAGGCCAGTTGTGCTGTATGTAGCTCAAACTATTCAGAAGGCACAATCTCTGCAATCATCTCTTCAGAGTGAGCAATTGCAAGTGGTCATAATGATCTTGTTGGTACCACACGTTATACACAACTTGGCTGCAGGTTGCAGCACAGAACAACTGAGGCTGCAGCAGAGCCCAGACTAAAATCTATTTGACATGGTCACTTGGATATATTTTCGAGAATGTACACCCCCTCCCCGCTCCCTCTCCCGATTGCAGCACAGAACAACTGAGGCTGCAGCGGAGCTCAAAATGAAATCTATTTGACATGGTCACTTGGATATATTTTCATGATGGTCCCCCCTTCCTCTCTCTCTCTCTCTCTGAGCACTACCATTTATTTGGTACTACCTTCACATTGAGGTCCAGCCCAGTCCAGGTAACACAGGCAGGAGACATCGTCACAGGTCCCCCCGTTGAGGCAGGGCGGGTCACATGCAGCGGTTACGTTTACCGCATCTGTGTTAGGAGAGTTACCGGTTAGTGCAGCAGAGATGTAACTGAAGGTTAGCAAAGCAGGCTGTAATTGGAGGGATATAATGTGTTTGAGGCGCAGTTGATAGATTCATATTTCTTCTTCCTAATGCAATCGCAAGACCAGGCACCCAATTGAATGGGAGAGTTTCAAATCTGGTTGTCATTTACCAGCCACAATCTTCATTAACAAGCTACTCCCCACTGTGGTTAGGAACATTGATTGAATTGCATTGTTCAATTCAAACAGTCTGTTGTAAGGAACAAAAAATTGAATTAAGATTCAAATAGTTCTGCTATCCACAGACAAATGACAATTTCCAGAAATAAGGATTTTGATCAGCAATCACAAGACAAATGCTGAAGAGATTTAGGTTATGATATTCTCTCTATGCATCGCAGTACTTGGCAAGTTGGCTCGCTCTATCGATCACTATAGAACTGGTATTTTAGTGCAGGTTTCAGCCTGTTTATACCAGAAAAAAAAAAATATGACAAGGAATCACAGTGCGAAATTGCATTTTTTAATGCAAGCAGTTGTTTCATATCAAACCTACCAAGATGTCACACCAAAACACAATATATATCCTTTACATTACTGTAAGCACAGGTAATATCAAACCACAAGTTCACGAGTACCGAGTAAAGCATAAAAGTAATAAAAGAAGCAAATAACAGACATGTGTTGAGTGGAATGGTGTTAGTAATATCCAGCTAGCAATGCAACATATCCTCTAGTGTAAAAGTAACAATGAAATGGGAGCAAAATGTCCCAAGTATGCATAATGTTATATGAAGCTAAAAGCATCGAAACAAGCCCTGTGTGAAAAAAATGAACCCACCCGGGTTGAACGAAACTTGTTGGCAGCAGTATACCTAGCAAAGGAGTATATCACCTGAAAGTAACATTGAATCACGAGCAGGTTTTTAAGCAAGCATGTGTTATGATAACACGAGCATCCCCATGAGAAACACTCAGGTTGATCATCAAGGTCATGGGAGACGTAATAGAGTCAATAAATGGAATGTTAGCAGTACCATATACAGTGTATTACTTACTGTAGCAAATTGGTATTAAACATACCCGATTCACAAACGAGTCACACTGAAGCATATTTGCGCAAAATGTCCCGAGTTAGGGCCCCCTCAATGTAACAAGCCAGAAGGGGGTCAAATATTAGTTTGATTGGTACAGCAGAGAACAGGGATCTAGGGTTAGTGGGGATCTAATTATTACAGTGATATGCAGTTACAGTCCACACCTGCTGATACATAGGCCTATACTTTAGAAACTCCCACACAAGTAAGCAAGCATAGCTTAATAATAAAGAGTAAGCGAAATGCCTCAGGCAACCAAGTTCCCAGTATAGGCTGGGATTCCGAAGGTGCAGATGCGAGGTGTCCTATGAAACTAAAAGGAAGGATTACTTTATTAGGAGAGAGTAAATTGTAGTGTACTGTATGATGAGATGGCCATAGATATTTAGCGGCTTAATGTGGTCATGTTAATGGACGTTACATTGCTTTATATGGTAGAAACTCTGTAGAATCTCTTTGCAGTGATAAGGCACACTGTACATGATTGATAATTTTGTCTACCTTACCCAGATCTTCACCATCCCATTTTGATTACCTTTTGCTGTTACTGCACCTATGGCCCTACTTTCGCAAACCAATTAAAGACTATTTGGAAACTTTTTGTGTCTTTGCTCGCATGAATCTGGCCATATCTATCTTATCATGCTACATTTACTGAAGAATCATGATGATGATACCCTATAATCAGTGAGATAGTGAAATTCCATGTTGTACAATGTTCGAGATGATCTCTCTTTTTTTTTTTAAGTTTTGCTTGCTACTTTCAGTCTCTCCCAGGTTCTCAACATTTTCTCCCAATCAAATACCCAGTGGGTTACAAATTAGTGTAAACCTGATGTTGGAGGTCTCACAGACAATGACAACTACAGAAGTACAGTATAGTGGATGGGCAGTTCAGTTCTGGTAGGTTTTTTTTTTCCAAAAGGAGTATATATCCATAAATGGGTTGAACTGGTTTCAGGGTAATGCATGACTAAGGAATATGTCCTTTCTTGGCTATTTGACCATCACTTTGATATCTTCGATAGGGAAGAGGGGGGGGGGGGGAAGGTTTAATTTAATTTTTTGTGGGACCACTATTACATTATTACCCACCTATTATGTATTTCAAATATTGTCAAGCATCATAACAAAACAAAGCGTATTTTGATGAAGCTCCACAATTTTGTCAGTCATTGTTTTTTTCTCCAAGAAGCACCCCGTCCTACTCTACATACGTGTCCTATTACTATAATGAGTAACTTGAATACAAACAGTGCCTTTGACGTCAATGTATTTAGCTTGACACTATGCTTAAGTCAGCCTCCTGGAAATACAGGCTTTAATTTGGGGGTTTGAATGGATCCTATTATCTCTCGTGCAACAGCTGTAGGCTGATGCAACAGCCGACTGGTTTCACTTGCCTTCATCTCGTAGTCTCGTGGTTTGGTTTTGTTCCACCAATCATTGAGATTTTCCTGCAACCTCACTGAGAAAAATCCACGTCTGGCCTCAAGCCCAGGTGCATCTATCATCGTAATCATGTGGCTGAGAAAGTTTGGGGGAGGATGGATTGCTTGCAATTCCCAAACTGTAAATACCCAGAATTGTGGATTTTAAAATGGTGTTTCCTTTCTTGTGACACACTGATCTGCATATTGGAGGCATAACTGTCTGTGATGTGACTCTCGGACCATCATGCGAAGGGTTAAGCTCTATATTCTTCCATTCCAAAATTTGTTTCAAGAATGTTGGGAGATTGTGAGGAGAAACTCTTTCAGGGAGTGGCAACAACTTTGAGCTAAAATAGCTTCATCCATCTCGGATCTAAGTTCTAGTTTCTCATGTTACAACTAAATTTTGCCAAACTATGGATTTTCCAGCTCCGGACGGATTGTAATTTTGAACCAAAGAGGACCTCAAATCTACCTACCAAAAACAATAGGGTTCCTGTACAATTCTTACAGGAAAGATGTACACATATTTCAAAACTTGATCAAACCAACCGATAGCTGACTACTGTGTTTACAAGTTTCCTCAGACTGACCCTTTGGTGAACTTGGAACAGTGGGGGTTCATGTACTCATCTGAGGGGCGAACCGACTTACCAAGCATGAGCTTAATCCATTTCACGTGCATGGGGTCAAGTTATCGATCATCTTTATGAGCTAGATTTAGGCTAAATATTGTTTTTTCACAAACATTCTATTTCTTGACCAAAATTAACACCTATCACACCAAAAACAACAGTTTTCTGTATTCCCCTATACAAATTTCACTTAATTAAACCAACTGTTTCTGGACTGAGCCTTGTTTACAAGGTTTCCAGACTTCTGACCTCAGAGGACCTCTGACCTGAACCCAAAACAATAGGGTTCCAGTACTCACCATGGGGATCTCACATTTTGAGTATGAGCTTCCCATCAAGATGGGGTCCGTAGCATGCTTACAAGCTAAATTGGCCAAAATCCTGATTTTTTCACTATATTTCTATTTTTGACCCAAAATTTACACGATCCCCACCAACAATATATTACCTGTACTCCTCTTGAATCTATATCCATGGTTGAAGTAGTCCATCGAGTTGAGCTAATTCCTCGCAGCGGGTCCTTTATAGCAGGCATATCCAAGTCTATTGAAGCAGACCATTCAATTTTGAAGGGTTAGGCAACGCGTCGACTTCCATCAGAGAGCTAATACTTGACAACATGGTCCTGGATGGGTAGCAGGGATAAGCAGTAACGTCAGATGAGTTGACCAACATAACTGGAGATCCACTGTTTAAACACGTACTGCTGGGACAGGGCCTGCGGACCCCTGGTAAGAATGAAGATGAAGAAAGTGAGGAGAGAGAGGTACATGGAAGGATGCCCTGCAAAATGCATAACAGCCATCAAACCAAACATGCTCAAGTTTCCTGCAGTTTCGGGCAATCAATTTCCATGACTTTTCCAACACCAAATAAAGAATTTCCATGACCTATTTGAGGTCTTACATGAAAACTTCAATTATAACAGCATAGAAAGCCCAGGTGGCATCGACAGCTATAAACAGCCAAGGACAAAACAACAGAACAATACCACCTTGGGGGAAATTTCCAGGACTTTCAGCATTTTTTCGAAATTTCACAACTTTTTCCCAGGCCTGGATTTCCTTCTCAAAATTCCAGGACATCTCCAGTTTTCCATGACTGCAGGAACCCTGAACATTGTATAGATGCGTGATTGGGACACTTTCCAACATGCAAGACATTATCACTACTGCACTCGTCATTCCATGATGAACAGCCGCTACCCCGGCATGATCAGCCGCTACCCTGGCATGATCAGCCGATACCCAGGGCATGGTCAGCCAATTGTGGATCATTGTCAATTCCAAAGTGACTCACTTTTCCTAGTGGTCAATCACAAAACTGATCGGGGGGTGTGGTGTTCATAGGAGGGCTCAGGGTCCAGCGCTATATGCTGGGTCTTTCAAGAATTGTGAGTAATCTAAGTCGTGAGGGGTGGTGTAATTTACAAGAAACGCCAGGACCCACCTTGGCAATGACACACTATGCGGTATTAGGGGGTGTGTCATTAAGGAGCACTTGCATAAAAGTCAGTTAGAATCAAGTGACAGGAAAAGGTGTTGGATAGAGCTGTTATCAGTGTATGCCCTACATCGCAGCTGACAGGGAATGTTGATCCCATTGATATGGGCAATTTGTTATATTCATAAATACTAGGCGACCTAGGTATGTTGTATAGCGGGTATGTAATTTGTAAAAGTGAATTATAAAATTCTGTACAGTACTAAACACTGGATCTGACCAAATAAGGAGAGTGTGCGCGACATGCAATGCCTTGCTTTTACGTATACGCGCACAAAGCCAAAAACAGCCCAGCAATTGACACGGGTTTAGCCGTCGCAGCGCAAACACATACGCGATTGTAAGTTGACGCGGCCGCATGCTGCTTGCACAAGTTTACAAAACTCTCCTTGAAACGTTTGCCTACCAATTTTAGGCATTATATCACACTCAGGCCTTTGTTTTCGAATTGAAACTGGTTTGAGGGCATTAATAGTCGGGAAAGCCTCGGCTGCGCATCAGGCTTCTCTAAAAAACCTCCTATTATGACGTCATCCCAGTTTTAATACTGCAACGAAGGCCATCATTCTGTTCATTATTCCCAAAGCAAACAAACCTAAACTATGCAGCCCATTAAATAAGCCCCATTCAGCTAATGAAGGAAAGTCAGCAAATTATTTCCAGTCTTTGTGACTGTTTAGTTGAGGAACAATGGGATACACAGGACCGTTTGTTGCAGAATTTAAACTAGGATAAAACTAAAATAAGGATGCTATCTTGATCAAGAAATGGGTTCCTGTACTAACTAAATCCGAATTTCAATTCAATGGGAACGACAATCCAAACTTTATAGTGTATTTGATGATGTATGAAGCTCACATTATTGTGTATGAGTCACATCCATCGACTGCATGGGTATGTTGATCGTGTTTACAAGCTGGGCATCACTAAAACAAAGGTACAACATACATACACATACTAACATGACTACATAGATTCCCTCCGCCAAGTAATAAAATGTTTGGCTCCACAAGGTCAGGCCCCCTGTAGAGAGAGTGCGGCCGCCTCTTCCAGATTCCCCTTTGTGACGCCATGGCATGTACAGGAAACATACGTAGCAGTTTAGGCTAAGTTAAATGTCTGTCTCCTAATATCATCCTAGCAGGAATATTCAAGGCTATTGAGAGCAAACACTCAGATGAAGGGCTAAGAACAAGGAGTCGACTCACATCAGGGAGTATATACCTGACAACATGGTCTTTAATTGTAGCAGGAAATTTCCCAAGCTATGGGAAGCAAGTCAGTTGGAAGGGTTGAAGCAAGCGGGACGGATCCCATTGAAGCAGCTAATACTCGGTCCATTGTAGCCAGGGAAAATCCCAAAGCTATTGGAAGCAAGCATTTAGGATGGGGGAGTTGAAGGCAAGCAGTCAGACTCCATCAAGGGTAGCTAATACTCCACAACATCGTCCTCTATGGGTGGCAGGGCATACACAAGTAAACGTCATTCGAGTTGGGCACTGTAGCTGGAGATCCACCGTTTGAACAGTTCCAATAGAACAGGGCTTGAGGACCCCTGCGTTAAAAATGAGAGTAAAGGCTACATAAAGGTGTGTGCAATGCAGAACAGTCGACAACCAGAGACAACGTTGGATATATGGACTATGCTGATTGGGACACTAAGGGATCGAAATAAAGATCAGGGTCTAGGGGTTACTTTCAAAAGAAAGAGCCTGGGACCAGGGGTTATTTTGGTGAGACCAGCGGCTCTGATCACTTTCTCGATCTTTGCATTGAGGACCAGGAAAAGCAACCCCATAGGCTATAAAATCTAGCTCACATGCATTACTCCATACACTGTGAAGTGTCAGTCTGCCAAAAAAACATGAATAGTGCTTGCTGCATTTATAGTTAGGTCTACCTGAATGTGACCAAGGGGAGACCTCAGGGGCAAGTTGCCCAAGAAGCCTCTGGTTCATACAATTCATTAAGGAACTAGGGTTATTGATGTATTTTAGGGGGCTAATAGCCCCTGGGCCTCTGCTTATCATAGACCCTTGGGACACTCTCCTGCATGCAAGACATATCACAAAGCTTCCAACTGTGGATGCACAAGTTCAGGATGGGGTCTTGGCTGGTTGTTCCTTGGTGCCGCAGTAAGAACCACTACTGATTTGTCTATCGAGGACGCACCCCAGATAATACTGGGCATGATCACCCAAATGTGGGTAATTGTCAATTCCACAAAGTGACTCAACTTTCTCTAAATGCATGGGCAACAGCAAACTGACTCATGGGGTGCCATCATTTGAAGAGGAGAATCCAGGCATAGTAGTGGGTCTTTTTGAGGAATTGTAAGTCATCTACAGTCACTGAGGGGTGAGTCAACATACAAGGATTACATGACCCCACCTATGGCAAATTGACACACCATGTCAGGTATGAGGGAGTGCGCTCTTAGGGAGCACTGCATATTAAGCCCAATTTAACCAATGACAAACATGTGCCAAAATAGAGTGTCATTTTAAGTATGCCCTACAATTAATTTTGTTTAAACAAGTATGAAGTCATATTAGGAGAGGGCAGAAGAAAGTCCTCGATTCATGACATCAAACCGGTTTATAGAAAACAAATGCCTGAGTATCATGTTTTATCATTTCTTGTTCATGATTATATTCCTACTAGATTTTTGAAGAAATGTGACAATGACAGGAAAAACAAACCATTTGCAGGAATGCTGTACAACAACATACACAAAACAGAACAAAATTTGTATATTAGCGGATGTGTTAACATTTTGTTAGAATCCCCTATCCACGCAACATCTAGGTACCACATTTTTCCATGTTGTCTAAGCTACGGAGACAAACAAGACCATGTAGTTCTCACCAATGCCCCCTATGGTGGGGTCATCATTAAATGCTCAAGTCATGGAATAGATGTGCGCATATTCGAGTGGATTAGACATGGCAGCTAGACTTTATAAAAAAAAAGATTACTGTACAAGGAACATGAATGGTCTGCAACAAGGGGCAATTAAAAACAAAAGCACCTTTTCTATTGCTTGTGTCATTCTAACCAGCTGACTGTTTTTCAAAAACGAAAGAGCGATGTCGACATTCACGGTATGGACTCGCTAATGAGACAACCGTCACCCCAGTAGTATCAGAAGTTTACTGTGGTAATGCTCACCCATCGATAACTATGTATTACCTTATATCAGTGACAGGTGGGAGGTGCACGAGATGAGCAGCTACAGCCAATCACCAGCCTCTCACTAGTGGGCGCCAGATCCCCCCCCCCGCCCGGGTGGTCGATAGCGCGGTCTTCGCGATTCCATACATTATTCATCCGCCCGGTTATTAACTATTCCGCTAATAATACAAACGTTTCCGCACTGAGTGTGACCACTGACCATTCACTGGTTTCATAACAATCTGCCTTCCTTACCTGCTTGTGATTCGGATACCAGCTCTGCGTGGTCGCTCATCATTCCATTGGTTATTTTAATTCAGAAATATCGATGCTTTATGCCTTCCGAATTCCTGTAGATTCGTACTACTTGAACGCGTGGATTGTGTGTTCGCGTACGGAGGTTTTGGAGTTACACTAACGGGACCATCGGCTCACGATAATTGCACGCTATGATATTCCTGTTGCGGAAATTGGTGAAAGTAAACGTTACTCCGTATAATTGTCTTGGCAATAGTACGCTAATACGAGTGGGTTCGACAAGGCGGTGCCGTTGCCCCGGGTGATTGGATTGGTAAGTTTATTATGAGTTTTTCAAATGGATAACTGGAAAATCGGAACAACCGATAAAGGAGCCTCCTATTCTCATTTTCTTATTCAGCTCTCCTTTTTTTTTTCTTCCCCATTCGCTCGCTTCACCTTTTCTCTCCCGGACTACCCTTCCCTCTTTTGTCGACAGACCCAACAATTGCCGGCGTGCAAAATTGTACACTTTTAGGATTTCCCTTGAAAATTCGGCGATATTTGGACTTACCCTTTCCTTCCCTTTGCTTTTTACCTGTCTTTTTGACTCGCAATTATTTGGCGTTTCCTGTCGAATTCGCTGTGCCGCACCGTGTGCCCTCATAGTGATGTATTGCATCGTGCGCCCAACTTCAGCAATTATCCGCACCATACTAATGTAAAAATATAATATCCCGCCAACCCCGTCCACCTCACGTCGCGTTTTATGTTAGTTTTGTTTGTTTATTCATTCACCTCACTGTCCCCCAGGAAATCGACCACCTCCAATGAAGGACACACACCAAGCTGTAAAGCCAGTCCTTAGGTCAACGATAGATTGATAGACGCGAATTGTAATGAATGAGCATGGATCAGTTCCTTCAAGAGCGTTTCTTGAGATATACATTTCGGAAATTTATTGTCATTTTCAGGGATGTTGCTTACTGTCATAAGACTCGGGAAAGTAAGTCCCGTTCGGCTATCTGGGGGATTCGTAGGCTAAAAATTTCCTTGGAACCTATACGCGTCCACAAATGAATGGTGGCCCGAATTGTAAGGAATAAACATCGATCGAGAACGTTCTTGAAATATATTTTTTCTGCATTATTGCCAATTTTTGGGAAGTTGCTAATTGCCATACGGCCCAGAGAGTGCAGTTCCTGCAATTCTGGGGGGGGGGGCGGGGGGGGGGGGGGGGGGGCGGGGGATTTTTTAAAACGAGAGAATTTCCCTTGTGTCCTACGCGTCTACTGATGGTGGCCCAATTGTAAGGAATAAACACTCGAACAGGTCCATCAAGAGGGTTTTTGCGATTAATTAAAATATTGCCAATTTTGAGGGACGTGCGTCGCTTACGGATCGGGAGTGCTGTTTTCTGCAATCAGGGGGGTCTGGTAAACGAACGAAAATTTTCCTTCTACCCTACGCGTCAAACGATGTGTAGGCCAGAACAGCCTTGTACGAATGCCATTGTCAGTTTATTCGAACAAACTGTATCTGACAAAACAAATCGATAATTTATTGCCGATTTTAGGGATGTGATTACTGCTATATGGCCCGGAAGTGCCGTTTCCTGCGATCTGGGGGCTCTGTAAAACGGAAAATTCTCCTGTACGCTACGCGCCAACCGATGGTAGCGCTCCGCTGAGATGGTGCCGGGACGTTCAATATGCCCCCCCCCCCCCCCAATATTTGAAACAGATCGCCGCCCTGCACAAGGGCACATCAAGTGTCTGAACACTACCAGTACATAAAATACCCGCCAGCGTAGCGCGCAAATTTGTTAAGAATGGAGCAGAGGAATTCACTCAACTCGATAATTTAGGTAATCATGCATTTGTTTAAACACGGTTGCTGATGGATATGTTGGAGACAGTGTCAGCGAAAAAATACTGGGGGGGGGGGTTAAATATTGGGGGGGGGGGACCAAAAGGCATTGCGTCCCCCTCAACCAAAATATGGGGGGAACGCCGCCCCCCCCCCCCCCCCCCCGCCCCATGATCTCGCCCTTGCCAAAGGCTAAGTGATTTCCTGACTGATCCTTACTTGATGAAGCTGAGCATGTTCAATTCCCTCATTTCTTACAAATTTACAGTAGGGATCATGTAGTCAGAGGTCTAAAGTCCCATTTTTTAGGAAGGGGGGGGGACTTTGGGGGGCCTAACAGGAGCAGAGGTATGTTCTCTTCCAAATGTTGGTGAATAATTGTAGATTACTATCTAAGCGTAGCGCCATCATCGGTTGGAAAGGCGGTAGCAGGAAATTTTTTGACTTCTTAAAACTCCCAGATGGCCGAAAACGGCACTTCACGCGCAATCCTATCCTGCATGTTTCCCAGCCTTGACTATATAGATCTCGTGTCTGCCAATTTCTCAATTATCGTGATTTTCTTTATATAAAAAAAATAGTCAATTATTATTTCCACATGTGTTTCTTGGCTATAAAAGAATTATTATTGGGGTGCGGAATGACAACATTATGTATATGTGGCCTAACCAACAAAATAGTTATGGGTTGCCTGCTGCGAACACAGAAATACACGTGTAAAACCAGTCAGTTAAACTGCGTTTAATAATTTGGCGATGTTCTAAGCACAGTGTCTATGTCACATCCTTCAAACGACACATTTATGCAGTTGAGGCACATTGAAACCATGGAATTACTCGGAGAAGGCAAAATGAGAATGGTTTATTTGTGACATACCGTACTCTCAAGGGAATGAGCGCATTACGGTCACGTGAGGCATCGCAAAGATGTGTGCCAGGCACGGAGTGACGGCCGAGAGGAGGCTCTACAGTGGATTGCTGTCCGGGGGGCGCAACACCAAGATGGGGCGGCTTCCACTAGAAATAATCCCAAATTTTTGAACCGTGGATGACAACCTAATACAATTAGGCCCCAGATTCCTTACTAGTATTACGAACCCCGACCAATTTCAGTCCTGATTTTATTTATCTGTCCCTCCTAGTAATAACTTTATGCCGCATGACGTAAAGACCAGCTTTGTAACCATGGCGTGTGTGCCCACAGTACGGAAATGGGACGAAGCGTGGTTGTCGACTTCAACATTGTCCACCTACTCTCCTCGGTAGAAAATATGACGATGGGCACTTACTTTAAGACCTTGAGGATAGCCCTAAATCCGCGAGAAAATGTGACCTCCGGGAAATTGGGTAGGCCTAAAGTGTGGACGGAGCATAACCGCACATATGTTGGTTCAACTATAACAATCCGTATATTCATTCTTTTTTTCAGGGGTGGGCCATTCTTTGGTGTGGGGGCCCCTAAAGGGCTTGAGCCCCAAGCCCCCCCCCCCTGTTAAAACCCTCGGCCTGCATGTCGTACTTAATATGCATGGGAAACCCCATAGGACTACAAGTATGAGCTTACAATCCCACGCAGTTGATGTCTTGTTAACAGCTGGAGTTTAGCCGAGCGATACATTACCCACACTTTCCTTCACCATTTCCCAAAAAACTTGCCCCAGTCTACACTAAACCTATAGGTTCTGGTACTTTCCTATAGAAAGCTGCAACTAACATCATGACTATGCGTGTTAACAGATAATCAGACCCCTTTTTTGACCTCCCTCGACCTCAGAACTTTCAGATCTGACCCCTAAACAATAGGTTTAATGTTCTCATTATGGGGAATTCCCATACAACCAAGTTGAACTTCACTATCGCAAATTATCAATTCTTCCCCATTTCCTTCCCATTTCTTCTTCCGCATCAGCCCCCCGAATTAACACCATGAACTAAAGGGTTCCTGTTCTCCTCAAAAAAAGCTGCATACCAACTTCACCTTGATATCGAACAGGCATTCTGGACCTATCGTGTTAACAAGATTTTTTTCAAACTTTGACCTCTCTGACTAATATGACTCTTCGATCTGACCCCCCAAGGAAGAGATCATTTTACTCCTTATGGGGAACCATATACAAATTATGCACTTGAACCATCAAGCGGGGTTTATATTGTGTTAACAAAGGTAGGTGTCACACAAACACACACACAACGCCCACACACACACCACCCTGTCATGACCTGCATAGATTCCTCTGACCTTTGTCAAGGAACTAAAAAAATCGTCATATTGACATGGCCATTGACTTTCGGAAACAATAGTAAAACGATGGAGCATTGAGCTTAGCCCTACATGATCCCGGATTTTTTGTGCAATAACAGTCACAAGCCCACTGCCCCATGGTGCGACTAAGGCCATGTACAAGACCTTCAGACAATAGTAGAAAGTAATCACTCCAGAGGTACTGTACTGCCAGTCAAAATGATACATAAACAGTGCCACAGTGATATACTGTAACAACCGATAACTTGGGACATGTCACTCAAGGATAACTGATTCACTGAGTGACAAATGTAAGAACATATAACTGGGTGACAAAACAAAGCTCACCACACACTCACTTGGTCAACTGTTTGCGCAAAATACTAATATAAAAGGTAGGCCAGTTTCGGGAGAATATAGAAACCACATGTCTCCCAAGCCCAGATATACAAACAAGAGCGACACAGCTAATAAACAGTCGATCTAAACACATAACACCAAGGGAGGTCACTGGCTGGACAAGCCTGTCATCAATACAGGGTTCATTAGTCATCTGGTTTAATATTGCGGTTCCCTTATAGAAATACCTTCGGAAGCCCAAGTCAAGTGCTAAAACGGAGCCCTACTAGGCAGTTGTCTGACCATGAATTACCCTCTGACAGAGTAGTAATTCCATGGTCAGACAGAGTGATAAAGGCTATCGGTATCAGAACTGCAGCATATTCAAGGCCCATAGACTGCTAGGTCAAATCGAAAATGCAGGGTACAGTAAATTACTGACAAAGATTCAGTAGTAAATCACAAAGACATTGCTAATATCTCAACCCGTTAATTGATTAATGCATTCATATGTATCGTGCTTGACCACCACAATACATGTATATATATAACCAGTATTCATTCCGCAAAGCGCCCATCTCCCGTAAGCGCCCACCCAAACGTTTTTTCAAACCCACGACCTAAATTATTTAAAGCCGATATGCCGGATGAGAAGCCTGAAAATATTTTTTGTTTAACATGCCGGCAGTAGCACAGCGCTAGTGCTCGATTGATTGCAAGTGCAGACAGCCATACAACATACACACACCACACAAAACTGGTATGAAAGCCGATCGTGCGGGGGCGCTGCCATAGACGTCGCGATAACATTGCTTATGTCCTGGACTCCGTTAGCCAAGGTACTCATTAATGAAGGAGTGATTCACACAATTTCACTGGATACAACTATTATAATTATTAGTTTGAGCAATGATTTTTAGCAACTTTCACAATCAAATCCAAAGCCGTTTTTTGTCTTGCTTCGGATCCATGCCAATCGAGCAATGGTTGGTTGGCATGCAGTATGGTACGTTACGCTCTATTATCATAGCCCATTCGTAGTTAGGAGGTTATATGTATAGGCAGATGGCCATAGCAAATAAACACTAGTTATATTACGGCCGAATGAAACAATCATTTTTGTGAGTTCTTACGGGAAGGGGGCGTTGGGAAGAGGGACGGTTACACTGTTGTGGGAAATAGCAAGGCGTTGTTTGTGTTTCAACTTATGCGATTGTTTTGAATGGTTGTTACGAACACAGTGTCAGTCCCGCAAAAATACACCCAGAACGGTTGTAAAGTTATACTCTAGCGCCCATCCTGACACTTTGCAAAAAAAGCGCCTGGGGGGCGGCTTAGCGGAATGAATACGGTAGCTAATATCGAACCGAAACAAACATAGAACTAGTGCAATTCAATACTGATGGCCATCCAAGCAGTGAAATGGTAGTGTTATCCGAGTTAGAAACCACCAGCTTCGAAAAAACCTTTCATGTATATGGTTACGTATTCGATGACACTCGACATCTTAAAAAAAAGCAATAAAATGATAGGGCTCATATATCAGGGGAAACATATGAAACTGATTCCAGCTAGGCATGCTTCTTGACTCGCCGTGGTCGAAGAAAAAAATAAAAACAAAGTAATCGAGGAGAAGAGGTTGTAATCACTATGGGGAACATTCGTACTACGTCGCAAGGTAGGAACTGGCATGATAGAACCAGGCATGCTTCACTTGCGTGCCTCTACAGGTCAGACGTCCCAAGCCACACAACACACCACACATACAACACACACATCCAATGATAAAAGAAACGCAACTCTGCGTAGTGATCCCTGCCATTTCTTTCGTGAAATCTAAAATCTGAAAATTTAATCGACGCAGACGAGTAGCAGAATAATTAACTCTCCACACACCAACACGTCCCGGACTGGCTGTCATGTTGAGTTTCCAATTCAATGGTCATTAACACGCAGTATGAACAATACAAATTGTGCCTATCATTCCGAACTTAATGTTTAATGAGCATCCACAATGAGGTTAAAGGTGGTCATGGATGATATCTAATGTAAACGCATGTACCAGATTAAACGGAACTTCGGTTGACCCCTGTAAGCCAGAAGTCCGAGGGTCAACACTGATCAACACACTGAAATGTTATAAATTACTTGAATACCATGAAGGCTATGATTCTATTGCCATCTGCCAATACGAACCACGTACAAAATATGCGACAAACCGAGCCAGCAGGTCTTATTTTCGGGAATTAAGGCCACGTCCTGACTGACCGTTTTTAAACATATGCGCAACCGAGCAGTTTATATTTTCGGGGGAAATGAAGGCCAGTCCTGACGCCCTACCAAAAAAAACAGTTTACAATATGAAGGTTCTAAAGCTAATTAGTGAAACTTGAGCCCAAAATAAACGTATTGACACATCTTGTACCTTTATTTCAAATTTAAGCCATCAAATCTTTTTGAACGTAAGCGCTGTTCACACTTGGCGAATACGATACGATTACGTAAATTCATCGAAGGGAGTGGTTCACACTTGTGCCGAGTAAAAATGTAGCCCTATCGTACATACAATTTTATCGGAGTCTCGGCGCCCCTTACATAACGGAGAAGTGAGGAGTTAGTTGGAAAAGTCACACAGTTTTCCCTTTTGCGCTCCAGGCGGTGTGGGAATGCTGCAGGGTCGACAGAATTCGAAGCGGTTTCTTTATCAGTACGTGTTAGTAGGCGCGAAATAGTGTTTATCTCCGTGATATACATTTTGAAGGCAACAGTACAGTACAACCTTTCTCTAGTCATGGAGACATCACGCGCAATAGGCCCGGGGCCCCGATAAACTGTTCCTGGACAAGACTGAACTTCATTCCATACTTATATTTGTTTTTCACCGATGCATTTTGCGAAAAATACAATCAATCATGAGAGCTCATGCCTGGATTGGCACTTAGGCCCTGCATCCACCCGCCGCGTTCAATCACTCAACCTCCTCTTGAGCAAGTGACCAGCTGAGCCTGTCCCTTCCCCCCTCTCCGAGGTACCCGCGCAGTTGGGACAACCATCCGTTTCTTGACCGCCCCCCAGGCGGACAGCCTGGCCCAAGTTTAAAAGGGGTCTCGTGAAGACCAAAAAAACCGCGGTGGACGGGGATCGTCACGGGGGCGCGGCAAGATGCAATTGGAAGCGCAATTGACGATCACGAATCAGGCGGGGCGCTGACATCACCATCCCCGCACTACCCTTTGTTGACACATATTCCCTAATTAGCATGGTGATCCAAGAACTATACGGCCGAAGGAGTGCACAAGAAAGATCAGTCAATTCAGTCATTCAGTCAATTGAGCGGAAAAGTGGAGCTTGGTTAGTTCGCTCAGAACAAGCATGTTAAAATTTAAGCTTACAAGCTCCACCCTGTGTAACCTACTATTTTCCTCACCTAAACTCAAGCATTTATAATTTGGCGTTAGATTCGACATTATACCACCTCCCCCCCCTCCCACCCCCCCCCCCCCACGCTTATTTCCCGTTGCCTCTTCGTTTCTTTTCCCGTCTTTTTCTCTACATGAAGGTAGGATGAGGTTAGGCTGTCCGATTGGATATCAACCCCCCTCTGGGAAGCTTCCTCTACCCTGCCCCCCTCAAACAGCCCACAAACCCCTACTTCGCCACTCACGACAATCCACACATTTCCTGCCTTGCATTCCTCATATGATAATTGGTGGAAGCCGACGCCCCCGCAACGACGCAACACGACCCCCAGCCCGACCGACGCCCACCGACCCCCCGACCCCCGACCCCCCGACCCCCCGACCCCCCGACCCCCCCCCCATTACCACACTGGTCACGCTTACTATTGTTAATGGGGAGGGCATTATGGATTCGAAGGAAATAATGGTGCGTAGGTCCCGTTTGCATGGCGGCAAAAAGGGGAACGAGAGCTCAATCAGAGGCCCGAGGACTTCCCCGATGACAGCACTACCCAAATAACCCAATACATCCATCAAAGCCGCTGATTTGTATACTAGAACCCACTTTTCACGCCAAACTCCCCAATAGCTGTTGGCGTTCCATTACTTTTGGCAGAATTGCGCAAGTTATCACTGCATTGCGCAAGTTGTGTGTGTTTGTGGGTGTGTAAGTGTGTATGTCACACCTTTCTCGTTAGGCAGTGATTCTCACCAAACGTGAGGCGATTATGACGAAATTTTGTGTTGTGGCACGGGGGTTGGTTATTTATGTAAATGATTGTTTAAGCTTCGTTAGCAGGACTACAGACAAGAACCGTATGTGCTTACAGTGATGTAGTTTGGCATGGTAGGACCTGGATGACAGGTAGATGAAAAACTGATTAGATTTTCAGCCTGGGTGAAATTTTTAAAAAAGCTAATAAGTGGTCTAATTTGCATAATTTCCACGAAACTTTAGTGGATGTGGTTACCATAATGTCCGGTAAATTTCAAAGTGAAGTCCGGGGGTCACTGGAGGTAATTTAATGTTTTAAATTGCAATTTTTGGCAGTTAGTTTTGAAAGGTCGTTGGATTTCAAACAAAAAACTGGTAGAGTGATCCACCTTTGATCCTGATATTTGCACATACAGCTGGGGTCTGTTATTGGAGGTCATTGTATACCGTGCCTAATTTGCTATAATATATTCCAATTTCCAACTTGGTAGAAGTTTTGCCAAAACTCAGTGGTATGAGTCCGTAAATTTATGAATCTCTGAGTGTTTGATGTTCATGAATTTGATTTTGATTCAAAAGGCAAAGAACGGGCTGCTGAGGGGATCTAAAACATTTCAAGTTGGATTTCGGTCCAAAGAAGTGAGTTGACTGATTGATGAAACTTTATTCAAATGTGGGTATTTATGGAGAGAGAGTGGGGGGGGGGCATGAAGAAGAAAAACGGCAATTAAGCGACTTTTGTAATAGGAGTCAAACCTATTGGTATGATCTAGGAATTTTTATGTGTCATATGTGAAACTATGTGATGTTCGTTTGACATGATGATGTCGCATGAACTAGTGTTGCGCATATGTTAGTGTAGTACTAATAAATCCACTGATGCGCAACCAGGCGAGATACTTCTTGGCGATCGCCTTGTATAAAATTCTCAAGGCCCCTAACAAACAACTTGGAAAAATACCGAAAAGGTCAATTTTTCAAAATTCTCATTTGTATATAAACAATGTACGTATTTGTGGTGTTGGTTCGAGCAATCTAGCGTCAACCATTCAACTTGGAGAGGGTTTTTCACATTGCCAGGCTTCCCGACCGGGAGTGGAAGGTTGCCAGTGGTACAGTTTTCCTTTCTTGACGACTCTCATCAATTTTGTTTCTATCCTATATCGCCGTAGTTGTTCTCTGTTAATCTTGTGTATTGGACGTGAACATGGTTAATTCAGTAGCAACTGGCCTTTTCCGGTGGTTTTGTGAGGCCTGATTTGTTTCAATTCCCTTTTGCCCTCGCCTATCGCGCTAACACATGATCGACATTCTAGCTTTGACGGGCACATCACCCAATAAACCACATATCGACCACCACCCCAAAATATGCCTACTACGTCACAAACCGCTTCTCACGGCGGTAGGCACCCACTGCTGCTAGGCCTAGACCTACCAGGGAATGCTACTCTTAGAGTAGCATTTCCCTGGACCTACTGTATGCAGAGGCCTAACACATGCGAATTTTCAATCATTTTAATTCCTTAAAAATAGAATCATTAGTCCGGGCGGCGATCACGGAGGGGGGGGCAGTTCCCCCCCCACCCAATTTTTGGCGGGGAGACATCTATAAATATCCCCATCCCCTCCCCCCAATATTTTTGGCGGGCTGTTGCAAAAAAAAAAACACAATGTACTCATATTTCTCATTGATTGTTATTTTTTTTTGTTGAAAAGGCGGAGTGTCAAAAAAAAAAAAAATCCGCGCTGCGCGCGCGCTGTATCCTATCTTTCCCGTACATGTATAAAACAAGTGGGGTCCCGTGTACACAACTTTGTCAGATTCTGGCAAATATGGTTTTTGTCAATACGTTGTCACTTCAAGAGGGTGACATATAGGTAGGATAGGTGTCCACGAGGAGAATTGGTTTAGGACTTGATTCATATTGCCTCCCCCCTCCCCAACCACAACACATTCCGGAATCCACCTGCCATATTCTTCACACTGCACACGTTTATTCCTACTTTCTCTTCTATCCTTATGACGTGCCTGTTTTGTTAGTATGGAGACGACAGCTCTATGTCACGACAACAACAGAGGAACAGAGGAAATTTCGAAATTTCGAGCCAACGATGAAGAAATGTAAGGATTAACATTCGATCAGTTTTCGGTCCGGAAGTTACTGTCAATTTCAGTGATTGCATACTGCATAAGTCTCGGGAAGTGCCGCTCCCTGCAATCTCTGGGGGGGGGGGGGGTAGTCGGTAGTCGTAATACCATTTTTCGAATTGTTATGAATAAAAGTAGATCAGTTCCTTCAAGAGTGTTTCTTGAGATAAGATTCAGAAATTTATTGTCAATTTTCGGGGATCTCGCTTTCTGCGACTCTGCTGCCATAGACAGGTAAGTACCCTTTCCGGCACTCTGGGGTCCGTACGGCTCAACTTTCCTTGTACCTCTTACGGGACCACTGATGCTGGCACAAATTATAAGGAATAAACATCGATCAGTTCCTTCAGAACTTTTTCTTCTTTGATTAATTCTGAATTATTGCCAATTTCACACTTGCTTGATGAAGTACGTAGTTTGGAGGTAGTCCTAGGTATGCATTTGCTTATTGCGTATATTGTACTGCTGACGTTCCATTTTTGTGTTTCCGTTGACCCTCACCTGCAGTGACCTTTTGGCATTTTAAGACATTGATGGGACAAACACAGATTGCAAACTCATTGGACTTGGGGAATATATACAACTCATCCAACCAAATTGTAATTGTGATAGCCTAGGGCAGTAGGCATAGGCTAGGTTGGTAATAATGTATAGGCCTATGTTAGGCCTAATGTTAAGCCTAGCCTAGACCTATATAGACTGATATGGATTTTACACCCAAGCTCAGCCAATTTTTTTATGTAGGTGAGTGCTAGGCCTGAGTCCTTAGGCCTTAGGGCTAGGTCTGAGTGCCTGGGAAGTCATTGTAATATCCACCCAGGTTCTCCATGTGGATGCCATGCTCTCGTATCTTCTCCCCTTCATTACTGCTGACTCTCGGCGTGGGTGCAATAACAATGAAATCAAGAGTCATTACTGCCATCTTGCAAATCCCTTCACAAATTTTTCATTTATATCAGAGCAAAGGTCATGGCATGCTGATCACCATCACACACAGGTGCAGTTCATTCTTTCCACTCAAGGCCTATATTTATTCAAGGAAGAAAGAATGTATACCCCTTGTCATTTTTTATGGCGTTTTGTCAAAATGGTATTGTTTATGCTGTCACTAGGCCATCATTGGTATTGAGATTTTTACAAATAGTTCAGACATTTATTATCTCCTTGCATTTCAATTGGAAACCCCCTTAGCCGCTTTCCATACACGCGGGCGCGGGGGCACGCGGACACCGCGAGTAAAGCGCTATCGTTGACATTTAAACATGGTTCTAAGAACCTACACACCGGTGTTTAGGTTTAAACACTAGTGGGCCTATGCTTCCGGTGTTTGTAATACTGATAATAATAATGATCATATAATGATAAAAATGATACAACAATACTGACAAGACATCATAAGTCGTCAATCCATCTTCAGAAGTGGGGGGACTGACCCTCGCCGCCAAAACAAAATACTGTTTTAAAAATGCAGTTAATGGGAGCAGCCTCAAATGTGGGGGGGGGCCACGTCCCCCCCGTCCCCCAGGATGACGCCCATGTACTAACTAATAATAATACACTGTTTTTATATAACGCATATACACACTAGGTGCGTGATTTCGAGAAAACGCCCGCCCGCGCCGCCTGCGTCATGAAACGGGTCACGTCGCGTGTCCGCGTGCCCGCCCGTCCTCCGCGTGCATGGAAACGCGGCTTTAGATCATTGTGTATAACGATGTCCCGGGCCAGTCATTTCTAGTCAGGCACCCAACTTACATTTTTATAACCACTCACGCTGACAGCAGGCCGGCGATGCGTTATTTTTTATTGGTGGGTGGTGGGGGCTAATGTGACTGGTTACTATCTAAGCGGAGCTCCACCATTGGTTGGCGCGAAGCGTGCAAGAATTTTTTGGGTTTCCAGCCATCCTAGATGCCGGAAACTGCATTTGCCGAGTGGCCTGTGACTACAAATATCTAGGCATAAAATACATGCTCAATGTGTGAAATTGCATGAATATCAAGTCAGAAGCAAATCAGAGAAAAATCGATTTGAATATAAGTTTTTTAAAAGATGGATGTCGTCTGCTAGCGTCCAGCGTAAAAGCGACGGCGAATTTCGAATGACTCACGACAAAATATCGTTAATGTGGGGGCTTATATGTGAATTTAAAGCGATGCTTTTCTACCTATTAATATCCCCACTTTCGGGGATATTTGGTTTTTGGCTTCGCCGTCTCCGCCGCCGCCCGCCGCCGGCCGCGTCCGCGCCGCGTCCGCCTGCCGCGTTTCTTGTTATCGCAATAACACTCTCCAACACTTTTCCGTTTGAGCCGAAACTGGGCAACATGTCCGCTGAGTGAAATCTCGGATGAGTTCAAAGTGGGCACCGTCGCCACATAACCGGGGTCCGCTAATTTGCATCATTTTTCACGATTGGAAGATTTGTCCCCCGTTTTAGCGCATAACTTTCCAACACCTTGTCCGTTTGAGCCAAAAATTGGCACACATGGTCCGCCCAAGGTGAATCTCGAATGAGTTCGAAAGTGGCTGTCGCCACACAGCAGGTCAAGCTAATTGCATACTTTGGCGCAATGTTCCAAAGTTGGTCGGTTTCCACTAAACTTGGTACATGGGACGATGTTTGGTCCCGAAAAAATGAAAGTTCATTTTCAAGCACCATAGGTCAATTTAACGCGAGTTAACATTGTGTCGTATTTTCAATGAAACGTAGTAGATGTGGACGCTGTTTGGTCCCGAAAAAGTGGAGGACTTTTGCGGGGTCATCAGAGGTCAAAGTCAACGCAATCGCATAATTTGTCATTTTTTGAAAGTTGTTTGATTTCCTTCCACAAAACTTGGTAGGTGGGGACTATAGTGGTCCCTGAAAGAAGTGAAAGTAATTTAAGGTCACTAGAGGTCAAATACGCTAATATCGAAGTTTGTTGGATGTCAACGAAACTTGGTAGTGGTACGATGTTCAGTCCCGACAAAAGTGAAGGATCTTTCGGGGTCAAATCAGAGGTCAAGTCATGCTAATTTCCCAAGTTGCGCATTTTTCGAAGTTGGTTCGATTCCACACATCCACTGCCAACTTCTCACCATCTTCACCCACTGATCCAGCGAGTGGATCTACAATACGTTGGCGGTTTTACCGCCGCATATGTCTAGTATTATATCACTTCACTTGTACTGAAAAATGCGTGAAATATCCATTTGTTTCACTATACTTTAAATTGCTATGTGGCAGTAGATGCTTACAAGATTTATTTTAATTGACGACAATCCATCGTTAATACCCGTTGAATGAAAAATGTCACTCCCCCGTCAAGGTTTCATTTGATCCAGCCCTATTTACATTTGAAACACCCTTCTAAGTAGTACGTGTTGACATGGTTGAGATGCGCTGTCGTTCCCGTGAATGTATAGCTATGCCCATGTGCTTAGTTAAGCATTGTTAAACACACATTTGAAATTGCAAATTTGAAGATTGACCGACCAAAAGTAATCCGTACCCGTCGTGGATGAGGGTGATCCCAACCGACTTTATGTTTATTCTTTAAATTGGTATCCGCTTTTGCTGAAATATAGCCTAACCAACTTACTGTCCATCACGACATACCAATTTTTCAAATGGATATTTTTCATAATAGTTACTTAATTATATCCCCACTCGTGGATATTATGGTTTTGGCTTCGCCGTCTCCGCCGCGCCGCGTCCGCGTCCGCCGTCCGCGTCCGCGTTCCGCGTCCGCCCCGCATTTCTTGTTAGCGCATAACTCTCCAACTTTGTCCGTTTAGCCGAAACTTGGCACACATGTCGCCTTATTGAAATCTCGGATGAGTTTCGAAGTGGGCGTCGCCCAACATGACCGGGGTCCGCTAATTTTCATTATTTCCTTTCCACGATTGGAAGATTTTCCCCGTTAGCGCAATAACTCTTTACGCTTTATCCGATTGATCTGAACCTTAGTACACTTGTCCGCCCTTGTGAAATCTCGGATGAGTTTCGGAAGTTGGGCATCGCTGCAATGCTGGGGGCCGCTATTCTGCATAATTTTCTCGAATTTTCAAGTTAGTCGGATTTGAACAAACTTGGTGGGTAGGGACTATAGTTGATCCGCAAAAAAGGTGGAATTCATTTCAAGGTCATCAAAGGTCAAATTTGCGAAATTTAGGCGATTTCCAAACTTTTCAGATTTGAACGAAACTTGGTGGGAACGCACTATAGTTGATCTGAAAAATGTGGAGGACATTTCAAGGTCATCGGAGGTCTACTTGCAAAATTTAATGCAATTTTCCAAACTTCTGGAGATTTGAACGAAACTTATTGGTGAAGTTTGTTCTTGGTTTCTGACCAACTGGGGGTCTTCATTGGTGTTAGATACTTCTTCCAATGATTGCTCACAGTGGGGATATACCACGTGGGCGGTTTACCCCCTACACATGTCTAGTTTTTTTCATATTCTTAACTCATCTGAAGAAGGAAGCATGAAAGCACCTGCTGAGTAGGACTGTTTTGTCTTGAATTATTCGAAATAGTTTTCAGCCTTCGTTAATCACGTGACAAGGCATATTCCAGCGAAATCAATACAAGGAAATATACTGACTTAGGTCATATTAGTATAAGTGATAGGCTCTACTGTCCTTCACAGCATCGCAATCGTCGATTTTGATTTGATGTGGGGTTGCCTGGGCAAGATTACCACGGCTATGTACATCTGTGGCCTCATTGGACTATTAGTGGTGTACTAGCTACGTGATGTGCATGGTGAGGAATGCAGAAACATTGGAATATGTCAAAAACCGATGCGACGCGCAGACCGGCCTTCTTGCTCACGAGTATCCACATTACGGCCATTACGGGACCGCAGCGATCAACTGGAAGATGACTCTATGCTATATATCGCCTCCGAGTTCTAATATGATTCATTGTCACTATTCACGTATATTCCTATAAATGTTGAATATTAATTTTTAAACAATCAGAGCATAGCACTTTAAAGACATACATTGAATGTTTTCTGACATTCTGCAAATATTGGGGGGGGGGGGATAAACACGCGTTTGCCCCCTCATTTTTTTTCAATGGGGGGCTGAAGCCCCCCCAAGCCCACCCGGTTCTGCCGCCACTGAGTGACAGTACTTGGCACGTTAAAATAATTCCTGCGACAAGGCTGTTCAAGGACAAGGTGTTAAAAAAGTTTGAATATCGTTATATGCACGGAATCACTACCAACTTTGGTTCCTGTTTGTCTGTGAACCGACCGATCGCCAGTTCACTTGTCGCCGTTCAAGCGGCTGGAAATTCTAATGTTACACTCCCCCCCCCCCCCTCCCCCCAATCAATATCCCCCCCCCCCCCCCAGTGGCCCCATACAAATATCCCCCCCCCCCCCCCCTCTGGCCCCAATACAAATATCCCCCCCCCCCCCATTGGAGTACACATTCCTGAATTGTCATTTCATTATTATCCCTGATTGTTTTTGAATATTGGACTAGCATCATTGACCAGCCTATAGGTACCGCCGGATCATAGTGTGTTTGCTAGGGTTGGTTGGTAATTTTGATCTTGCAGGCACCACCCCCCCCTCTCCCAGGTTTCATAGGCAGCTTATATGAAAATTGAAAATTGTAGCCCTATTTTTGAAGCCTGCTCACTGCATTTATTGACAAATTCTAACTGCAAGGCAGAACGTCCTCTTCTTGTGTATATCGTCCTCTCATTTAATTGTTCTTGTTACATTTAATCCAGTGGCATTTTCTCAAGGAAGGTATAAATGGGATTAGTAACCAGGATATCAATGGGAGGGTTGCGAGGGGGGGGGAACAACGGACAATTTTCTCCATAGTTTTGGGCTGATCAACTGGTCTGACCCAATCCCCAGGATTAATCTCTTAAGTTGTGCGTGTGAAACTGTGGCTGGTAAACACATAATAAACTTTTTACTGCCTGTCCGACATTCAGTGCTCAGAGGACTGAGAGTGTGTATTCCAATTAGTCTCTGTGTGCACTCAGTCTACGATTATCTGATTGTTTTACATTTAAAGTTACCACTTCCCTATAAGCACACACTTCCATGATGTAAAAACTTGACATGCCAGGACTGACATTGGGTAATAATACCGGTTTATTACTTATTCAAGACAAGCCCTATGAGGGGACATTTATGTTGGGTGTGTGAAGCATGATACGGGTAGTGAGTTGGGAAAAAGAAGAAAGCAACGGGTCAAGGAAACTTCCTGAGGGCAATTACCCTGTCCCCCAGGCAGAATGGGAAGGGGTTGTGGTCTATTTAATACTCTCTTCTTCCCCCAGTGCCTATCTATCTGGGTGTTGACAGTCACATGATGTTACTATTGTGAAAAGTGGTTGCGGGGATAATCACATTTTAACAATTGGCCAGAAGTCTTACTGGATTCGACAGTGAATGATCCACAGATTCAGAAATGTCTCACATGGTTTATATCTTTATATATATATAATATATATAATATATATATAATATATCTATATATATATATATATATATATATATATATATTTATCATATATATATATATAATATATATAATATATATGATAAGAAACAAATATATATAGAACAGACAGATGTTTGCAATTTTCTAGTGTATATTATATATTTATATATAATATATGATATCCACTAAAAATGTGCAAACATCTCGTCTGTGCTATGATCTATTTGTATTTTATCATGCAGCCCAGATATATTTGTTATGGGAGGTGCTGCATGGGGTGTGCCATATATCCCACCACTGTAGGGGGGAGGGAGGGAATATGTATTTGAAAGCCTTGTGAGAATTTTGACCCTAAAAATGGCAATCAACATTTGATGGACTAGTAAAATGGCTATTGATACTGTATGTGCACAGTTATGCACTTGTCCATTGCCTGACCACCCCTTGTACCCCACGAAACAAGGTTGAGTCATGCATTTAGGGGTTCAACAACTGATGCACACCTCAGGTCACTTTTTGGCCTGAAAAATAAATGAAATTGATACACCCACAGTCACTTCAAGACACAGACTCCTCTGCTGTCGAATTGAAACGATTGACTGTGCTAATGCTTACCCCTCATCACATTCGTGATTAACGACATAATTGGACTTATCCCACCAACATGTGAGACAACCTGCTATTGGACACTGAATGTACCTACCATGACTCACCTTGTCCAGGGTATGGAGGATGCAATTGCAATATATCGCCTTTATTCAGAATGCACTTCTTTCGCCCACGCCTATACCCCAAAAGGAGATTTTTTTTTTTTTTTAACAATTGTGGATGGAATGTTGGTCTGGGGGTCCGATCAAAGACTGCCGCTTCATTCCATTTATCTGCTTTGACCACAAAGAAAACACCAGTTAGCTTCATGAGTGATACATCTCGCTAAAGTGATTCTCATCATTTAGCCGTGCCTATCAGTCTGCCGACCTCAGTGTTGCGGTCGCTGTACTTTTCCCACACTGAAATGGAAACATTGTACCTCACTGGTTATGAATCTTAACTTTACCTTCTCTCTCCAAAATACACTTACTTACCAGGTGTTTTTTTTCAGTATTTTACTTCAATTGCCCTCAGATACTTTTTGACATCGCAAAGCAACAGCATTCTTTGCGGTTGTAAATGATTGCAGGTGATGGTTCGTTTGTGTCAGTTGGGGTTGGGTTGGCAGACAACACATCTTGCAGGATTAATGCAGATATGTCAGCTTACCCCAGATTGGACCATGCACCCACCCCCCCCACCCCCGAGAAAAAAGAAAAATGTTTTTTTTATAATTTTTAATTTTTCACTTTTTTCCAGGCTAAAAGAGAAGGGCGATGGGGGGCCAACGGACTTTGTGTTAGTGCAGAGGTTCTGATGGCGCGGGGGTGGGTGCATGGTCCAATATGGGTAAGTATTCATACTTCACGATTCTCAGACCATGGAAGTGTTTTGTTGAGTTTGATATAGTGAATCATTATGGTGATGCCACAAACCTGGTAAGGAAGGGCAAGGAATCACTACGCAGAGTGCGTTCTTGTTATAAAATGACCTCTGCTGGGCATAAACATTAAAACCAACCCATCATTTTGAATTACATTTGAAATTGGGAGGGTCTCAATCACGATTTGACAAATATTTGTCAGGCCTACCCACGGTTGGCAACAGGGAGCGAGTGCGCCCAGACATGACAACGAAGGGGATGTTAGGGTAATGAGGACCATCTACAAAACTGGATTGCCAATTTAGGATTCATTAAGCTACCATTGTTATCAATGGAGCTTGGTCAGCGAGCAGGTCGAGATCAAATTATCCAAAATACCGAGGTAACAAACATCTTATAACCCGGCTAACAAACCTACAAATCGTCGCCATCATAAGTAACTCTTCCGCTAATTCGTAAAACGGGCGAACTTTCTTCTTATAAGTTCTTCGGATTTGACGAACTTGGTGGAGGCGCGCCACTGATCGGCGATAATGGGATCGGCATGTCAGGTCACCGTAGCTAATTAGAGTCGGATATGTCACCTTTTATACACTAAAATTTGTCGAAACAAGTAACTTGCAGGTTGAACCACTGATCCGCGGCGATATACTGCCTATCTGTTGATAGGAATGTGTGTATATCTGAGAGCCGTGAATGCGTCACGCAAGGCTAATCACTGGTCGTAAGTCATGACGCGCGAAGGCGCAACGACTGTTGAGGTTGTTGGGAGTGGGGAGGGGGGGGGGGCTAAGGCTGCACGTTTATGTGTGGGATGCGCCGATGCCATCAACAACCTGACCGGGGACAAGACCATTCGGCATACAAAGGGCTGAACAACCTTTAAATGTTGTTGAAGTAGCCGGGTATTTGATTGCACAGCGAGCAGCGGGTTGTCAGCAGCCTGCAGGGGAAGTGGGAACCAGGTACCATGGAATACGGTTATTGTTTTTTTGTTTTGTTCACTCATCAAGTGCCGAACAAAGGACCATACCTATACGAGGCGGAACGGGCGGACAGGAATATGCACGGGGGGGGAAAATTGTCAGCGGCCGAAACTTCACTAGGTACACGGAACAGGCGAGCCTTTCTTTGCGGTACAATGTGAAGGAGGGGGTAATCAAACGCCGACGGCAACTAATTCACAGATTGCTACCCCACATTTGCCCTGTTCATTCCCTAAGTGATCGCGCCAAGCGAGAAGGACAACAGGTCCCATTTTTGAAATCTTTGGTATGACCCGACGGGAATCGAACCCCGCCCTACCGGGTGGAAAGCGGACGCTCTACCAACTGTGCTTAAACCACTGCATGGCTACTATGGACTACTGAAAATCAGTATATTCTGATGGGTTTCACGTGTGTACACACAGACTAAACATCGCCAAACGCCAAATAAAAAACGTAAATGGGCCCATACCGAACCGGTTATAGGTTCCTTGTAGGCGTGCGAGTTTGAGGCTATAGCGTATTGGCCAGGCATTTGTGAGGTTATAGACATGAGAACGTTTGCCCAGCGAAGGGAAGATCACGGATAGGGAAACCCGTTAACAGGATACCGGTCATCCTTTGAGATTAACGTCAACAACACTAAGGTGAGAATGTACTTTTAAAAGACACTATCTTCTGGTCTAGCAAATAACAAAATCGAAAGAGATGTCTTATTGCCGCATGATGAGAGTCGTTCCAGTAAAATCAATATCGATAGGCCTTCGGTATACCCGTCCACAAGAATATGTCAACGTAAATCCAGGTTTCCCGATATCTCAAAGTGAGTCGATTTTTAATCGTGACGCCATGGGAACGACATTGGGAAATAATGCGCACGGGTTTTGTGAGACGGTATTGTTCGTTTATATGATGTATCGCGCTTGTGTGGCGAAATAGCCAATCGCTGGTCATATAAACACGCGAACTCGTTGAACATGCTTGAATGTTGGGAGCGTTTAAACGCGGCTCTAGTATAGCCTAGTTCTAGCTGGACGGTGAGCGAGTGAATCATCAACGGCGCCCCCCAATATTTCGGTTGCATTGCGCACCCCCCCCCCCCAAATCTTTGAGCCCGATGACTATTTCGCTGCAAATGTTCCCAACAGATCCAGCAGCAACCGTGTTTGAACAAATGCATAATGACCTAAATGAGCAAGATGATTTTTGGTGAATTCTGCTGATCTATTCCGATTTTTTGTTGCGCGCTCGGCGCGCGTGGGCATTTCATGTACCGGAGTGTTCAGACGAATGATGCGCCTGGCCGGCATAGCTGGTCCTTAACAAAAACAAATGCCTGAAATTACTATGGGTTATTCCTAATTCAATGAACGAAGGGTTCTCCTTTCTGCCTGCAATCCCTATCGTTTGCATAGACTGGCTTTACCAGCTTGTGTATTGACCATTATTGTACGTTGTCAGATTCCTGCTGGACTAACCAGTTACTTGAATAAACAAACAACTACACAAAAATCTCTACTTGGGGTGAAGGGGTTGAGACGACTGGGTAGGTCTACCCTGGCGGGATTCGTGATTTTTTTTTATCATGGGTGCGGACAACTTGTGAAAGGTGGTGCACGGCGCACAATAACTATGTACTATAACAATGAGACACACGGTGCCGGCATCGAAAATGGAGTTGCAGTCGTTTAAGAGCCCATAAATTGTACTTGTTTGCAATAGGGAGGGTGGGGCTATTGTATGAGGGCGCACTACCCTGGGTTCCGACCGCAGCCCCCCCCCCCCCCAGGACAAAATCCGTACGGTACTGCTGTTAAGTCACTTTTAGACAAAACGTTCAGTAATTCATATAATGTCCTCAAAACGATTTCCATATCATTTTCATGACAGGAAAACCTCACGAACATGCGGATGGCAGGATCATGTATTCAGCAAGCTCTACAGCGAATACAAGTACCATTGGAAGGCTGGCGAGGCGACGACGAGCCCACAGGCGAAGGTCACTTCCTGAGGGCGATATCTCTGAAGGGCGTCACTGGAGAACCAGTTCTTCCTCAGCTCGCCCTTCTTCCTAAAACTACACGGCCTACTGGCAAATACAGAACATACAAAGCACGATTAACGCTGAGGGCGCCCTCGGGACTGTTTTTTTTCTTTTTTTTCACTTCACGATTCTAAGTTACGGATTTCTGAGCTCTCCAGTCTAGTGGCGCCCCTTCTTCGTCGGAAAATCGGTGCGAAAAGGGACTCTGGTGTTATTATGACTCATCTTGGTTTCGATTCATATGTAAAATTCCTTTTCCTCATATTACATAATTGTCATCACAAGTGGACTCCGGGTCTCGCTGGGTCGCCCTGGGGGTCGCCCCAGGCGACATTACCTCACCACGTCAGCCTATCGTTCGCTCAGCCTCGTAAATAAACCGCACGAACTGGTCATCAACGAATGAAAGGAATGTTATACATATTACTCTACTCTTCGACTATCGTTGGGGAATCTGCTCGTCTATTTTGTGTTGTTACCTCCAGACAAAAAGCGGAGCCGGTCAAACCGGACAGGATACCGCCGCCCTTTTCCTTTTATGGCGCGAGCGGCGAGACAACGGCGGGGTCGACGTCGGGGGGGGGGGGGGGGGGGATAGCAAACATGCCGCCTCCGGCCCCAGAAATGAACACAGCGGCTCTTCGGTATATTTACGAGCGTGGGGATATCCGTGTGGTTGTCCTACTTATGAGGGTCGGAAGATCAGCAAGTTCTGATGAAGGTTCAAGGCGGCAAGTCAGTATTTGGGCCAGAGTCAGACGGTCTTCCAGCTGATGGTAGACATGCGAATGGTTCTGTTTTGATGCGATTCTTGTCTTGCACGGTTGCCAAGAGCTGCACATTCGGGGATTTCACAAGGTAGGAATGATCGGTACGGTACTCGATTTTGAATATATTGTAGTGAACTATCTGCGCATTAAATAACTATCCTTACCGATACCGACGCCGAAAATAGAAGGCCCTGATGTGGGGAAGACACGAATACAGTCTGGGAGTAATTGCACGACGCAAAGCCCGCGGGCTTCTCCGTAGTGAACTTAAATAACTGTCTCACGTTATCCACGTGTAAACACATTTGAGACCTGGGAGTGACTTGTGTTAAAAGGACGTGGTAGTATGTGGCTGCCCACCCTATTGAGGTCCCCGTGGAACGATGAAGTGGGCGCACCGAAATGGTGTGTCAGGAGTTATCAAGAAGAGGTGAGGCTATTCAAGATAGTACAGGTGTGGACCAACGAATAATGATCAAGGCGGTATTATCTGTGAGCGCTTTGATCACGTCGAACAACGCTATATAAGCACTGGAATTAGTCGGGAAAATAAGGCAACGACGCCACACAGTCTGGAAAAAAATGCATAACCCAATACAGCTGTAAGATAATGCACGACGCCATACAGTCTGCAAATAATGCACGATGCCTTCTTGTAATGGTCCAGAGGTTCGCTTTTATAGATCCCGACGAGAGTTGACTTCGAAAGAATGGAATGGAACATTAACCAGCCGAATACGCTTCTGTTCGAGGGGTTGAATGAGGTGCGCATGTCGAGATTGAACGCGACCACCTCCCCGGAGATCTAATGCAAATAAAGCGAATTCTCAATAATGGCAACGTCATATGTCATTTGTGGAATTGTAGAGTGGGTGCATTTAGGTGTGCTATATTGTACCATATCTTCACCAACCTGACAAACCGTTTTCCGAAATATTGTTGTTGGATACAAACAGAACAAGAACGTTTCCACACCCATTCCAAAACTATTTTCCGAGAAATCTTACCTGTATATTTCCTCTCATTTTCGAAATGAAAAGGCCCAGGCAGACCATTATCACAGACACCATAACCTAGACCTCCCCTCAACCCTTAAGTTACATCACTCTTCGAATCGTTTGCAGCGGGTTTGCAAACGATTTCAAGTCAGCCACACCGACAAAACTTTTTATGCCATTGTCATCACACTGGAACATTTCACAATATTCCGCGGAATTCACCCACTTTGGTATTACTGAACGTTTTTCTTTCTCCATGGCAGTCACTGTGTTCGTATTCCTGTTCAAAAAAGGTTCGAGCGTTAACAACCATTGTTATACCTCCAAAACCCTCATCAAGTAATACCTTGAAACTACGACTGCTCATTGTTACTTCGTTTTTTCTCAACAGGCCGTATGTCGCTTGGCAGTCAAGGCGTGCCTATTCGGCCTAGTTGTTACCGTCTATGGAATCCGTCGTCCTCGCTTCGGTCTACTCTTTGGCCAGCTCGAAAAAGTGACCGACTGATTGGTTTCAGGATACTTTCGGGTTCTTCCTGCCACCTTGGGCTTTTATATGGCTGTATTTATGGCAGCCGACAAAGGAGCAAGTGTGGCCGCTCTTCGTTGCGGCTCTGCGTTCGTATGGGGGATGTGCACCGTGGTTTGGAGATCACATGGCATTAATCCGAATTTGTCATTCAGAATGGTGCGTGCTCTCTCCCCTTTTTAGATCAGTTTGTAGGTTAGGGTTAATATCGGCATGCTGCTATCGTGAAGATTTAAGAATAGGATGCTATGCGAACATGGGATTGTGCAAAAACTTCAAGTCATTGATTGATTGAATAGAGGACGGCAACACTTTTGCCACAATCATCACTAGGAGCATAATACCGGTAGTAATCACAATTCATATCATTTCCCCATCACCAAAAAACGGCTGTAGAGGCCCATGAATGAGAGCCTCTACTTATATTGTGATGCCCTTGTCACCGATGCATGGCTCCTGCTTTTCTCTGTTAGAGTTTCTCACGACGCCTGAGTGTTGGTTAAACAGGGACTAGCAAATAACTTCCAGGGTTCGTAATAGAACCTTGACATTCATGCAACATTATGACGTTTGCACTTCACTCCCCTCGTTCCCCGTTGTTGTTTGAAAACGGAACAAACAAACAAACAAAAACTTCGAATAGCAATGGCTGTATCTCCCCCATCCTACATTCCCCTATTCTTGAGAGTACGAAGTAGCACAAGAAATACATTTTTGGTCAACGTAGCTCTGATAGGGACCGAAATGATATGTCATCGTAGTCACAATATCAGAATTGCCATGCTGTGCTGTTTGTCGGATTCCAGGCAGAGCCCAACCACCCCGTTGAAGTTGGGTCAATGTTAGAAGCCTTTTGTGTGGGAAATCTTTATACTTATTGTTGATGCTCGCACCCCCATGTGGTTTGCGCCCGGCTCTTGAGCAAAAGGAACAATCCGGCGGCGATACGATATGTAAAGGCTATAAGAGTGATAGGGACTAGAATAATACATCACTGTATCTTTTCAAAAAATCTATTGTCTAATTGCCAATCATGAGGTTTTTACAATCCTTGTAATAGTTTTCACTGCCGCCTGGTCGTTTATGGTATATAACAGTGTTGTGTCCGACACCGGCACATCCGATACCAACACGCACCGATGAGCTATCGACCACAGGGACACCGGGTCGGAAATAGGCAGCTAACACCGACACAGGAGGGTCGACAGCGACACCCGGACATCCAACACCTAGACCAGTGTTGTGAATCACGCCCATTCCTAAAACACATGAAGCGTTAGTATCTGTTATTGAGTAAACATGGTTAGAGTATGGGAATATTGCATATGAGCGAAAAACACACCCACTTTAGCACGCTTGGACATCACTAAAGTTGACAATCAATACCAGTCCCATAATCAGGTTATATGCACCCTAGTGCCTGCGCTAATCTCCAATTATTGCCTATTAGTTCTGAATTCTGCCCCTACCCTGGGTTCAAGCCCGGTCTGTGCTATTAACCGAAAGGCCTTAACTATACTATGAAGTATGACCCGACGTATGCCTTTTTTCTAGGTTCTAAGATGTAGACTATTCCCCTATTATACTCAAAGCTACATCCCATCTTCGCATCTTCGAGAAAATAAGCTTGATTGATATATATTGTAAAATACTGCCATCATTCGATACCTCATCTACAAGAGGACTTCATTCGAATTACATCACTTCAAATCATCTCTATCTTTGAGAAATGGTGATCAAAGTTCACGAAAAAAACCAGAACCTATTTGTTTTCGTCATGCCACAAAGGTACCTATTCCACGAAATGACGGATTTCTACCTACAACTAATCGTTTCAACCGATGTCTTCTTCCCATTGTAGTTTTTTTATCATTCAATACAATGATTACACAGTATGGTGTATTTCGTGGCTGGAAGGAAGACATTAATAAAGATGAATGAAAACTTTTAAGCATTTCAGAATATAGAGTTGTGCTCGACACCTCGTGTTTTAAACTGTCCCGTCTCAAACTCTTTTTGTTATTGATATAAACATGGTTTCTGATTTTCAATGTAGAGTAACACTGACTGCAGTTGTTTTATAACTGTCGTCACAAATAGGCAAGCTACTAATATGAAACAAAACCCGAAAGAACTCCTGTCCACCGTGTTCTGTCAGTACGGGATCTGAGGGTGGGGGCCGCCCGCCGGGTTGCCCATGTAGTCATGGTAGGGGGGGTACCCCAGGAGTTAGAGGATTGTGAGGCTGGTCACGCCAGAGGAAGCTGGGTGATAGGAAGCTGTGAGTGGATAGGCTAGGTGCATTCCAAGCATGTGCTCCCACGAGTGAGTGTGGGTCTGCGCTATGAAAAACCATGTTCTCACAATTCAACACAACAAGTTAATAAAACAGTTGTTTTTATGGGACCAGTCGTACACATTGCTGAAATGTTCTGTATCACTACTGCACTTAACAGTCATAAAAATGCGCAATGAAACCGGCTTAATTAACCTCTTCAATTCGCACCATTGCCCCTGGGACGGTGGTACCATCAAACCCTCATCTGAATGACCGTCTGGTCCTTACCCTCAAGTTACTCTTCCCTACTCACCCACTCTAATTCCTAACACAACTTTACAAATATTTCACACATGTGAGTGACTAAATTGAACCACCTACTAGTACCAGTGCTAATCTTACTTGGGGGTATCTGGGTACGCTACCAGTGATCCGAAAGCTGCCACACATATAGTTCCATAGGAAATGTACATTATACATATCGGCGGTTATTAAGTTATACCAACTTGGGCTAGAGTAGCAGATGTACATTATCTACGCAAAAACTTCCTTGTCAATAGGTAAAAAAAAATCGTAGAAGGTCCGGGAAGTCCCAAATCAGTTGCCACGTTTTTGAAGAAAGTTTAGCCTACAGGGATTAAGTTTCCACTGCGAAAAGGAAAAACAGCTCTCCTCCATCCCAAAGCTTACCACCGTGTGCACCCCTGAAATATGCTTGTGGAATTGATAAGTTGATTTTACTTATCCCTGATATGATGATTGGGTGTTGAGGACTGCAATTCTTATCAGTAACGAAATCGTGCAGACTTGCAAGTTCTAAGAGTATAAGGAGGCACACCACATATAGCCGTCCCAATGACCTACACACTAAACTGACTACGGTCCACCAGCTGCTGAACCCAACAGAACATACTTCCAGGGATGAGCCACCCACCATTTTAAAGATAAACATTCATACCTGTCATGGCACGTTCAATTCACTGTACCTTCACCGGTTTTAGATTTCTCACCAGGGTTGTCTGTGTCTTTTTTGGGCTATTTCCGATCGGGGCGGCCAGTCGGAAAATCAGATTTTCCAGCATACAAGTGTCAATTAAGAAATGTTAAGAAAATTGCCCCAAATGTCCAAAACTGGCATATGTGGTTCTTACTAACGCTGCTCCACTTCCGCAGTCACCACTGGACCCAGCAGGGATCAGGAAATTGCTCTAAAGTGCGCTTGGGGCCGGAGGAGGAACACCAGTCTATATGTGGAATGCTGCAAAAAAATGGTGGTGGTATGCATCTATATTCGTACCCCCTCTGCCTTGTGTCCATTTTTATGGCGCGCCTTTGTGAAACTGACAGTAGTGCCAGGGCTACATTTCGGCAATGCCATAAAAAACATGACAATAAGGTAATTATGTATGGCAGGCAGGGAGGATTGGAGTCGCAGTGGACAGTGTTCGAAACTATATGTGCAGGCTTCATGAGGTGAAGGTAGCCTAGTGCCTTGTGTAAATTAAAGGATACACTGACAAATGGCATTGAAGGGTATTCCAATAAAATACTGGGGAATCAATTGAACGAAACAAAAAAATTACGGTGTCGACCGCCACGGCAAAATTTCCGACACCTCAATTGTCCGACACCGACACCGACACCGCCAGTGCGTCGACACCAACACCAAAACCGACACCAGGACCCACATGGAGTAGACAACCGGTGTCGACACCGACGCCGGTGTCGACACCGACAACGGGTTGCTCTGCACAACACTGGTATATAAATAAACCAGTGGCAGTAATTACAAGGGCTGTCTTGAAAGTTCACGTGTATGCAAAGTAAAATGCATATGATATTATGACAGCCTTCATATAAACAAAACTACTGTTGATGATTCAGTGGGATAAAAGAGCTCTTATTTTGTAATATTGTAGTATTGCACACGCATTAGATTGGCCAGTTAAGTGAAAACAGTTGCGTACTTATGGGAAGAGGGTTGCTAGAATTACTTCTAAAATTGACAAATTTGGAGCCCTTTTATTGCCATTTTAGGACCAAACAATGGGGCCAATGTGCACCTCTGAACAAAAAGCTTCTTAGTTGCAACGCTAAGCCCGTATTGTCTATAAAATAAGGAAAACCCTGACCCTAATGAATAGACACTCGAACATGCAACATGACGGCCGACCTGAAGAATTATTTCCCCCAACTGATGATTTGCATCCAGAGACCTAAAGAAGGTGATTTCCCCAACTGATGACAAAATTCCAAGTACGCAAATAACGATGGAACCAAACGAACGCGACTATGACCTATCTTTAAAGCACCCCGATTTAGTATAGAGGGTCGGTATTCCGTTGGGGTTTCGGTTATAAATAGTAGGGAGAGAAAAAAAGCTAAGCAGGCGAAGTTGGAGCCAAGTAAAGGATCCGAAGTCATCCACAGGGGAATGTGACAGCTTGGACATCAGTTTGAAGCACTGGAGGTGGAATGTGGGCCCCCGAGAAGGGATGGTAGATTTCAAGTCACCTGCATCTGAGAAAGCGGGGAAGTGCAAATGGAAAGTTCGAGGGGACATTCGGAGCAACTGTAGTGGAAGCAGACGATGCTATCATTAGTCGTTAGGTCGGACTCGGTGGTTGGTTGGTGGTAAGACTCGGCTTTCTATTGCACAAGTGCGCGCAAGGGCCACTGAGGCAGTGCGACGAGGGCCAGGAAGCGGAGATCCAGAGTCTCTGTGAGTCCTTGAAAGGCAACTGGTGCCCCACAGCCGTCTGTTGCGCGTTGCTCAGCTGTCCAGGCAGAGAGACACAGGATCCTGGCCGAGGAATCGGTGCGAAGGAGCGCGCTGGGCTAGGTATTTTGAGAATTTGTGACAATAGGGACTCTATACTTCAGGGAGCCTAGGTCATTAGACACCTCAGACTGGCATATGAGGGGCGGGTTGAATGCGTCGCGAATCAGGTAGGCAGGATAGTAGGAGAATCAAGATTGAATTTCTTGTTCACTAACTCCTCGCCGTATTCTGGTTGCGTTAGCAGGTCCGTGTGTCTCAGGACGAGAGTTCTCGGGGAGGCGAGAATATTGTCGGTTAGCGCCTGATTACACCATCGGCAATGCGTGTCATGGGAAATTTAGCGCGCCACCCTGCGGTACATAGGTGGATGCGGCATATGTCCATTCCAGGTTTTAACATGAATGAATAGTGGATGAACGCTGATCCTCATAGTAATGTTATTGCTGTTTTCATTTCGAATTCTTGATTATTCACGAATAGTACTTAGTCCTGGTAGGCTTTTGAAAGTATTGCCAGTAGGACAAATCGGGGTTGGCTTCGTTGGCTTGTAAACAGGTCATGACCTGTGTAACCCCCCCCCCCCCCTCCCTCTTCCTCTTCGTCTACTTAGGCCCTACACCAGTGAGTTTGGTTAGAAACTGCCTTGAATGACACCTGTGATCTCAAAACGTTCGCCATAGAACTAAATGTAGTCCACATCCACCACATTTGCCAGTCGGGAAGCGAATGAAATCGCATCCTCCTATGCATTTTGCAAATTTGACCTACCGATGACCTCATCACATTGTAGTCCGCATCCACAGTATTGGGACTGTAAAAATTCGACACAACGTAGCAAAATGCCTATGTTTGAACGTCAAATCCAAATGTATCGACCCTCGCCTGTCTCCATTCACCGTCCGATCAGACAAACTGCATCCTTAGCGTAGTGTTCACTATATTAATGTTGTCGAGTTCCGCGAAGAATCTTTTCGCGCAAATCCAAATATAATGTAGCTTATGCATTGTTCGAGGACCCATTCATGTGTGCTTTCAACCATTTGAGATTTCACAATAACTGAGAAGTGCTGTTGCAAAGTTTCCAGTCAATGAGACATTTCGTTGCGTCATTAAGTTACTGCACTAACTTGAAGATTCTGCAAAGACGGGGGTGGTGTATAGTGACGCGCGAATCAGAATATCCTCCCCAACATGCGTGAGCTGGCTTCAGAATACCATTCACTTATGAATGTTTCAAACCTTCGAAACGATCTTACCTTTTACCTTTTATTGCAGGTCTTCTGGGCGTGGTGTCCCTAAGGAACAGCTGCAGCCCGCCTTCTCGATCATGGTAATGACGCAGGGGGTCGGCTGGGGGCTGGGTGTGATCGGGCTTGAGATAGCCACCAGTCTCGAGTGTGTGCGTCGGCGAACGGCGCCTGATTTTGTGGCGGGAATCCTGATCGTCTCTTTCGGGCTATATCTGGTCAGTGAATATAATTCCGGAGAGACGCCAGGCAAGCAGCCCTCGAAGCTAACGTCAACGACAGGAACAAGTCAAAGATGAGCTTATTAATAACAGTACTCCCGTTCAAAGGAGGATGTAGAAACCCCTACCCCATCCCTAACCGCTCGAGGAACTATACTGCAAACTTCAAGTAACAGAAGAAAGCCAACAAATTAATATTAACGTAATGGAAATTGCCTGAGAGCAAATGCCAGCTCATACTATATGAGTTCGCTATATCAACGTTACGGTATATGTCCTTCTTCCTCTGCCCCATTTATCTGTCTCTCGAAATTTATCAAACTTTTAGTAAAATAATGCATAATCTTCCACTATCATTTTAGATCAAACTGATTGCCTGCAGCTGAAAGCGTTGTCTGCATCGATATCCGATCACGATAACGCACAGTTCAAATAAACCTGGCTAATCGGAGTTGCCACATTTGTGTGGGTACATGAATGTATAGGAATGCTCAATTAACGGTTTTAGGTATTTGTTGTACTTAAAGAAAGAGAAATTAGAGCTAAGGCAACACCCAGCGAATAATGGGCGGTTCCGTTATTTATATGACGCCAAAACAAAAAATCGCCACAGGGTGTATCGAAACTGAGTTCACATTAGCATATCTTGGACGAATTGGACTGGGCAAGTTTCATGCATTGTACGTTCTACGAACGTCCCACCGTCGCTTTCTTCGACCAATTCGAAGTTCACCCTCAAAGTTGCAGAAGAAGTTTTGAAAGTGATCATGATACTTGCCACAGGCACAGATTAGTAACACGTTTCGTGCAGACACATCAAAAGGGTGTCGGAAAGTTATCATGACTAATGTGGAGAGAATCTTTTTCATTGCCAAAATCGATTAAGGATTTCGAAAACATATCAGGAAAAAAGCATCTGTGGAAATACAATAAGTCTACTTTCATCATTTATAAGGCTTGTGTACGATACCAAAGTATATCGTATGCAACCATTACATCCATCTGAGATTAATTACTCTGCGTCAGGAAATCCGGTGTCCGATCATTGGTTGAGATGACGTAAAATTCAGAGGGTTAAATGCGACCGAAGAAGAATGTTATCCGTTTCATGGGGCATTGATGTCATAAATATATTAACAGTAAAATATATAGGTGGTAATCCACATGGAACATTAGTTTATTTCGCTAAATCATAAAGAATTGCTACATATCTTAGGCATTATAGCTCGTTTGCTTACAGTAAGTCGTTTCGCCAAATGCATGTTTTCTCATACATGTATCAGTTATACTGTTCAGATGCGAATTTATTTCACACAGTGGCCTATGTTAATGAAAAAAAAAGGGGAATGTCAAAAATCATCAGAATGCTCTAAGAATTAGCGATAAAGGAAATAAACAATAAAATATGACGAAACAGTCTTCGATTCTTGTTATTTTAGAATATCTTGGACTATTTAGTTTTATTTCCTATTTTCGTAAATACCTAAACTTTTGACCATAGCTTATACATTATTCTCTCTCTTGCTACAGTAAGCCGTTCCACGAACAAGGTTCCTAATTCATACTTATTGCAAAATCAAAAAGATTGCAATGTCGAGAATCATAGAAGCTGAATTAGCCATAACACGAAATGAAACAATAAATATGACGAAACATTCCTATTATGTGGTTATTATTTCGGAGGGAAGAAAAATTCTGGCAATAAACATTAGGTCGTGTATCCGGATAATAAGGTTATAGAGTAACCATGACTCAAATAATGTTATAATGCATTTATGAAATTAGTAACATTGTTTTGTTGTTGCTGTTGTTTGTAAAAATTTTACCAGGCCTCTGCATGTCTTGAGACAATTCTGAAGATTAATTGCCATGAGCTTAAGATTCAATCGTTAAGATCATTGCGACTTGGGTGAGAGCAGGTTAAAATTGTCGTCCATTTTCTGGGTTGTATTGACCTTCCTGCTATATCCCTCAATGATGGATTTGTATGTCCCACAAGAGGGAGTTTCCCGGGTTCCGCGAGGAGGACCACACAAAACAACGAACAAACAACCAGATCCTGTCCCGTTGCTCGGTGAAAATGTGTGGATATCATTTCTCTCAATCGGCAGTGTCATCTGTGGCCCTGTGTCGTGCAACTGTGAGGTTGGAAACCGTTCTCGGGCTGGCAAACGGAACAAGGCCCGCTGATGAATAAGGCCGTGTCGACTGGGCAAAGAAAGGGCAATATAATTTCCAAACTACCGCACTTCGCGGCACTTGGTCATCGATGGCATGATCGTTCAATACCACTATTACTCGTTTTAGAGACAGGGATTGTTCGGGTCACTGTTATCACTCTCTCCCTTGACCACACATCTCCCCAGATTGTAAACATTCTCATTAGTATTTAACTTGCCCAAAAGTGTTTCAAGGACCCAAGTGTTAACCGAATCAGCCTACAAATATGTTTATAACATATTTATTTATGAGGATCGCTCGTATTCACGATGCATGCTTCCTGCCAAGAAGGTATCTCGCAAGAAAGCTAATCACAAGCCGATTGAATAACCATGGCATTAAATCTGCAGTTCGCCGGAAGAAGAATATAATGTTTCGTCAATAATTGCAAAACCGACCGCCGAGAGGGAGGCACGTTTGAAGAATTACAAAAATATGTGAATAAGGTTATCATAATTATCGACCTACCACAAGCGTATTATCCATGAGAGGCATCGTTCGTTTGCAAAGACTTGGTCTGTTCCGTTAAATGACCTGCTAAATAAGAGAACGGTAAATGCCAATGATGGGGTTAGCAAGCTCCATTTATGACAATTCTATCTAACCTGATGCTCGTGATATCGCCCGATGCCGTTTAAACGGCTATTTTTCTAGTATTGGCAGTGAGCTTAGCAACAACATTACTTTAACACTGACTCTTTGACAAGGTTTATGGAAGTTGGTTTCCTCCATACTAGGTTTTTTGTCTCCAATAACAGAAGAGAAAATTTTGTATGAGATTCAACTCTCGCAAGAACTCAGTCCTGGTTAGAGATGGCATTCTACGGAGCCGGAAATCCATCCCCATGTTATTGTACCGATTCTCTGTTATATCTTTAATCTTGTTCTTACCACTGGGGTTTTACCCCGATTCTCTCAAAGTTGACCCTATCTTCAAGCGAGTGCGAGATTAGTCTCCCTGAAAAACTATTCGCACGAATTAGTCTTCTCCCGGCATCAATAAGCTTCTGGAGAGGTCCATCGAAAGGCGCCTAGTTTTTCCTTGATACAATGTATATCTAGATTCCCACTTTTAGCTTCAGAAGAGGCCACAGCACCAGACATGCGTACTTGAGACAATAAACTTTATACGTTACAACACCTTGATAATGACCAAAATGTCCTGGGTTTATTCTGTAGTACTTGGAAAAAAAAAAAACATGTGGACACTGTCAACGATAACATTCTGCTTCAAAAGCTTTCCTGGTATGGTAACGAGGGAAGGGGAAAGCATAGATGTCATTCAGCAGGTATTTGACAAACAGAAAAAGCAGGGTAATGTATATAAACAATACTATTCTTCTTCTCGTGACCCGTCCCGTAATTATAGTGTACCCCAAGGATCTGTTTTAGGTCCGTTCCTTTCTTCTATTTATTAATCATATATCTTAGTGTTGCTTCAAAATAGATCCTTGAGGCTTTGCGCTGATGATGATACGAGAAATTTGTTCAATGCCCAGAGATTGAAATCTCTCTTCGCCAAAAGCACGGACTTGCTAAGAGATTGAAAAACTTGGGGTCTGATGCAATCGCTAACCTGCACTCGGGAAACGAATTTCTGATCTTTCACTTTAACCGTCTAATGATGTTTCACATTCCTGTCCCGAGTCCTTCCACTCAGTGGCAATGTATCTGTAAGGACTGACGCAGTTAGTACCTGGGTCTTCGAATGATGACCAAATTTCTTCAAGCAACGTAATTGGCGACCTGTGCAAAAGTCTGGTTAATTATAATGGGATATTGTGTGTACCGTCTCCGGATGCTCTTCCCTCTGGGGATATCGATCGCTATATTATTCACTTGTATTTTTCTAGAAGAATTGCGTTATGGCGTGAGATCTATGGTAGTCTATAAGTTATTCATCCACCGGCCTTTCAACTGCTTCAAAAACAGAATCTTGGTGGTGAAAACCCATGTTATTCCAGAGAACGTCGTTTTCAATACTAATTTACTTCACCCAGTAATTTGGGAATCTCAAACATTTGTGTATGACGTATATTAAAATGTGTTGTTTCATCTATCGACTTACATTCATTGATGAAGCTTCCTTCTAGTTTTAGAGGAACAACATTTCTCCTCGTCTGTGGTTCTATCGGAGGCCTCGTACAGAAATAATGGTGGTTTTCTCTGTCAGTACCCCGATCTAAATACAGCATATTGTTACTAAATAACTACGCTTCAAAACATGGAGAGACATTCTAATGAAATTAGGATAACACCGTCTCTTTGATACGTTTCAAGCGTATAAACTAAAGCTCGTATTAAATAATTACATTGTGTGATTTGTTAAGTAGTAATAGTTACTGCATTTTATTTGTGTATATTTGGCCGTTCCGGTTTGTTATTTTCCGTGTCTATAGTTGTATTTATTTTTGGTTCGCTAGTTCGATAAACATTCCTTGGTTTTTTGATTCCTTGAAGAAGATCAGAGGATCTAGCAGTAACGTCGTATGGTGTGTGGTGTGTGTATTGTGGGTGTGACGCCCAGGTGGCTTTGTAAACAGGGATAACTTGATCAGTATGGTCGGGCCGGTCATACTGGTATGTGGTGTTCCCATGCGGAGTACATGAATACTATTGTTTGGGGAAGGTCAGCAGAGGTCATCTGAGTTCATAGAGGTCAGTCTGAAAAAACCTTGTTTTGTAAACACTATAAGTCCAGAAATGGTTGGTCCGTCAGGTCGTTTGTGATTTTGGGTGTGTAGCTTTCTTAGGGGGAGTACTGGAACCCTACGTTTTGGTTATAGGCGGGGGTTGAATGATGCGATGGTGAATTTTGGTGTGATGAAAAATAGGAAATTGTGGAAAAGTCGATTTATTTTTGTGGCCATTTTAACTTGTAAAACACAGAAACTCTCCCCCGGCCGGATGGATGAATGAAGTTCATACTTGGTTGTGTGTTCCCCATGATGATTACATGAACTGGTGTTTTGGGGTTCATCGGAGGTAATTCTGAGGGTCACCAGAGGTCAAAGTCTGAAAACCTAGTAGTAAAAAACGATAAGTCCAGGAATGGGTGGTCTGATCAGTGGAATTTGGTGTGTAGGCTTTTATAGAGAGTAAAGGAAACTCTATGTTTTTTTATATAGGGTGGGGATGAATGTGGTCAAAAAATAGAAATTTGTGAGAAAAGTCGAATTTTTGTTTGGCAAATGTGGCTTGTAAACACGATCACCCGATCCCGCCTGGATGGATGAAGCTCATATTGGTATGTGTGTTCCCCATGATGAGTACAGAACCCTATTGTGTTGGATCAAAACAATAGGTTAGGGTTAGGGTAGGTCACCAGAGGGGTAAAGTATGGCTGAAGAAAAAACCTGTTGTAAACACGATAAGTTCAGAATCGGTTGGTCCGATCAGCGTTTGAAATTGGTGGTACTTTTCTTTATGGGGGAGAACAGGAACCTTGGTTTTTGGTATAGGTCGGGGTGATTTTGGTCAAAGATAGAGAGAAAGTGAAAAAGTCGATATTTCGGGCCAACTTTGGGCTTGTAGTAAACACGATAACTCGACCCCGCCCTGGATCGGATAGAGAAACTTGGACTTGGTTGTGTTTCCAATGATGAATACATGATACCTATGGTTGTGGGGTAAGTAGAGGTCATCTGAGGGTCCCAGAGGTCAAAATCTGTGATGAACCTTGTAATCCACGATAAGTCAGTGGTTGTCTGCTCAGGTTTTTGGGAAATTTGGTGTGAGTTCTCATGGAGGCACAGGAACCCGATGTTTTTGGTTTATAGTCGGGGGTGTGAATTGTGTCCATTCCAAAGATATAAATTGTGAAGAGAGTACGATATTTTGGCCTTTGGATTGTAAGGCACGATAACTCAACCCTGCCTGGATGGAGGACTCATACTTGGTATGTGTGGTTCCCCACGATGAGACCTAACCCTATTGTTTTGGGGTCAGGTCAGAGGTCATTGAGTCGCCACATAGGTTCAAGTCGGAAATATCGAAAATTCAGGGTGTTAGCTTTCTTATCAAGAGGATAGGAACCCCATTGGTTGGTTGGGTAAGCGGGAAAATTGTCAGTGTTATGTGCCCATAATGAGCTGTGCAATCTTCTTTGTTCGTGTCAAGCTAAGGTTGTCAAGACGAGTCAAGGCTTTTGGTTATTCCTTGGACGGAGTCCAAGGAATCTATGCCAGTCCGGTGGCGTGCGTATGTGGGTGTGGTAGGTGTGTATGTGGTAGTAAACCTACATTGTAATCAGGCTAAGTCCAACAGCCTGGTGGGATCCAATTTCAAACTTGGTGGGTGTGCCTCCATGAGAGTACATGAACGCTTTCATTGTTGTAGGGTAGAGGGTCAGTGTTGGGCCAAAAATTGGAAACTACTTGGAAAATTTGGTATTTTGGGCACTTTTACCTTGTAAGCAGGCCAAGTCCAACATTTGCCTAGTGGGTTCAAGTTCAAATTGGTGGGTTTGCTTCCTGATCGAGTACATGAACGCTATTTATTGTGTATGAATAGGGGGTTAAATTTTTGGGCAAAAAGTGGGAACTTGTAAAAATCTGGTATTTTGGGCACTTGACCTTGTAATCAGGCAAGTCCAAAAATGCCCTGTGAATTCAAGTTCAAATTGGTGGGTTGTGCTGACCATGATGAGACATGAACGCTATTATTGTTGTATGAATAGGGGGTCAATTTTGGGCAAAAAGTGGGAACTCGTAAAAATTCTGGTATTTGGGCACTTTTACCCACCCCCATTGTAATAAGGCAAAGTCAAAATGCCTAGTGGAACCAAGTTCAAACTTGGTGGGGTGTGTGCTTCCCATGTTGAGTACATGAACGCTATTTATTGTTTAATGAGTAGGGGGTTCAATTGGGCAAAAAGGGAAAATTGTTAATTCTGGTATTTGGACTTTTCCTTGAATCAGGCAAAGTCCTCAGCCAGATGGGAATCAAGTTCAAAATTGGTGGGTGTGCTTCCCATGTGACGAGTACTGAACGCTATTTATGGTTTATGAGTAGGAGGTCAATTTTGGGCAAAAGTGTAAATTGTAAATTCTGTTATTTTGGGACTTGGACCTGTAATCAGGAAAGTCAACTGCCTGTGGGATCAAGTTCAAACTTTATGGGTGTGCACCATGATGAGTACATGAACCGCAGTATTGTTGTGACAACAGTCAACAGTTTCAGCGATCCATCAATACGGCTTGTAATTCTGGTATTTTTGGCAAGAACCTACTTGTCACCTTGTATCAGCTATGTCAATCTGCGGTGGTATGAAACATGCCTAGTACATTATTGCCATTGTTCTCAGTGTAAGCATGAGACTGTGTTCGGGAAATTAAGAACTTGAACCCAACCAGACCGTGGTGTCCAAGGAATCACCAAGCATCTTGGCTTTCTGTTCTAGGGTCCGTCTGTATTGCATTGTTTTATATCGAGAAATGAATGAATTGAATTAATGAATGATGTTTGGAAGCAATGGCCAGCGGTTGCCCATATACCGTCGGGTGAATAGACAGATCTGTGAAGCAGTAAGCAGGCCACCAATTTTCTGTCCACACTATACATCCTTACTCTATATTAGTGACCGAGCTTAAATCAGTGGAGATTTACACCTGGACGACCATTAGCGTATCTGTAGGGGTGAGGACCTGCCCTGACAGGCTACACTTGGAAGGCTGCCCGGAAGTATCGAGAAGCTTGCTAGCTGAATGTGCGGATGAGGACTCATTAACAAGGGCACAAGCCTGACACGATGCTTCCTTCCTAAAAGGTCCATAATTACTAAAGTATTATACATTTCTTACATTTGTAAGGAATCATCTGCCTAGCTGTTAATACTAGGATCCAGTGTTGTAGTACTCAAGTCGGACTCGACTCAAGCCGACTCAAATACTCAGGGACTCCGGACTCGGACCAGGCTCAGTGGACTCGGACCTCACCTTTCAAGGACTCGGACTCAGGACTCGGACTCACCTGTCCGGACTCCAGGACTCGTGCTTTTCAGAATCCAGAGATGAGGTCAATGTTCTTCTCATTTGTGATAATTCAAAGGAATTCAAAGGAAATCACAAACTTAGGAATGGTAAAGTTTCTTTATTGCAGTTAGCAGTCACGAGTTTACAGACTCTCCGTGCTCAGGCATAGTTCACCAGACTGCGCGCAATAAAATGGCCTGAAAGGATTTTGCCTTCACAGTTGCAGGGAGGTAAATTGGAAATATAAGAATGCATACTACACTGTTTACACTCACTGGATGCATGCAAGTTTGCACAATTTCCATTACAGATTTGTCAAGGATCTGCAGTCTAGTCCTCGCACTAATCGCCATATCAGAGATACAAGTATCAATGCACATAGCATAGTTTTAGGGGTGGTGTTAGATTTTGATGAAGGAAAGCTGTTTTCTGCGTGGTAATCTGTGGTGAGAACTATTGTCCTATGGTAGTGTTGTGGTACCTGTTGCGTGATATCAAGCAAGCAAAAACTGATTTCGACGTTACGAGTTGTTACCCAGCGACGATACATCGAATAAATGATTGGAGGGGTCTTGTATTGACCTGGAAAATGTATTAATAGATAATGTACGTCTATAACCTAGCCTAAGTTAACTGCCAATCGTTGTTTCTTGACCCAGATCGGCTAAATATGATTACGTATGAATTGCGCATAGAGATATGGAGTGTGGCCAGATAAACAGGCTACCTGTGTGAGCTGAGATTCGCACAAACTTGTACACACATTTGTCTATAACGTGGACACTCCGAAGTAAGACTGGCACTAGTTGTGCAAATCTCATTTACATGTGGACATGCTGTGGAGGGTGTAGTGTTAAGTATCAGGGTGTAGAGTGAGTAGGGTTAGCAGAGTAAGTGTGGGTAAGAAACAGGAGCTCATTCAGATGGGGGTTGGAGAGTACAGGGAATTAGGCTCTATTAGGGATAACTGCGAGAGGTTGATGGCCTGTGTTGTTGGCGCAATTTATGGACTGTCAGTGAATACAACACGTTCAGCATGTGTAATGTCCCCATAGAAATAAGTGTTTTATGAATCCGTTGTGTCAAGTTGTGTGAACACGTTTTGCAGGCGCAGACCAACAAATATGTTGCTAATACACTCACGCATGGGAGCACATGCCTGGGAGGCACCTAGCCGATCCACCCAGCCACCTCCGGGCAAGCGACCCACCTGAACCACCACCAACTCCCTGGGGTACCTGCCCTACCATGAGCTACAGGGATGACCATTCGAGGGCGTACCAAACCACCGGGCCTGTACTGAAGGGACACGTGGACAGGATCGTCCGCTGGGAGATGTGTCATATAGTCTGATAGTATAGGCTGGCCTAATTGTGACCTTCAGTTAGGAAAGTGTTACCCTAACTTGTAAAAATATGCTCAGTCATTATGTCAGTACAGTCGTATAGTGCCAGAAAAACCATATGATTAATTCAATATCCAAAAATGTGATTGCGTTTGGCAGTGAAATACGAGGCGAGATATCTTGAACTCTAACTAGAGAGAGAGAATATCATTCTACATCTTCACATCTCTTACGTAGGAAGGTGCTGGCAGGTTCATAGCATAAATGAAGAGGCCCTTACATCACAGACATGCTTGGAAGTTGGAACAGGGTGGGGGAAGGGTTCAGCGCTAATAGGTAACTCAGGGGTAACCTAGACCCTAGGGGCAGGTAACCTGATATGACGCTATGATTTAGCAATTCAGCACTGTGTTCAGTATTTCGATATTAAAAGTGATGCAAAATAGATTTAGATTCCTAAACACTGGTTCTAAAGTATGTTGATGTCGATTGTTGTTGTCGGACCCTCCTATTTCCGATACCGCTGTCGGTGTTGTTATCAGTGCGAGCTACTGGTGTTGGTGTCAGATCACTGATTAGAACTAGATGAATCTTCCCCTGAAGTGGATCATGGACTCGGACTCGGACACATGTTGGGACTGGACTCGGACTCGGACTCACCCTCAGTGGACTCGCTACAGCAGTGCTAGGATCCCCATATTTGATGCTAATTTCTTTCCTGACTTCTGGTGGCTATGACCTGACCACGCGAAATAGTAGGGGCTTTGGATGGTCAACCTCCTATAGCATTATGAGCCTGGATCTACATCTTCTGTGAATCGTTTATACTGTTTACAAGGATTTTAGCCTTTGACCTTCTTGACCTAAAGTGACCTTGAACAGATACAGACAATTAGGAAATCTTTCACATGGGCTACTACATGCCAGTATGAAGCGCTATATATTCTATGTGCACTTATCGTGTTTAAAGTTTTTGGACTGACCAAGAACAGTAAAGATCATCTGCTCCATATGGCCAACATAATCTTAAGTATGAGCCATTTACAACTTTCGGTGCACATGCAGTACTGACATTCAAAAAAGGTTTTAGACTTAGACCATGTGTTGACTTAGGTGCGCTGCGAATCAGATATCAAAATTCAGGTTATCAGGGCTTACTTTCATTAATGACTCAAACTGGAAAGTATGGTATTAAAAGTCGAAGTTCTATGTAGTGGGAGAAATGCCGGATTTGTATTCAGCGGGCGGCGCCAGGGTTTTACGATAGGGGGGGGCCAGAAGGAATTGACCAGCGACAGAATTGGATTGGAATTCTAACATGGGGGAGGCCCACCAGGAAGAGTCTAACGGGGAGGGGTGTCCCTCCCTTTGCGATTTTTTTCGATATTATTAACTGCTTAGATTGCAAAATGGTGCGACATTTGATACACTTTGTAAGTGTCTACGTCAACGAGTTGGACCAAAAATCCCAAATTTCTGGAAAAAATTAAAATGCATGACAATTTTTCCAGGAGGTAAGAATTTCATCGATACACCTGACAACAAAATGAACCGATGGAACTGTACCGGTAGCAGGCTTATTTTGCGAAAACTTTTGTTACTAATGCAAAATTCGAGATATCGAATGGCGTAAATCGGCATGGGTCGGATGATCACGCATACCACGTGGTCACACATAAGGTCGGAAGGCGCTGCGAAGTTTGCAAGGTTAACCAATTGAGGCCTTCTCACCTAATATACAAACGGGGCTCATAATGACCACAGTGTTTCTCCAAACAGTAAAACATTTCATGGGGCGTAGCGAAGGGTTGGTTTTTGTTGTTTTTTTTTGGGGGGGGGTGTGCGATGATGTTTTGCGACGGATCCGGCAATGGCTACGGATATGGGGGAGGGGTTAAGTGGAGGGTGTGTCCCCTTCCTTTGGAAAATATTGAAACGTCCTCAGATGCGATCTGGTGCAAATTTAGTATAAAATTGGGCGTTCAGTAATACCGACACCGCTCACCACGTACTTACGCGGCCCCCCCACTTTCCCTTTGAACGCCGAAAATTTCTGCCCGAATTTTAAACAATGCCCGTTTTATTGCAGCTCTTGGGTAGTATGAAGCAGACCATCGACGCACACGGCGCGCGAAGCGTGCAAACATGTGACAATTCAATGGGGCAATTGATCAAATTTTCTGCCATTTAGTACAAATTTAGACAATCTTTCAACGTTTGCCACTCGCATAATTTCGCCTAAAAGCAACTGTTTCATTGTTGAGTTCGGGGAAATTCTTTCTTAATTGTTTTCAGCAAAATGGCTCCGGAATAAAGATCTCTGGAAATAGGAGACGAATGGAAACAAAAACTGTCAAAGAAAACTGACAAACTCATGAAAAATGAAATGGCAAACGCTAACGCCCTTATTTCCCATTTGGCGAAATGCCGACAGACTCGGTCACTCGTCCAATTACACCGACGGCTGCTGTTGAGTGGAGAGTTTGTTGCGTCTTGGTTCTTGGACCAAACAAAAGTTCTCCCGGTGGTTTGTTGGTGGTGCTGTGTGCAGAGGTAGATTAGGGTTTTCTGCGAGCTAGCGTCTGGTACTATAGTCGGTTTCAGTATTGCGTTCACTATCGTCACGTTGCCGAGCTCAGCTGCTGTGGAGTGGCTTTTATCAAGGACGAGTTTTGCGTGTTAGCTGGAACATGGAGACTGCGAGTGCAAATTTTGATTTCGATTCAACAAGGCACTCAATGAGCCTGCCATTAGTATCGCTGTGTTCGATCCATACGCAAAAATTTTGCATGAGGAGGCTCAAGTTGAGGTGGATTGGGGAGCTTCTCGTACGCTGATTTGTCGAGCCTGGATGTTGATACCTGCACCAGTATCGATAATGAAGTCAACTGGTGTCTTGGGATGAGTAGGGACGCGGGTGGCACGTTACTCTGGCGCTTATATAGAAGTAGACGTATTCGTCGTCGGACTCTGGTCGCTTTAATTTGGGCGCAGTTACCGATCACAGGATTGTCCTGGGTAAGTACGTTGACATTCTTTTGTGGCTGTTTGACCTATTTTGATGATGAACTTGCGTGTGAGTGCTGGGACTGCGTGGCATTTGTTGTTTTTGGTCAGGCAGTGCTTTTCAAAGTAATTCTGATGTGGAAGTCTCGGCCAATCAAACGCCATGTCCCGGGCATGATGTCGGACCGTCTGGATGGGGGTACTGTCCACCGCAGTTCCGACAGAGGGTGTTGTTGTTAGGTGCGTCTTGGTTGCGCTGTCGTGCCGATATTGGGTTTTTGCGGTGACTGTTCGGCTGGTCAGTTAGTTTTGAGGGTTGTCTGCTATGTGTTACTCGACAATGGCCGATAGGACAGCAGGTCATTGGTTGGTTCTGACGGTTGAGTCAAAGATGTCTGTTAACGTCATTGCCTTTGGCGTGGCATTGACTGAGATGTAGTGGAGGTAATTACTTGCATCTCGGTCTGTCTGCGGTCTCTGTTAGCGTTGTCAGCGTTGGCACGGTGGGAGTGTCGGGACAGGTAGTCAGTCAGGGTTGCTAAATTCCGGGTTTGTGCACGGTCTTGAAGTCATAAGACTGAAGACGCAGTGCCCATCGCCCAATTCTTGCACGGGGTATAGAAAGAGGGTTATTGAAGATAAGCATCACTGGTTTGTTGTCAGTGACGATGGTGAATTGGGAGATCTGTTAGGTACAGACGAAGTGCTCAATGCCCAAACGATGGCAAGAGCCTCGCGTTCTGTCTGGGAATACCGTCGCTGCCAGGGAGGACGGGTGCGGTGCGTTACGGATGATCGATTTGTAAGGAGTTAGGTCTTTTTGTGACAGAATGGCGCTGATTCCGACAGGCTGGCGTCCACAACTAGCTCGGTCTGTTTTGACCGGCTGAAGTTGTTGCTCGTTAGCTGGGCCTTGAGTAGTCGGTGTTAAAGACGAGGGGATACGTGATAGTCCGAGTTATCCTGTGACTTCATGTTACACCACTCGCGGAATTCTGCAGTGCGCCATCATATCTTTGTGTTTGTCTCATCGTCTTGTCCAAATTGCAATCTCTTCCAATATTGGAGGGAGCCAATACCAACACTGATAGGGAACACACCTCCGCTCCGAAGATTCAAATATGTCCGGCATCTTTGGACCGTAACAGCTGTCACCTCACGTGACATCGAGGATTGCTGTTCAGCAGTTGAAAATTCAAACATGATTTCTCAACAGGACCACGCCACATTTGGTTATTTGGACAAGACGATTATTTCAGTCAGTCGGGCTGCATATTCTTTGTGTACACAGATAAGAACAATCCAGCTTCAAGAAGCGCTAAAACAATAATCGTCTTAACGCCAAGACTAGGCTTGGAGTTGTTCGAACCGCTGCTTGTTGTCGTCGGTCCATTCCCACTTAGCATTCTTTGGGTGAGCTCGCGGAGTGGCAGCGAAGTCGTCGCGAAGTCAGGAATAAACTGGAACAATAGTTTCCCATACCGAGAAAAATGCGTGCATCAGTCGTGTTTTGGGGTGGTGAAGCGTTTTGGATGGCGACCATTTTCTTCGGATCAGCCGATATGCCCTCTTGCGAGAACACATATCCGTAGAACTCCAGTGCTTTGTTGAAACTGCATTTGGTCGTGTTGGTGGTCAAGTGTGTTCGCTCAAACGCTTGAACGTGGCTTCCAAGGCTTTGTCATGATCGCTTTGAGTTGCACCATAAACAAGAATGTCATCGCTGAAATTGATAACACCGGGTATTCCTTGAAGCACTTCCTAAACGATGTTTTGGAACATCTCTGCGGCTGAAGAAATTCCAAAATTCACTCGCTTGTATCGGCGAAGACCAACATGGGTACTGAAGGTGGTGATGGAACGTGATCGTCGTCCAGTTCGATCTTGCAGTGGCCCGCATTGAGGTCGAGCTTGGAGAAAACCGTTGCGCCATTGATGTCATGTGTGAGGTCATCCACCGTTGGCGTGATGTGGCGCTCGCGGCGTATCGCGGTTGGGAGCTCTTCATGTGACGCGTAGGCTGAATTGTCCCGGGTTGTTGGATTAGGGAAACGCCGCTTGGCGAAATCCAAGGGGTGGGACCTGACACTTTTTCGATAATGTCGTTGTCATCAAGGATTTTCAAGTTCCTTCTCTACGCTTTTCCTGACATGAAAAAAGATGCGGCCGATGTGGTTGCGCGACTGGGAGAACAGTCCCGTCGATGTGGAGTTTCAGTTTGAAGTCCTTGAGTTTGCCGTTTCCTTCGCAAAGTAGTTCTGCGGAATGCCTGGGTATACTGCCACACCGCCTATATTACACCCTCAATTCATGTATAATCCTTGACTGAGAACTATAGTAAGACAGATGAGATCAGAACCCACAACCATACGTCTCCTGTTTCTCATTCGTTTCCATCACCATTAAAAAAAATCGATTTGTATGTTTCTTTTAGTAAGCGGAACATTCCAGGCGACGAAGGAGTTGGGATTTTTGCGGTTTGGTTTTGCTCACTCTGTTACCGCCGTTTGTTCAGTCGCCTCGATGACACCTACTTGGTGATCGGAAATCTCGAAGGCTCCCCTGCTTTATAACTCGGGAAGCTTCAATGTCCTCTCGCAGAGCGCGACGTCTCAGACGACTTGACGAGCAGGACTGAACATTTGTTTGTTATTTTTCCTGTCGCGTGTACTTCGGTAAAGTTACGAGTGTCGGCGAGTTGTCGAAGCCCAATTTGAGGTATTGATCGATTGTTTCGGACGGCGCTTGTTTGGCAGACCCGAAAGTGTAGACTTCGAAGTCAACACTTGTTTGCGGCCTAAGTACTTAGTTAAGGCGGCTGTGGCTTTCAAACTCTTCTTTAGCCTCGCCATTTTTGGAAGCGTGTCAAAATATCGTAACACGTGAGTCCAGCGCAGTGCAAAAGCCCTTTTTTTTCCGCGTAAATCGTCGTGGGCTGTTGGATGCCACTATACGTCGCTAAACTTTATCAAAACGTCGCCGCCACTTTACCCCATCTGGTACTCAAGGTTAGACCCGTTAAAACGTCAACTGAAAAACTGGGGAACTTTGGTTAATTCCATAATGTTGAAAAAGAATGCTCCCGACGATAGAGAATATACTGTTGCTTATTAGTTCCAGTGAAAAGATCCCATCCTCGTCGCCCATTGTAATGTTCCGCTAAGACACATGATAATGGATATGTTATAGAATGGGCGAATGGTAACAGGAGGCAGGAGGAGGTATGGTGTGGGTTTTTGTTTTGTTCTGATTCTCATCTTGTCTTACTGTAGTTCTGAGTCAGGATTAATACATGAATTAGGGTGTTAATCAGTATAAGTGGTGGCAGTATAACCAGAATGCTGCTATCTTCACTTACTGCCCTCCTGAATAATTACTTACTTATACTTACGTACTTACTCACTCACTCACTCACTCACGCACTCACTCACTCACTCACTCACTCCCTCACTCACTTACTTCCTATCTTACTTAAAAACTAGACACAAAACGATCGGGAGCATCTCCCTCACATGGCTAACCTACATGCAATGTATGAGCCTTCTACATCTTTTCGTTGCACAAATATTGTGTTTACAAGGTTGTCATACTTTCATCCTTGTCGACCCAAGGTGACCGTGAACTTGGAAAAACGATAAGGGTCATCTACTCCTTATTATAAGCTAATTATAAATGCCAAGTACGAGCCCCGTATATTCTCTACATGAATATGTCGACTGAGGCAACAGACTTGTCTATAAGGCATCACTTGGCAGCCGCAATGGTAGATGAAGCTTGACTCAGTGGACACTATCTCCCCAATGACAGCGCTGAACGACTGACCTAGCAGCTGGTGGCGTCGCCAAAGGAACATGATGCTGTGTATAGTTAGATACAACCCTTAATTATTCAAAAAGTATGCATTGAGGAGGGGGGGGGGGGGACTTCTCTCCGCTGTAAAATCACTGAATTGAGATATCTTGCGACACAGCTGTTAGCGCCAGGAGAACACAATTCACAACATCCATCAATGGGCGGTGTCTCAATTGAGTATGATCTTCCAAATTGGAAACGGTAACTGTTCATATTCCCGTAGGTAAATAATACGTAACAGCTGGACCTCCCATGCAGTGTAACCAACATTTCACAACATCAATCGTGGGCGGAGCCTGAATTTGTAGGAACACACCATCCAAAATTAAAATACGGTAGTGATTACTGTGCATGCTTGCTCGATGATCAGGTGTATGTGGTGGAGCAGTACGCAACATCCACCATGTAAGAAAAGTATTGTGAATCACTTTTTAAGATATGATGGACCCCCTTCTTCAAGCTTCAGAACGGGTCCTGAGCTCCTATATGCCCCAGAACTGAGGTAGAAAATAATGAGCCTGCATGTGTAGCTCCAGGTTCCAAAATTCTATATTTCGAATAAGTTTGGGTTGGTAATCACACGCAGACGGCAGCATGCAATTGCCTACCCCTCGTCTGTCCGGTTCCAATCCCTTGTGCTGCAGCGCCCAGCAGGAAGGCAATGGGTAACATTTCCGAAGTCTTTGGTATGACCCGACCTGGATTCGAACCCGATTTAGTTTAGTTTAGTTTAGTTTAGTTTAGTTTAGTTTAGTTTAGTTTAGTTTAGTGTTTAGTTTAGTGAAAAAGGTCAGGAGGCAAAATCCTCACGAGAGACGCTGGAGCCACATCATCCCAAAGATGCGGGAAACCCACATGCTTGAAGAATTCGCCCACAATTCTTGAAAAATAATCAGACTGTTCTTGAATGCATTCACACTGACAGAACAACATCTTCAGGTAGGCTATTCACTTCATAATAACTCTCGGGAGAGAAAATTTTCCGAAGTCCGATCTACAGCGTTTACCACGAAGCTTGAGGCAATGACCCCTATTGATGGTAACTTTGGAAAACTCAAAGAAATGGTGGAAGGAAGGCTCTCGAATCCCTGAACAATTTTCTACAACCTGAATCAAATCACCTCGAATTCGTCGCAGCTCCATCGAGGTTAGACCGAGACGCCTTAATCTCTTCGTAAGATAAATCTCTAAGACAGTGAACTGATTTGATGGCCCTCCGCTGAACGTTTTCGATTACCTGCTTGTCTTTCGAGTAATAGGATTCCATTACTTGGACAGAATACTACAGGTGAGGTCTCACCAGCTGCTGAAACAATCTGACAACAATATCTTTATCGAGGGAACTGAAGTGATGTCCAATCAAGCCAAGAATCCAGTTACCTTCCCTCGCAGCTTCAGCACCCTGCTTAGCGGGTTTCAAAGAAGAATCAAAATGAACACCGTATTCTTTTTCTGAATTCACCTGTTAAATATTGCCCATTCAAACTTGACAGAAGCGTTGGCGATTGTGAAAACCAAAATGAATAACTTTGCACTTTTCGGCATTGAAAAGCATTTGCCAACTTGGAGATTATATCAAGATCCCTTTGATATGCAACATCATCGTTCGAAGCAACCTCCCCGATACAACTTGGTAATAGAACGCTCATGGGAACCTTGTCAAAAGCTTTTTCGGAAGTCTCGAAAATATATCAACAAGCACTGCGTTTTCAACTGCTAGAAACTACACCAGGAAATTCTAGGAGATTAGTCAACACTAACCATTTTCCTGAAACAGTTGAGAACCCCGAATTAGACTATATACTCCTGGAAAACTCGCCAAATGATCCCGAAAGATGGATTCTAGCACCTTTTGGCAGACAACACAGTAAGACTCACGTGTAATTACGAGAGAGACCAGTTGCCTTTCTTGGCAATTGAGGAACATTTGCTCCCCTCCCTCCAATAATCTGAACAACGCCTTCTTGCACAGTTTTCATTGAAATAATGCTATGAAACAGACAACTGGTCGGCGAGAGATTTCAACAAAAAATAAACTACCCGCTCCGTCCGGACCAGGGCGCGTTACCACTTCTTAGCTTCTGCAGTTTCTCCTCTATCACGTCAGGCGAACATACTATATTAGCAATGGTTAATTGTGAGGGACACCAACTACAAGGTCGTTGAAATTATCAAGGTCTTCCTGAGTGAATACCGACTAAAATAGTCATTAAAAACGCTAGCCATCTCTTGACTATCCCTGGTTGTATTACCAGAACGTACATTAATAGTGGGTGCCCAATGCTGTCCTTCTCTTACTGCTTCCCCCAACATAAGAGAAAAACGCACGAGGATGATCCTTAATATAGAGGCAACCTGCCTCTCAAAATCGAGTTCAGCACCTGAAACTGAACATTTACTAGCCTCTGCTAAACTTTGAAAACGATCTAAATCAGACAAAGCCCAGTAGAACGTAAATTCGCCAAAGTTGTCTCTTACTGGTTTTGACGGCCAGAACTCTCCTTTTCATCCAGAAGGGCCTCTCGTTCTTATGCGAAAACGCGGTTTTTCCAATGAACGTAAACTTCCATTAACTCGTCTAAACGTTAACAATGAAACTCTTCTCACAGGAGTCACAGCCTTCAATTTCCTAAGAAAAGAAACCAATCTACATTACTCAGAAACCCAGAAATGCCGTCCAGAATGCCCTCGAGAACAGAACGCTCTGCGGGATTTCAACAGACCAACACACATCGAAAACTTTAATATCGTGATCACTGCAAACCACTTACGAAACTCTCTACAGGGGAGGGACATGCGCGAAAGAAACAATCTTGTTAAGTGACATTGAAAAAAAGTAGATTCTGCCTACTACTACTGCCATAAGACCCAAGATCTCTGGATATTGAAATCACCCATACCTTCGTACGCTTACCGGAAAGTTTGGAAAGCATGTGAAAAGAGCGAGGTATTGCTTTCGAATGCCTGGAGAACTATCCAACACCGCTATAAGGATCTGGGAATACCTGAAGCGTTGGACGGAATTTTAAACCAAACAAATTGACCCGTAACTACCACAATATCTGATCTAAATCAATTGCTATTCAAGCCGGACCTCACATACAACAAAGAGCGCCCACCCCCGATCTTTCCTATCAGCAAACATAACCGGAACGTGTCTTCGGCTGAGGAAATTTCACTATTTGCCAAGACTCTGTAATTATTCCCACGTCATGCTTCCTTTCTGGACCATTCAATTTATTCCTGATACTTGGAAACATTGGCGAGAAAAAAAGCTTGCTAATATGGCTATCGCAAATAGTATCTAGCTTACCCGGCCTAGTACCACTGAGTGGACTACTATTCACAATCCTGTCAGTAGTGGAACCTGATACCCTCGCCACCGGATCTAGTTTAACAACCCTTCACACAGAAATTATGCAACTTCCCTAACACTGAGGCCCCAGTACCAGTGAGGTGAAGACCATCCTTAAGCGAAAAGATCCCTTCTTCCCCCAGAAACACGACACGTCTACAAACTGCATTCCCAACTCAGCGCACTCCAACTTCAACCCCTTGTTTGAGGCCCGCTATATTTCTATCAGCAACCCGACAGTCAAACCTGGTCCTTCCCCGAATCGAAGACAAGGTTGTTTTGTCAATATTTAGTGAACATTTGTTAGATAAAAATCAGTCACTAAATTCACTGAGCACCTCAGAGAAAAGGTTTTCCAATTCCTCTGAATATTTGCCTGTAAGAATATGTCAGTGTCATCACAAAGAGCACAGTGAACAAATTTTGTTAAGCCCTGAAGATATCATTGATGTAATAATCACCTTTGTTATGGCACCAGTAACAGTATAGTGTGAACGGGCAACAATAATAGGCTTAGTGATACCTAACGTCATGGGAAGACAACTAAATGGCCCCTATAATTAATATACGATTCGACCCGCGAGCCGTAGGCCACCCATACCTACGAACGAACATGTACAACTGCCTTTGCAGGGTCTATCGTACACACTCTAGGAAACTAAACAGTCAAGCACTCATTTTAGCCAATGAGCAGTACTTTTCAGGATCAGCATTTGACCTGTTGCAAAAATACAAAACCGCGCAGTGCTCATGGAAGTGCCTAATTCCTGCACACTGTTTTAGAGACATACATACATACATACATACATACATACATACATCCATACATACATACATCCATACATACATACATCCATACATACATCATACCTACCTATAGTACCCCGCACAAGACTGTTAAAGGAGGTACGATTCCTCAGTTGGCCCATATCATGACACTGAAGTGGGCTGTTAGTTTGTAACCCTGGCAAGAACTCTGGATTTTCCATTTTAGGATTCACTTCAAGCTCTCCCTATTTTTGATTGGACGGCTGCTGACAGGTCGAAGATCAAATTATCCAATAATCTCGAGGAAACGAACATCTTCATGAACCAGAAACGAGTTACAACAAGACATAAAACTGTGTCGCGATTCGTTGCCATAGCTGACAGGCTCTTGCTAATAGTCCCCCAACCAGAAAACCTTGTATTAACCCCTTTATTAGATATTGTGTTCGATTTACTTGAAATTCTATATAGTCGCACACTTGGAATTCAAAATATTATCCTTCCCCTTCACTGCCCTTTCCCTTCCTTCTACTACTTTTGTGGAGAAAGAACAAATTACCTCCCCATTCACCCACTGACTTGTTCAATTCTGATAAGTTTGGAAATCATAAAAAGTAAACAGATTTTTGACCTCCGGTGACTTCAAAATGACCCTGACCTTCGTCGAGAACAATGAAGTCCCCATCCGGCAAGTGTCGTTCACATAGGACAAACTTTAAATTACGGGGCATTCGGGTCATTACGGGTCATTCTGTCATTGACCCAGATGCTAAAAGATATCTGTCTCTTGTATTCTAAATAATGGTTGATTTTTTTTTTTAACAAAAAACAGGTTTGGGAGAACATCTAAAAATGCTAAATTCACTGAGGCCTTTAGAAAGGTTGTCATCTACCTACTGTTTGCAAACCCAACCTCGCTCAAACTCGATTGTTTGCAATTGTGTGCAAGACCTGTCGTGATGCCATATACACAACTGGTAGTACTCTTTTAAATTGGATTTAGATCTTTCAGATTGGCGCTACTTTGTTGTGAATGCCCATAAATAAATCATCAAAAAAAATTGTTCATAGGCCCTGGGATTAATGCCTAATATGTATGCAATGCTCCACGAGAGGCTAATACACAAGTAAACATTGCAAGTTTATAGGTGTGGTCCTTGAGACTGGACCAGTGATAACACAAAACCACTGTTGACTATAGGACAGCATGCGTGAAGGATATTATGCTCATTACTCCAGTGCCACAAGACAATATCAGTCTTTCCAGGGCAAGTGTGTGTAATAATGGCCTGGAAAGTTGGACAATTGGGATCATTCAGTGTGTTTTTACAATAATATCTACACACTATTACTTGGGGGAATCTGGAGGCAGGGGTTCTTCAAAGGTTCACATACCCTGCATGAGGATATATATCGAGGGGACACTTGGGCCACAATTATGTCAATTTCATTTCATCCTGACACAGCATCTCATATTTGCTGAGTGGGCAGGTGGCCACACAAATATTCATAGGTTCAAACGACATGTAGGCTCCCTTGCATAGCGAAACTACATGCAGTTCGCCTAGACTAAAAAAACTTTCCATTACAACATCCCTCTGAAATGTTTTTTTGCCAAGCTTTCAATGTCAACGTCAAATTTAACACATTCCAGTGTTTTAGTTTGTCTTGACCTTTTCACCCTGTGCGTTCCTTGGATGCCTTGATAGGAGTGTTTATTACTTGTCCAATTCACTTTATGGTTTGACTCAACAAAACGATCTAGTAATCACTAAAAATTGCACTCAATGTCACAAGTTCGAAAGGTTCAACGGGTCAAAGGTCAAATTAGGTCAGTAGGTCACGCCGATGGAGTTCCCCAGACGAACAAACTTCCATTACGACTTCCCTCTGAAATGTGTCGTTGCCAATAATATTTAAGGATTGTCCCATTGCCTTAAAAGACCTTTACCTAACATCCAAAACAATGGGGTTCATCCTACCATACGTGCACCCACATCCTAATTTGAACTTGATACATATGCTTGCGTTCCTTTGATATCGGTGCAAGCTTTCGGAAAGGTCTGCCTCTCGTGACCTTGAATGACCTTGAAGTTTTTTTGTTGTCGGGCAGTCAAAAAACAGTAGGCGCCATCCTCTCTATATTTGCCAACCACATACCTAATTTGACCTTAATACATGCTTGCGTTCTTTAGATATCGTGCTGACCAAGGGGTGTCACACACACACCCACACACAGCCACACACACCAGTTTTTGAATAAGCAACAACCTAACACACAAATCGCTAATCTGGGGTGAAGGGGTTGAGACGACGGGGGTAGCTCTACCCCCGCGGGAGTGGTGATTTTTTTTTTTATCATGGTCGACCACTTGTTGAAAGTTGGTGCCGGTGCACATACTACAGTACGATCCCAATGAGGATACCATTGCGGCATCGAAAAGGAGTTGCGTCCAGGGCCCATAAATTGCACTTTACTTGTTTTGCCAATAGGAGGGTGGGGCTATTCATGAGCGCGCACTACCCTTGGGTTCCGATCTCGGCCGCCCACCCCCACCTCCCCCCTCCCCCACAGGACAAATCTCCGTGTACGCTACTGCTGTCAAGTCACTTAGATCAAACTTCTCAGTAATTCTTATATCCAATGCCTCTCAACGATTTCCATATCATTCTCATTGCAGGAGACTCACGAAACATGGCGGATGGTATGATTCCTGTATTCAGCAAGCTCTACAGCGAATACAAGGACCAATGAAGGCTGGCGAGGCCAAGCGCGAGCCCCACAGACGAATGTCCTTCCTAATGGCGACTTCTGCAGGCGTCATTGAAGAACCAGTCTTTCTAGCTTCGGCCTCTTCCTAACTACACGGCTTACTTCGCAATACCGAACTACAAAGCACGATAACGCTGAGGGAGCCCTCGGACTGACTTCACTGTTCTCATTCACTGATTCCTGATTGTCTCCAGCTGCTCCCTTCTTTATCGGGAAATAAAACGTGTGCGAAATGGACCCTGGTGTTCGCTATGCTCTTCCCTGTTTTCTATTCATATGTTAATTCTTTTCCTCATACGATATAATCTCATTCCATTGGACTCCTGGGGCTCTCATGGTCGCCGATGCGGGTCGCCGCAGCGACATACCTCACAAGATCAGCCTATCGTTCTCTCGTCTCGTACATAAACCGCAACAACTGGTCATCAATCGAATGAATGGACATTCTACATATTACTCAACTCTTCGAAATCGTTGGGAATCTGCTGCTATATTTACGAGCGTAGGGATATGCGCTGTGGCTGTCCTACTTATTGGGGTCGACGATCACAAGTTCTGAAAGGGTTCAAGGCTACCAAGAATCAGTATCTCTGGGCCAAGTCAGACATTCCTTTCAGCTATGGTTAAAAAAAAAAGACCTGCGAATGGTCTGTTTGATGCGATCGTTGTCTTTATGGCACGGTCTTCAAGAATCTGTACATTCGGGATTTCACAAAGGTAGGAAGGAATCGTACGGTACTCGATGGCTGATATATTGGTATTAAACTATTTTCGCAATTTAAATATCTATCCTTACTGTATCGCTCCGACTAGTTCAGGCCCTCATGTTGGTGGAAGACACAAATACAGCCTGGAAGGTAATGCACGACGCCAAAGCCCGCGGTCTTTTCCGTAATGCCCTTAACAACTGTCTCACGTAGTAGGCGTGTTCTTGCGGCTGCACCCTATTGGGAAGTCCCCCGTGGACACGAATGAAGTGGCGCACCGAAATGTGTGTCATTGAGCAAGAAAGTGGTGCGTCGCTATTTAAATATAGTACAGGTGTGACAAGCCACTAATGACCAGAGGTAATTTCATGCATGTGCTTGATCACGTCGAAAAAACGCTATTTAAGCAGTTAGATATTAGTCTAAAAGATAAATGCACGACATACAGTCTGGAAAATATGCATAAGGCCATACAGTCTGTGAGATAATGCACGACGCATACACTCTGGAAAATACTGCCCAACGGGGGGGGGGGGGATTAAAAAAAAACCCCCGGCCCTTCTTGTAAAGTCCAGAAACCATGCAAATGAGCGAATTCTCAATAATGGCAACGTCATTGTCCTTTGTGTTCATTGTAAGTGGGTGAATTTAGGTGTGCTTTTTGTACCATATATGTCAGCCAACCTGACAAACCGTTTTCGAAATCTTTTTTGTTGGATACAAACAGGAACAAGGACGTCTCCACACCATTCCTAAACTATTTCGAGAAATCTACGTGTCATTTTCTCTCATTTTGAAGATTAAAGGGGACAGCAGACCAGTAAGCACAAAGACACCATAACCAGGAGCCGCGCCACATATGCAGGGAGGGCGCTGCCCCCCCCCCCCCTATGGGTTCGGGGCGAAAAAAATCGACAGAATGATGTTTTAATGCACAATTTTTTCGTCGGTGTGGTGTCAAAATACGTTATCCAACTCAGGTTATTTTTCTATTCGTTCTCATCGAGAATCAAATCGAGACTCAAACTGTGGCTGTAATATAGCGTTCGCAATGTAGCGTATGTTTACTGTTCTGAGAACACTGTGGTCATTTTGAGCCCCCGTTTTTGTTAATATTAGGTGAAAGGACTCAATATTAACTTGCAAACTTCGCAGCGCCTTCCGGCCTCATGCGTGACCACGTGGCCAAACTTTGCACCATTTCGCATCTAACAGTTTAATGACTCAAAAAAGGGCATCCCTCCCCATGTCAGATATCTATACCAAATATGACCACCCCCCCCCCCCCCATCGTAAAACCCTAGCGCCGCTCCTGACCATAACATAGACCTCCACCTCAAAAACACTAAGTTACATAGAATCGTTTGCAACGGGGTTTGCCACGAGTTTTGAAGTCATCCACACCGACAAAACGTTTTCATAACATTTTCACTGAAACAATTTTCAAAATGTTCCGCGGAATTCACACTTTCGGTATTACTGAACGTTTTCTGTTTCCATGGGCAGTCACTGCTGTTCGTATTCCTGTTCAAACGGTTCTAGCGTTAACAGCCATTGTATATACCTTCCATAAAACTCATCAAGTATACCTTGAAACTAGGACTGCTTATTGCTACTTCGTTTTCTCAACAGGCGTATGTCGCTTGCGTCAAGGCGTAGCCTATATCGGCCTAGTGTTAACCTTCTATGGAATCTCGTCGTCTCACTTCGGTCTACTCTTCGGCCAGCTCGAAAAAGTGACCGACAGATTGTTCAGGATAACCTTCGGGTTCTTCTGCCAATTTGGACTATTTTGAATGGCTGTATTTATGGTCCTCCGACACAGGAGCACGTGTGGCGCTCTTCGTTGCTGCGTTCGGTTGGGGGATGTGCACCGTGGTTTGGAGATCACAAATGGCATTTAAGTCTGAATTTGTCATTCGACTGGTGCGTGCTGTCCCCGTTTGAGATCAAGTTTGTAGGTTAGGTTATCAGCATGCTACTCGTGCAGATATAAGAATAAAAAGCGACGACTATACGTACATGTGCGAACAAGGTTAAGGCAGTTGGATTATGGAGATACCAGACGGCAACACTTGTTTGCACAGTCCTCACTTGGAGCATAATACCGGTAGGAATCACAATTCATATCATTTCCCCACACAGAAAAACGGTTGTAGAGGCCCATGAATGAGAGCCTCTACAAATTATATTGTGAATGCTTGTCACCGCATGCATAGGCTCCGCTTTTCTCTTTTAGAGTTATCTCAACAGACTCCTGATGGTTGGTAAACATGGGTAGATTTCAAGTTCTGCATCCTCGAGACAGCGGGGAAGTGCCTCATGGAAAGTTCAAGAGAGACATTCGGAGCAACTGCTAGGGAAGCAACGATGCCATCATTAGTCGTTAGGTCGAACTCAATGGTAAGACTCGGCTTCGTATTGAACAACTGCTCATGGCACTGAAGGCAGTGCGACGCGGTCAGAAGGCGGAGGTCCAGCGTCTCTGGGCCTCTGTAACTGGGCCTCTGTGGCGCGTTGCTCAGCTGCCAATTAAGGCAGAGGACAGCAGGATCCTGACCAAGGAATCCGGTGTGAAAGCCCGAAATGCTTGGTATTTTGGGGATTTCTACAAGGCTGAGCCTCCGAACTTGAAAACCCAGATGGATGGTGTTGTACCCTTGGTGGGTGAACCGCCTGTATACTATGTTATGCCTACTATCGAAAGGCATTGGAGCAAAGGATGGGAAAGCTCTTGGGGTATGTGCTACACCCAGAGATGCTCTGGACTGGTGGCCAGACTGCTCTTCGATTGCTGCATTCTCTCTACTGCTCTGTTTAGAGCACTGCCGTGTCATCCCAACTGATTGGTAGAGGTGACTTAACGTTCCAATTTGGGAAGGGATTGCGAAATCTATAGAGGGATTACACTCCTCTCCGTACCTTGCAAAGTCTTTCCTTGGATCATCCTGAACAGGTCCGTTGTCAGGTTGTCAGCTGCTTGCGAAGAGTCGGGTTCCACTCTCATGAAGTACACTGTGGATCGCATCTTGGTTCTCCGTGTCCTTCCTGAGTGGATGCGGATATTTGGTAGGGGCTTTCATGTAGCCTACATCGATTTTAGCAAGGCTTCCGAATTGGTGTGTAGAGGCTCTCTGGAGAATTTTCGAGCCGCGTGGTGTGTCCATCCTCGTGTACACCTGATATCCTCTCTGTATTCTGGAAGTGAGAGTGCTGTGAAGTGTGCTGATGGTGGTCTTGACTTCTTCCTCCTTGTTACGGGTGTGAGACAGGTGGTGTACGCTAGCTCCAACACTGAATTGTGGAGAGGGTTGCAGATAGTACCACTGCGGGTCTCATCCGTGACGTCAGGGTTTCTGACCTGGACTCGGATAATGCCTCATTACTTGCCGAGTTCGTGGATTCGCTGGTTGATGTCATAGTGATACCCAATCCGGACGCAAATACGTTGAGTCGTCAAATGACTAGGATCTAGTCCTCTTGTGGAATCTTGGGCGAGACCGCCAGAGTCAACGACGATCATTCTCTCCCCTCGGCAGTGTCTCCCCCCCCCAGTAGTGACTCTACCCATTGAGCCGAGGTCGAGTAGACTCCTCGACTGGCATATGAACAGTGGAGGGTTGAATTGGTGGGTTGGTGGTCGCGATTCTGAGTAGGCATGGCTAGTCACTAGAATCAAGCTCCGTGTTTCTGGTTTAGCTGTGCTTTCTTCTCGCTATATTCCAGCTGAGGTTGAATTTCTTGTTCACTAATTCCTTCGCCGTATTCTTGGTTGCGCGTGTGCAGTCTAGATTTTCAAATAGTTTCAGTTAGCTGTATGGGCTATATTCCCGCTAATTTCTTGTTCACTAATTCCTTCGCCGTATTCTTGGTTTCCGTTGGCAGGTCCGTGTGTCTCAGACTAGAGTCCTCGGGAGGCGAGAATAGTGTCAGTTAGCTGCCTGATCAGCCTGCCTGTTTATATTGGGATCATGGCCGCCTCCCAGCGGTATGTATGTGATGGGCGGTTCCCAATGAGGTGTTGGTACCCCTTGGTTGGCTGAACCGCCTGTATACTATGTTATCTACAATCGAAAGGCATTGGAGCAAAGGTGGGAAATCTCTTTGGGTATGTGCTACACCCAGAGATGCTCTGGACTGGTGGTCCAGACGCTCTTCGATTGCTGCATTCTCTCTACTTTGAATGCTCTGTTTAGAGCACGTGTCTCCCAACTGTATGTAGGTGGATGCAGTTTAGGTGTCTTCCAGGCATGTGCTCACATGAATGAGTGTGTGACGCCATCCCTCATATTGTTATCGTTCGTTTTCGATATTCGAATTCTTGATTATATTCTCGATATTCCCTTTTCCTAGATAGGCTATTAATATTCGCCACTAGGGTAAATTTGTTTTGGTTCACTGATTGTCGTCCACATCTATCTACCACAATTTTCGCAGTCCGGAGACAATGAAATCGCATATGCGTAATAACATTATGAATTCGACCTCCGATGACCTTCACAATGTAGTGCCGCATCCAGCAGGTAGTGGTAACTGTGAAATTCGACAAAACTAGCAAAAATGCATAAGGTTTGAACTGTCAAATCCGAAATGTACTCGCCTCGCCTGTCTCCCTTCACCGTCCAATCAGACAAACTGCCATCTCAGCGTGTTGTTCAATATATTGATGTTGCCGAGTTCCGCGGGAGATTTTTTATCACAAATCCAAATATAATTGTAGCTTATGCATTTTCGAGGACCCATTCATGTGTGCTTTCAAACCCAGTTGAGATTTCACAATAACTGAGAAGTGTGTGCAAAGTTTCCAGCCAATAGGGCAATGCGTTGGTCTTAGAATTACTGCACTAACTTAAAGATTTCTGGCAAAGACGGAGGTGATGGTATAGTGACCGAGAATCAGATATCCTCCCCAACATGCGTGAGCTGGCTTCATGAATAGCCTTTACTTTGAATATTCAAACATTTCGAAAGATCGTTTCTTTTACCTTTTCTTACAGGTCTACTGGGCGTGGTGTTCCCTAAGCAACAGCAACCCGCCCTCTCGATTATGGTAATGGCGCAGGGGGTCGGCTGGGTGATCGGGCTAATGCTAGCCACCGTCTCGAATGTGTGCGTCGGGGAACGGCTCCTGATTTTGGCGGGAATCCTGATCGTCTCTTTCAGGCTATATCTGGTCAGTGAATATAAATGCCGGAGAGACGCCAGGCAAGCAGCCCTCGAAGCTAGCATCAACCGACAGGAACAAGTCAAGGATGAACTCATTAATAATAGTACTCCTGTTTAACGGAGAATGTAGAAGCACATCCCAGAACTCCACCGCTAGATGAATCTATATTGCCACTGCAAGTAACAGAAACGCCAACAAATAACAGTAATGAATAATTGCCTGGGAGAATTTTCAGCTCATATACTATATATGAGGTCATATACCAAAGTGCAGCCCTATGTGTATTCCTCCTATCTTTCTGTCCATTCATCTGTCTATCGAAATTGATCAAATATTAGTATTATAATGCCTAATCTTCCACTATCATTTTTAATCAAACTGATTGCCTGCAGCTGAAAGCGTTGTCTGCATCGTTACCCGATCACGATAACCCCACAGTTCAAATAAACCTGGCTATTCGGGGTTGCCACATTTGTGAGGTACTTGAATGCATAGCGGCTATAGGAATACTCAATTAACGGTTTTAGGTATTTGTTGTTCTTGAGACATCAGAGCCTCGCAACACCCGGCGAATAACGGACGGTTCTGTTTACACATGACGCAAAACAAAAACTCGCCTCAGGGTATATCAGAACTGATTTCACATTAGCATATCGTCGTATCGATGTCGAAGTGCACTGGGGTGATTTTCATCGTGACGTCATATGAACATCACCGTCGCTTCTTCGCCATTTCGAAGTTCAATCTCGAAGTGCAGCTGCAAAAGTTGAAATTGATCATCAGTGGCTTGCCCAACCGGCACAGACGAGTGCACGTTTCATGCAGACACATCGGAAGGGCTGTCGAAATGCAGCACGAAAAACTGCAAGTTACCATGCTAATTTGGAGAGACTATTTTTTTTTTCATTCTAAAATCGGTTAAAGTATTTTGAAACATATCAGGAAAAGGGCATATGTGGAAATAGCATAGGCCTACTTTCGTCATTTTTAGGCTAATTATGAATACGATACAAAGCTGATATCTTGTTTACCCCTTCCATCCATTTTGGATAATTACTCCGATCAAGAATATCCGGTGTCCTTATCACTGATGGGTGAAGTACAAAGAGGCTAAATGAGACCGTATAGAAGGAATGCTATCCTTGTTGATGGGCATTGATGTCATAAATATATAACATTAAATATATAGGTGGTAATCCACATGGAACATTTAGTTTTATTTCGTAAATCCTAAAGAATTGTACATATCTTAGGCATTATATCTCGTTTTGCTACATTAAGTCGTTTCGACAAATGCATGTTTTCTTCATACATGTATCCATTTATACTGTTCAGATGCCAATTTAATTCACACAGTAGCCTATGTATGAAAAAATGCGATGTCACAAATCATTAGAATGCTAAATTAGCGATAAACGAAATAAACAATAAATAGGACGAAACTTTCCTTCTATTCTTGTGGTTATTATTTCGAAGGAAAGAAAAATATTCTTGGCAATGAACATTCATGTTCATTATCGCTCAAGATTAAACATGACTCAATAATGTTATAATGATTATTAAAATTATTATTGTTGTTGTTGCTGTTGTTGTTGTAGAATTTACCACGCCTCTGCATGTCTTGAGCCAATTCTGAAAATTAATTGCCATGAGCATATGATTCAATCGTTAAGACCATGCGACTTGGGGTCGAGAGCAGTAACCATTGCGTCCAGTTTCTGGGTTGTATTGAGACCTTCCGGCTATATCCCTCATAATGAATGTTAAGTTGTATGTGTTAGTTTGCACGAGACTGGGGTTGCCAGTGTTGCGTTTATATCCCATACAGGGAGTTTTGCCCGGTTTTCGCGAGGGAGGACCACACAAAACAAACGAACAAATAACCAGATCCTGTCCCGTTGCTCGGTGAAAATGTGTGGATATCACTTCTCTCACATCGGCAGTGTCACCCGTGACCCTGTGTCGTGCAACTGTTAGGTTGGAAAACGTCTCGGGCTGGCATACGGAACCATGGCCCGCTGAATAATGGCGTTCGACTGGGCAAAGAAACGGGCAATATAATTTCCACAACTACCTCGTTCCGCCGCATCCTTGGTCATCGCTGGCATGGACTGTCAAATGTCACTATACTCGGGTAGACAGGGATTGTCGGATCACTTCCTGATCGTGACTGTAATCTGCGCTTCTATACTGCTATTGGCGCAGTTTCGTGAGGACCTCGAATAGTCCTTGGCATATGCCTCTATCAGTGTCCATGGGCCTCTGAGTGAGGATTAGGCTATATAACGTTAAGACTAAGTAAAGACGAACATAACCTTTCTTTGTCCCCACTCTCTCCCTTGACACACATCTCCCCATATTGTAAACATTCTCATATAACGTTCCCAAAGAGATGTTTCAAGGAGAGTGTAACCTATCTCTACAAATATGCTTATAATATATATTTTATTTCTGAGATCGCTCGTATTCACGATGCCTGCTTTCCTGCCAAGAAGGTATCTCGCAAGAAAGCTGATCACAAGCCATGGATAACCCCTGGCATTAAATCTTCAATTCGCCGGGAGAATATCATGTTTCGTCAATATATTAGCAAACCGACCCGCGAGAGGAAGGCACGTTTGAAGAATTACAAAAATATGTTGAATAAGGTTATCACTAATTATAATCTACCTACTACAAGCGTATTATCCATGAAAGGCTGCATTCCGTTTGTAAGACTTGGTCTGCATGTCCTTAATGACCTGCTAAATAAGAAAAGTAATTCCAATGATGGATTCAGCCAACTCCATTATGACAATTCTACTCTTACTGATGCTCGTGATATCGCCGATGCGTTTAACGCCTATTTTTCTAGTATTGGCAGTGAGCTTAGCAGCAACATTACTTGTAACACTGACCCTATGCAGTTTATGGAAGTTGGTTTTCTTAGTACTAGGTTTTTGTCTCCAATGACTGAAGATGAAATTTGTAATGAGATCAACTCTCTCAAGAACTCCAAGTCCCCTGGTATAGATGGCATTTCTCCCAGAGCCGGAAATCCATCTCCCATGTTATTGTACCGATTCTCTGTTATATCTTTAATCTTGTTCTTACCACTGGGGTTTACCCCGATTCTCTCAAAGTTGCTAAAATTATCCCTATCTTCACGAAGGGCGAGCATAGTCTTCCGGAAAACTATCGCCCGATTATTCTCCTCCCGTGCATCAATAAGCTTTCGGAGAGGTTCATCGAAAAGCGCATGCGTTCTTTCCTTGATTACAATAAGCATTGCCTAGGATTTCCAGTTTGGCTTCAGAAGAGGCCACAGCACCAGCCATGCGCTACTTGAGACAATCAACTATATACGTACACACCCTGATAATGATAAAAATGTCCTGGGTTAATTTCTTGACTTGAAAAAATAGCATTTGACCCTGTCAACCATAACAGTCTGCTTAAAAAGCCTTCCTGGTATGGTATACGCGGGAAAGCATTAGATGTCATTCGCAGTTATTTGACAAACCGGAAGCAGGTCATGTATGTGAAGAATACCTATTCTAATTCTTCTCGTGACGTCATTACTGGTGTACCCCAAGGATCTGTTTTAGGTTCCGTTACTTCTCCCTTATTAGGTTAATGATATATCTTATGTTGCTTGAAATAGTTCCTTGAGGTTTTTCGCTGATGATACGAGCATCTTTGTCAATGCTCAGAGCTGTAACTCTCTCATTCGCAAAGCACAGGACTTGCTAAGCAGATTGAAAACTTGGTTCGATGCAAATCTTTCCTGATCTTTCACTCTAATGATGTTTCACATTCCTGCCTTGAGTCCTTCTCACTCAGTGGCAATGTCATCTGTAAGACTGACTCAGTTATGTATCTGGGTCTTCGCATTGATGACCAACTTTCTTTCAAGCAACATATTGGCGACCTTGCAAAAGTCTGGTTAATTATAATGGGATATTGTACCGCCTCCGGGATTCTCTTATCCTTGGGATATCGACTCAACTATATTATTCACTTGTATTTTCTAAAATTGCGTATGGCGTTGAGATCTATGGTATGTCTAAGTTGTCTCATCCCCGGCCCTTACAACTGCTACAAAACAGAATCTTGAAAACCATTTCTTTCAGGAAACGCTGTTTTCCTACTAATTTACTTCACAGTAATTTGGGAATCCTCAAAATTTGTGATATACATATCTTCAAAATGTGTTGTTTCATCTAACGCTACATTCATGATGATCTTCCCTCTATTTTTAGAGACATCATTTATCCTACGTCTGATTCTATCAGAGGCCTTCGTACTAGAAATAATAGTGTTTTCTCTGTCAGTAACCACCGATCTAAATACAGCAAATTGTTACTAAATAACTACTGCTTCAAAACATGGAGAGACATTCCTGATGGAATTATGATAACACCGTCTCTTGCTACGTTCAAGCGTAAACTGAAAGCTCTTATGGTAAATAATTACATTGTGTGATTTGTTACGTAGTACTAGTCACCTTGCATTTTGATTGTGTATATTTGGCTGTTTCGGTTTTGTTATTTTCTTTGTATATATTTTGTTAATTTGTGTTTCTTTGTTGTTTTTTTCGGTCACTAGCTCGATAAACATTCCTTGTTTTTCTAATGTCCTGTCTCTATATCATTGTTTTATATAGACGAAATAAATTAATTGAATTAATTGAATATGTCCGGTACAATAGGATCGGTTGCCCATATACCGTCGGGTGAATAGACAGATCTATGAGGCAGTAAGAAAGCCACCCATTGTCTGTCCAATTAACAACATCCTTTACTTTATATAGACTGAGCCTAAATCAGTGGAGATTTACACCTGGACGCGGCAGCGTATCTGTATGGCTGAGGAGTGTCCCCTGACAGGCTACACTTGAAAAGACTGCCGGAAATATCGAGAAACTTGCTAGCTGAATGTGGCGGATGAGGACTCATTAACAAGGGCACATTACTGCACGATGATTCCTTCCCTAAATGGCTTCCATTAATTTACTAAAGTATTAAGATATTTTCTTACATTTGTATGAAATCATCTCCCTAGCTCTATCTAACATTCGACCCTTCTGATCGTGCAGTCGCTGTGAATCAGAAGGAAGCATGTATCACCGACACAAGATCCTGGTGCCGTTCCAATATGCTTGTGCTGAATGACAAGAAGACAGAGTTTGTTTACTTCTCTTCACACTTCAGTAGTTCTTCTTGGCGTCCTGCCATCAATGTCGGCAACTATGTCATCGAACCTGTATCTCAAGTTCGCAATTTAGGAATAATCATGGACTTTTCTTTGAAAATGTCTAGCCATGTGCAAACCCTTTGTAAAGCTGCTCTGCACGCAATTAGAATGATAGGGAACATTCGTCAGTACCTCGATCCGAAGACCACCACCATGCTGATCCATGCCCTTTTTCACATCTAGGCTGGATGTTTGTAATTCCTTGTTGTTTCGCCTCCCTGACAACCTCATTACAAGCTTCAGCGAGTGCAAAACATTGCTGCTCGACTGCTCTGCAGGCTTCACTGGCTCCCTATAAGGCAGAGAATTGATTTTAAATTCTTCTACTCACTTACAAAGCTGTCAACTGTATGGCTCCTGATTTCATCTCAGAGCTTGTTCAGCTGCATGTTCCTTCTAGAGCTTTAAGGTCAGCATCTAAGCATCAGCTCAAATTCATGGCACGCTCGTCCCCCAAGTTCTATGGGGATCGTTCGTTTGCGTCTGCTGCTCCTCACTTGTGGAATGCTCTCCCAAACTCTATTCGTCTGGCCCCGACTGTGGCTACTTTCAAGTCTTTTCTTAAAACGTTCCTCTTCACCCAGCATTATCTGTCTGACTAATCCATTTGTTCTGTCTTTGTTGTGTGTTTCTCCCCTTGTTTTGTCTTTCTGTTCCTTTCTGCGTCTTTCTGTTTCCTTCTTCTGTTTCTTCTTCGCCTTCCTGTTTGTTTTTAGGTCTGTAAAGCGCCTAGAGTTTTTTTGCATTAGGCGCTCTATCAAGTCCCCATTATTATTATTGTTAGCTGTTTAATACTAGGATCCCATACATGACTGCTAATCTATCCTGAACTCTGGTGGCATATGACCTGACCCTGAAATAATTAGGGGTTATTTACCCCATATGGCCAACCTGTTGCCCATTATAAGCCCTAGCTCTACCTACATCTTTCTTTTGCATCGTTATCCTGTTAACAAGGATTTTAGCCTTTGACCTCTCTTGACCTTGAGGGACCTTGAACCAGATACAAGAAAAGAAGGAAACATCTACTTCACATGGGCTACTTACATGCCAAGTATGAAGCCGCTAATTTTTATATTGTGCATTATCGTGTTAAAAGTCGTTTTTAGACCTGCCCAAGAATTGCTCCATGGGGCCAACTGAATCTCAAGTATGAGCCATTTACAATTTTCAGTTGCACATGCAGTCACACTATTCAAAAAGGTTTTAGACCATGTGTTGACCTTAGGTGACTTCGAATCAGATATCAGAATACAGGTATTTAGGGCTTACTTTCAGTAATGACCTCAACTGGAATACCCACGTGTTTAATATGGTACTAAAGTCAACAGTTTCTATTTATTGGCGAGGAATTGCTGGGTTTGTATTAGATTTCGAGAAGAAGCTTTGGCTTTTTCGTACAATGGTTGTTTATTAATCGTTCATCGTGGTCCGGTTGGTTTACCTTTTGTGGTAACGGTCAGATCGACTGCTTAATTGAATAGATATTTCACTCACTTACTTACTTATTTACACAAAACGAGACACAAACACTTGACACGAAACGATCGGGAGCATCTCCCTCACATGGCTAACCTGTATGCAATGTATGAGCCTCCTACATCTTTTCGTTGCACAAATATTGTGTTTATAAGGTTGTCATACTCTTTCATCCTTGTCGATCCAAGGTGACCGCGAACCTCGGAAAACGATAAGGGTAATCTACTCCGTATAGCTAATCTAAATGCCAAGTACGAGCCCCGTATATTCTCCTACTTTAATATGTCGACCGAGGCAACAGATTCGTCTATAAGGCATCACTTGGCAGCCGCAATGGTAGATGAAGTTCGACTCAGTGGACACAATCTCCCCAATTGACAGCGCTGATCGACTGACCTAGCAGCTGGTGGCGTCGCCAAAGGAACATGATGCGGCATGATTAGGATACAACCCTTAAGTATATAAAAAAAAAAAAGATAAAAAAAAGTATGCAATGAGGGGGGGGGGGGCTTCTCTCCGCTTGTAAAATCACTGAATTGAAATATCTTGCGACACAGCTGTTAGCGCCAGGAGAACACAATTCATAACTTCCATCATAGGCGGTGTCTCAATCCTTCGATTGAGCATGATCTTCCAAATTGTAACGGTAACTGTCATATTCCCGTAGGTAAATAATACGCAACAGCTGGACCTCCCATGCAGTGTAACCAACATTTCACAACATCAATCCTCTACGGTGGATGGAGCCTGAATTTGAAGGAACACAACCATCCAAAATTGAAATACGGTAAGTATTCTTCACTCCACGACTGAGGGGAACATAGGCTACAAAACACCATTTGGTGGCGGAGCTTCGCCATAAGGCTTAAACCCCTTACAACAATATCCTACAACAATATCTTTTCAAGGAAACTGGAGTGATGTCTAATCAAGCCAAGAATCCAGTTACCTTTCCCGCAGCTTCAGCACACTGCGTAAAGGGTTTCAAAGAAGAATCAAAATGAACCCGAGATCCTCTTCTGAATTCACCTGATGAATTGTTTGCCCCATGCAACTTGAAAGAGAAGCGTTGATTGTGGAAACCAACAGGCAGAACTTTGAACTTATCGGCACTGAAAAGCATTTGCCAATTTGGAGATTATATCAAGATCCCTTTGACAATTGCAACATCATCGTTCGAAGCAACCTACCGATACAACTTGGTATCGTCCGCAAACTTTTCAACTCTGGGATGCATAAGAGAAAAACGCACGAGGATATCCTTTGTATTAGAGGCAATCTGCCTCTCGAATCGAGCTTAGCACCTGAAACTAAACATTTGACTCTATTAGCCTCTGCTGAACTTTGAAAAACGATCTAAATCAGACAAAGAACCAGTAGAACGATAAAGTCGCAAAGATGTTTCTTACGTTTAATCGCCAGCAAATCCTCCCTTTTCATCCAAGAAGGCCTTTTGTTGTTAGTGCGACGCTTTTTCCAATGAACATAAACTTTCATTAACTCGTCAACGTTAACAAAGGAACTCTTCCAGATCAAAACAGCATCAAATTTCCTAAGAAAACAGACCAACCTACATCACTCAGAAACCCAGAAATGCCGTCCAGATCGGCCCCTCGAGAAACAAGAACGAGTTCAACGCTCTGTGGAATATTAACAGAACAAGACACGTCGAAAGCTATAATATCGTGATCACTTGCACCAAGCTTACCAAAGCTCAATAACATACAACTAAATGAAAATATTATGCTTCTGGTAGGAAAATGAACATGCTGCGAAAGGAAACAATTTTGGGTGACATTAAAAGAAAGGCAGATCCTTGCCTACTACTACCATCAGACCAAGAAATATCTGGATATTGAAATCACCCATAATATTCGTACGCCTTACCGGTCACTTTGGAAAGCATGTCGAAAAGAAGCGAGGGTGGGTATTGCTTTCAGAGGTGTTGGGAAAACGATATACAACACCCCGACCTATAAAACGGATCTGGGAAGAATACCTGAAGCGTGGACGGAATTTCTCACGAAACAGAATGGAGTAACTACACCACCAGTATCTGATCTCTCAATGCTATTCACGTCAGACCTCACATACAACAATTTAGCTCCCCCCCCCCCCCCGATCTTTCCAATAAGCAACATAACCTGGAACGTGTACTTCGGCTGAGGAAATTTCCTATAGCATTATACATGATACTGTGAACAATAGGCGTAGAAAAAATACAGCTTGCTAATATGCCTATCGCTAATAGTATCTAGCTTACCCGGCCTAGTACCACTGAGTGGACTACTATTCACAATTCTGTCGGTAGTAGAACCTGATACCCTCGCCACCGAATCTAGTGTAACAACCCTTCACACAGAAATTATCCAACTTCTAACGCTGACTGAAGCCCCAGTACCATTGAGGTGGAGACCATCCTTAGCGAAAAGATCCCTCCTTCCCCAGAAACACGACACGTCCACAAACTGCATTCTCTGCTAAGCGCACTCCAACTTCAACCACTTGTTGAGGCTCGCTATATTCCTATCAGCAACGCGACCGTCGAACCTGGTCATTCCCGAATCGAAGACAATGAAGTTTGTTTTGACAATATTTAATGAGCATTTGTTAGCTAAAAATCAGTCACTAAATTTACTGAGAACATCAGAGACAGGTTGTCAATTCCTTGAATGTTTGCCTAGTAAGAGGGACTTCGTTAGGGGCATCAGCAAAGAGCACAGTGGACAAGTTTTTTTAAACCCTGGGATATCATGTGTATATAAATTAACCTTTGTTATGGCAACAAGACAACAGTAGATATGTGTGAAATGGCGACAATATAGGCTTAGTAATTACCATACAGTCATGGAGAAGACATAAATTAGGCCATATAATTTATAAGATTCGACCCGCGAGCCGTAGGCCACCCATACCTACGAACGAACATGTACAACTGCCTTTGCAGGCGTCAATGGTTACACAGTTTAGGGGAACTAAACGTTATAGTCCAAGCATGATTACAGTTAGCAGGCACAAGTCAAGCACTCAGTTTAGCCAAACAACAGTCCGCTTTCGGGTCAGTGGTCAGCAATTTTTCCCGGTTGCAAAATACCAAAACCCTGCAGTGTCATGGAAAGGTTTAATTCCTGCCACACTGTTTAGAGACATAAATTACATACATACATACATACCTACAGACATACATACATACATAACGACATACATACATACAGACATACATAATACATACATACATAATAAATCATACATACAACATACAAGTACCCAACGTACCGGTCTCTCGCTGGCGCTCCCCATGTATCTCAATATGGATTATATTCTCTTATTATTATTATTATTTTATTATTATTATTTATGATTATTATTAATTATATTATTATTATTATATTCAAATAAATAAATAAATTATCATTATTATTATTATTAATAATAATGATAAATGCCAAGTGTGTTTTGGCCAGTTATAAACGGAGGCGGATCGGCACTGTAGATCAGTCGGAGGAAGCACCAGACTGCGAAAACCTTGATTGTGAGGTCGGAGCCCATTGGAAGCCCCGAGGACTTTTCGCAGTGGCCGTTAGACAAAGCACGTCACCCACGTGTTAAATGGGTACTCGTGAGGTGACTTGAGAGGAGTAGCGAGCGCTGTATGTAGCTGCCCTATGGGGATGTTAGTCCCACGGGGGGACACGATACTGATAACGTGACAAACTGAAATGGTGCGTCGGAAGACCAGAAATGCGTGTTGCCTAGAAGGTGTGACCAAGTGACCGATGATTAGGGGTTAGGCCTAATATCCGCTGTGACGCGCTTCGAAAGCGCTGCTATTAGTACTAGTATTATTATAATTTTATTTTTTATTTTCTTTGTTTATTATATTATTATTATATTATTTATATTATGATTATTATTATTATTATTATTATTTGTATTATTATTTTATTATTATTATTATTATTATTCTGTATCATAACTTTGGGGATGGGGGATGCGCGCAAAACCAGCAGTTGATAATTTCAGCAAACAGCTGCAGTACAATATCATTCTGGCACAGTGTTCACGCCCCTCACAATTTTTAGAGGGGTGATTTTGGAATCAAGCGGGGGGGGGGGGGCGTTCTAGAGAACTAAATATCGCGAATCTTGCCTCAATGCCAGTTTTTAGCAATTAGGAAGGATGGTGCTAAGGGCTACAACCTCCTCTGGGCCAAGTTTGTCTCCCCCGTTCCCCCTCTCCACACTCCTACATCGCTCACTATCGCTCACAAGTTACGGTGTAGACCGCGGGTAGTGGGTACACAGGCTTATACCACCCATGCCATACCGTTCCTGCCCCCCATAGCTACATGGATGTCGCCTCTCGCAGAGGAGGGCAACTCCTTTTCAACGGCAACATTTTCTGGGTCCATATAAATGTTCTTTCAGGCAAAATTGTGTTCTGTGTATGGAAAAATAAAAGGTTACTGAACGTTGCTATGATTTTGGGACAGGGATTCAAATCTAGCCAAAAAGAAAGGGACCATCTGAAGACACCAACATGCTTCAATCTTCTGTGAATGTGTTTGTATCGACCAATATTAACATGCCCATGTTCCATTATTGTTTTTACTTTTGACGTATTTGCAAATGATGACTGGATCCCATTCCACTGGTTATCATAGAATTTGTAGATGCACAATTTCTACGAAATCATGTCAATCAAAGGTATCGACTGTTGCTGGCTTCGTAGTAAACATGAAATTTGTGTTTTGCTCATGTCCTGCAATGTACGATGTCTGACAGCAATATGAGTATGCATACATTGTGCCTGACATACAAAGTCGTGACGGTTTGTGAAAACAGTGGCATATGGCCCATTTCTTGTGGAAGCCAGTGCGGGACTTTCCCGCGTATAAATTACTCTTGTGCGGGATTTCGAAAGGTTTGTGGCGCGCGATTCGCGCAACCCGCACTTCATCGTGAAACTGGGCGATAGAGCTCTACATTACAAACACCAAACCGACCCTTCCAATGTTCAACTGCCGTGACATGTGGTTAATTGTCCCCAAAGTGCATTGTGGGCGATGCTAAAACAGGGCCTTGGAATATCTTATAACTCACAATGAGAGGCACAGTCTTAGTGGACTGTCGTGAGCAATAAAAAAGAAATATATCAATACAATGTATAATATATAGGCCCATAAAGTACCGGTAATTGTTTTAATTGTTAGCTTTTGCGATTGGGGGCTATAGCTCTGCCAACATGTTCCAGTTTGCGGCTATACTACCTGGAACGGTTTCCTGCGAATAGAAGATCACGGTATAGGGAACCCCTTAACAGGAATACCTGGTGAATCCTCTGAGATTACGTCAACTAACACTAAGGTTGCAGAACGTCCAATAATAGCCTATCGTCTACAACTGACGAAAATCGGAGGCAATGTCCTTGTGACGGGACGATGAAGAGTCGTTCCACTCAATTCATATCGATAGGCCGTCGTATACCAATCACAACAATATGTCCATGTTAAAACTAGGTCCCGTTATCATCAACGTGAGTAATTTTTTTGTCGTGGCGCCATGGGAGCGACAAAACCCGGACATCATGGGTCCGTGAGACGTTATGTTTCTTTAAATGTGATTGTATTCTCGCTTGTGTGGCGAATGCCAATCGCTGGTCATATGAACACACGAAGGCTTCAACTAACTAACTAACTAAAGCTGCAAACTAGTACATACAACGATCTTGACGGTTAGCGAGCGAAGTCATCAACGGCTGTCTGGTTTGGGGGGCTATTTGGAGACTTGTTGTCGACTCGGGCAATTCTATAACTGTTCTTGAATATTCGAATTTCAATTTTGTGCCTTCCAGTCAGGTAGAACCCTTCCTCCCAGTAGCCAGGAAGGGGGGCGAGAAATTGCGATCCCTGGTAGGCCCATCCGGGGTGGGGGATGCTCACACGTTATCGAGAAAGTTGCCAACGGGGGCAAATAGAGGAACGACAGAGGCAAAAAGGGGGGAGAGAGAAGATATGATGATGGCAGCAGCGGCCACCAGTGAAAGCTCCGTACTTCGTTTTGAGGGTCACCCCCCCCCCCCCCCTTCCCCGTCCAACACACCGTCTCTCATCACGACACTGTTTTCCGGCGCGCCGAAACTGATGGGATACATGGGTTAAAGTAACAAGTTTACGGACGGTATTGAATCCCCCCCCCCCCCCCCCCCCGACGCATGCATGATGAGCCCTGATACTTCACTCTCTCTGTCGCTCCGCGACGAAAGATACATGCATCCCCTCCCCATAGAAGCGGTGATAGGGTCGGCACTGTTCCCACTTTGTTACATAGTGTCACAACGCCACACTCATTTATTGGGTATAAATAGGTTTTCCCCAGGGCATCCCTTATTACGTTAGGTTTCCGGCAAGTGGATTCTATGGGCATCCGTAGGTATTCTCCGTTGGGTGCTTTGTTTTAGCTGGGTGGACGTGTTTTCCCTATCAATAAGCTTGGGTTTAGTGACATTGTCTTCGTGGATTAAGGCGGGATCAAAGGTCATTGAAATGTGGAGATGCGTGGCGCAATAGGCACTGGGTTTGCCTGGGCGTGTATGTAGCGTTTTCTTTATTCCGACTTCAGTCTCCAGTGCGAGCACATTATTCTCCAAATCATATATATCCGTTATAATGGAGACAGTGTAGGGGCTAAATATACACATTCTCTTTTGCCAGGTGCAGAGTTTGCGGTTGCGTTTCGAGGGGTCTGGTTACGTGTTGTAGACATGGTGTAATTGTAAAATTATTGTTAGGCCTTTAGTGTCGCCCTAGGGGTGGCCGATTTGGCGGGGACTGGCACACAATATGTTATCAGCTGCGGAGGGTCGGAAGTCCGCTCCGCCATCGTAAGTGCTGTCGTCTACCTTGAAATCCCGATATTGTGAGTTACAACCATTGTTGCGTATTTCATTCCACGGCAGCGGTGACGCAGGCCTATTTCGTTGAAGTTGGTCAATTATCGTCATGTTCTATTGTCGTTGGGTTTCGGGGTCCTTTTCTGGTTCAGAAAACGGATTGTGAGACTAAAAGGGCGACTGGTGACGTTGTAGTTTGAGTCAATACTGGGCGCTCATAGCGTCGTTGAATGCTAACCACCCTTGTATAGGATTCTGGTTATTATTATTTTGTAGATGTTGCTTTGGTGATCGTATTCTACTTGTGGTAATAGGGTTGTTTGAGAGCAGAGTGTATGTTAATTATGCCGTGTCGAGTTGGAATTCTGGATATTGATCCCACTACAGTTAAATGTGTATTATTATGATAACTGGTTGTGTATCATAGTAGTGTTATGTGTGGCCGTCTGTCGGCGGGTCCGATTTGGGCGTTCGTGAGAACGCTACATGGTAGAAATATTTCCCATTTACATGGCTGGAGTTGCGGGGGTTTCCAGCATTTCTTTGGCGAATTGGCGGGAGACAGGTTGTTTCATAGTCTAAGGTTGTCTGGTAGCGTATAGAGCAACCAGAGGCAGGTATGGATCATTAGGCATGTAGCCGCGTTTACCGGCGGCGGCTGAATTATCCCGTATAAGGTTTAGGTATTAGGTCGACACCCCTTTTAGGAATATTCCTTGACTTGTGTTAATTATCTTCCCCGTTATATCGATGAGACTGGGGGCTGGAGTCGTTCTCCTGACTACGAGTCGGCCCATCTCTACTATAGTCGTCTTCTTTATTCTACGCTTCGGCTGGTTGTGTTTCGCGTGGAACGCAATTCGGGCCTGGTAGTATAGTGACGTCTCCGTTACCATATATATCTGGTGTGCCGGTATCGTTCCACCAAGCTGCCATATAATCGATATATTGTAATATAATTAACTTATTGACATTTCAGCAACCGGAATCTTCATGGGGGATATATATGAATTTGGAAATCTCAGAATTTTATATTTGTGTAGCGAGATATATTTTTGGACTATTTCGACAGAGTTCGAAGAAAACAGGAGATTTTACCCAAGTTATATATATTTCGAGATGGATTGAATATTGGATTGACTCTGGCCATGAGACTGTATTCACTTATCACAAATTAGTACTGCTTGCCACACAGGAAGCGACTTTGGGGGATTATTATTAGTATAGTATTTTAGAAGAGGTATAGTTGTCTGTGTGCCATTTGAAACCCGCTGGCAAGTAGCAGCCAAGACAATAGTGTAGAGATTTAAGAAAACCCATTTGCTTAACCGTACTTTGGAGCTTAATAGGCTAACAACATATTGTTCGAGTTCCTTGTGGACACATAGCAATCATAGAAAGGGAGCGGCATCACTGGTTTTCGGCGTGAGTTCTAAGGATATAGAAAGCCTTTAGGTCTGTAACAGTTGGACGTTGAGTGCGTAAAGTAAATACACCTTCGAGTAAACTGTCCAGGATCATAAAGAACGGTTCGATCTGCGCATTGCGACGAGCCCGACTGCCATTTCGCTGGGAAATTGTTTCTTTTTAAAAAAATCCAGCAGCAACCGTGTTTAAACAAATGCATAATGACCTAAATGATCAAGTTGAGTAATTCCTGTGCTCCATTTTCCGATTTTGAGCGATATGCGCGAGGTATATTTTTTATGTACCGGTAGTGTTCAGACATTGGATTGCCTTGTGCAGGCATATGGCTGTGGTCCTTTAATACAAAACAAATGCCTGAAATTTACTTAATCTATTAAAATTCTTCAATCATCAATGAACGAAGGGTCCTCCTTTCTGCCTCCAATCCCTATCCTTTGCATAACATGGCTTTACGGCTTGGGGTATTGCTGCCCTTCATGGACCGTTGTCGATCCTGCTAGGATTTTTCAGGTACTTGAAAATAAACAAACAAAGCTAAAACACAAATCCTATCTGGGGTGAAGGGGGTTGAGACGACGGGGCTAGTCTACCATCCTGGCGGGATTTGTGATTTTCTTATTCATGGGTGCGACCACTTGTTGAAGTGGTTGCCACGGTGCACATCTACAGTACTCACAATGAAAGACCACACGGTGCGGCATCGAAAATGGAGTTGCAGTCCAGGTCCCATAAATTGCACTTGTTTGCCAATAGGGAGGGTGCATGGGGCTATTGATGAGGGCGCAATACCCTTAGGTTAGGTTGCCGACTCGACCCCCCCCCTCCCCCAGGACAAATCTCTGTGTACGCTACTACAGTCGAGTCGCTTTTTGATCAAACGTCTCAGTAATTTTTATATACAGCCTCTCAAACGCTTCCTATCAATTTCATTACAGGAAACCTCCAAACATGCGGATTGGTCGGATCCTGTATTCAGCAATCCTCTACAGCGAATGAACAAGACAATGGAAGGCTTCGAGGCCGACGACAAGCCCATCAGACGAAGTCACTACTTCCTGAGGGGCGATCTCTGAAGGGCGTCACTGGAAGAACCAGTTCTTCCTCAAAGCTTCGCTTCTCCTAAACTACACGGCTACTTCTCCGCATACAGAACATACAAAGCACGATTAACGCTGATGGCCGCCCTGGCTGACTCATCTGTTCTCTCATTTACCGGATTCCTCCTGATTTCCTCTCAGTCTGGGGTGCGCCCTTCTTTCTTCGGGAAATTCGGTGCGAAATGGACCCTGGTGTTCGCTATGCTCTTCCCTGTTTTTATTCATATGTGAATTCCTTCTCATACTATATAATCATAATCACAAGTGACTGAATGGGGCGCTCTGGGTCGCCGAAGTGGGTTCGCCCCAGGCGACATACCTCAGGAAAGAGTCAGACTATCAGTTCGCTGTGCTCGTAAATAAACCGCACGAACTAGTCATCATCGAAATAAATGAATGGATATTCTACATATTACTCTACTCTTCGAATATCGTTGGGAATCTGCTGGTCTATTTCGTGTTGCTACCTCCAGAAACAGCGGAAGCCGGACAAACCGCGCCACTGGATACCTCTTCCTGTGGCGCGAGCAATTGCGGGTCTACGTCGGTAGCAACATGCCGCCTCCATCCCCAGAAATGACACAGCGGCTTTTCGGTATATTTACGAGCGTAGGGATATGCGCTGTGGCTGTCCTACTTATTGGGGTCGACGATCAGCAAGTTCTTAAAGGGTTCAAGGCGACCAAGATCAGTATTTGGGCCCAGAGTCATACAGTCTTTCAGCTGATGGTAGACCTGCGAATGGTTCTGTTGATGCCGATTCTTGTCTTTCACGGTCTACAAGAAGCTGCTACATTCGGGATTTCACAAAGGTAGGAAGGAATCGGTACGATTACTCGATTCTGAATAATTATTAACGATTTGCGCAATTTAAATAAGCTATCCTTACTGTATCGACGCCGAAGACTTAATGGCCCTGTTGTTGGGGAAGACACAAATACAGTCTGGAAGGTATGGCACGACGGCAAGCCGCGTGTTTTTCCGTAGTGCCCTTAGACAACTGTCTCACGTTAGTAGGCGTGGTCGTATGTGGCTGCACCCTATTGGGTCCCCCGTGGGACACGATGAAGTGACGGACTGGAATGGTGTGTCGAGAGTAATCGAGAAAGAGATGCGTACTATTTGATATAGTACAGGTGTGACAGGCAACTAATGATCATGGGTAATTTCAGTGAAGTGCTTTGATCACGTCGAAAAAACGCTATATAAGCAGTTAGATATTAGTCTGAAAGATAATGCAGGTGTCCTTACAGTCTGGAAAATAATGCATAACGCCATGCAGTCTGGAAAATAATGCATAACGCCATGCAGTCTGGAAAATAATGCGCGATGCCTTCCTTGTAATGGTCGGAAGATTCCGCTTTTATAGATCCCGACGCGAGTTGACTTCGAAAGAATAGAAATGGAACATTAACCAGCCAAAATGCTGCTGCGAGGGGGTTGGATGAGGTGCGCGTGTCCGAGAATTGAACGCGACCACCTCCGCGGAGATCCTTGGCCAACACCCCAGTCATCGGGTTAATTTCCATCGCGCCACCTCTGCTGAGGGCGCCATCACCCCATTGTGGGGACCTAATATCATTCCCCTCACCCCCCTCCCCACCTTCCCGAGTCAGAAACCAATGCAATAAAGCGAAGTCCTCAATAAATGCAATCGTCATCTGTCATTTGTGGAATTGTAGAGTGGGTGTATCTAGGTGTGCTATATTGTACCATATATGTCACCAACCTGACAAACCGTTTTCGAAATATTTTTTGTTGGATACAAGCAGAACAAGAACGTTTCCACACCATTCCAAAACTATTTTCCGAGAAATCTTCGTGTATATTTTCTCTCATTTTCAAAATGAAAGGGACATCAGACCAGTAAGCACAAAGACAATATTACATAGACCTCCACCACAAACCGACAAAGTTACATACCTCACTTTGGATCGTTTGCAAACGGGGTTTGCAAACGATTTAAAGTCAGCCACACCGCCAAAACGTTTTCATAACATTTTCACTGAAACAATTTCAAATGTTCCGCGGAATTCACCACTTTCGGTATTACTGGAACGTTTTCTGTCTCCGTGGGGCAGTCACTGTTGTTCGTATTCCTGTTCAAACGGGTCTAGCGTTAACACCATTGTATATACTTCCATAAACCTCATCAAGTATACCTTGAAACTACGACTGCTTATTGTGACTTCGTTTCTCTCAACAGGCGTATGTCGCTTGCAGTCAGGGCGTAGCCTATATCGGCCTAGTGTTAACCTTCTATGGAATCTCGTCGTCTCTCTTCGGTCTACTCTTCGGCCAGCTCGAAAAAGTGACCGACAGATTGTTCAGGATAACCTTCGTGGTTCTTCTGCCAACTTGGACTATTTAGATGGCTGTATTTATGGCAGCCGACACAGGAGCAAGTGTGGCCGCTCTTCGTTTGCTGCGTTCGTTTGGGGGATGTGCACCGTGGTTTGGAGATCACAATGGCATGTAAGTCCGAATTTGTCATTCGAATGGTGCGTGCTGTCCCCGTTTAAGATCAAGTTTATAGGTTAGGTTATCAGCATGCTACTCGTGCAGATATAAGAATAAAAAGCTACCGTACGACTATACATACATGTGCAAACAAGGTTAAGGCATTGACTATTGGAGGATACCAGACGACAACACTTGTTTGCACAGTCCTCACTTGGAGCATAATACCGGTAGGAATCACAATGCAATATCATTTCCTCACACAGAGAAAATGGTTGTAGAGGCCATGAATGAGAGCCTCTACAAAATACATTGTGAATGCTTGTCACCGCAAGCAAAGCCTCCGCTTCTCTGTTAGAGGAATCTCAACAAACTCCTAATAGTTGGTAAGCAGGGACTAGCAATACTCATGGTCGTAAATAGATCCCTTGACATTCATGCACATTATAAAGTTTGCACTTCGTCTGGTATGATCCATTGTTAAAAACACTACATTCGAATTTCTCAAATTGTAAACCCTGTCTGCACTTCACTCGCCCTCGTTCCCCGTTGTTGTTTGAACGGAACAAACAAACAAACAAATAACTTTGAAGAGCATGGCTGTATCTCCCCATTCCTACATTCCCTATTCTTGAGAGTACAGATAGCACATAGAAGTAGAAGTGTCCGGTCAACGTAGCCTTTATATGGACCGAAATGATATGTCATCGTAGTCACAATATACAAGAATTGACATGCCTATACTGTTTGTGATTCCAGGCCAGACCAACTCACCGCCCGTTGAAATTTGGGTCGAAGTTGAAGCAATTATGTGTGGGCAAAAACTTTATATTTATCGTTGATGCTCGCAACCCCCATGTGTGCGTCCGCTCTTGAGTATAGGAGCAATCTCGGCGGCGATAACGATATGTAGGCCTGTACGTATGAAGCAAATGGGACTATCATAATACTATAGTCACTGTATCTTTCCAAACAAATCTATTTTGCTAATTTGCCAATCATGAGGTTTTCGCGATGCTTGTAATAGTTTGCACTGCGCCGTATACAAATCAACCAGTATGCAGTTTTTGTTTTTTTTTTCCATAATATTGAGTTTTGTCCACACACTGATTTCACCCGGTCTATGGGCCCACTGTCTGTAATTGCGAGGGCTGTCTTGGAATGCTCATGTGTATGCAAAGTAAACATGCATATGGTAAATGGCAGCCCTCATAATAAACAAAACTACTGTGCTGATTCAGTGGGATACAAGAGCTTATTATTGTAATATTGTATATTGCACTACGCATTATATTAAGCCAGATCAAATGTACAAGCAGTCGCGTACTTATGGGAAAGGGGGTGCTAGAATTACTTCTAAAATTGACAAATTTGGAACCCTTTGATTTGCATTGGAATTTCAGGTTCAAACAATGGTACCGATGTGCACCTATGAACAAAAATGTTCCTTATTTGATAACGCTGAGCCCATATTCTAGAATAATAAACCCCTGACCCTAATAAATAGCACAATCGAACATGAAAATTACGGCCGGCCTGAAGAATGTAATTTCCCCAACTGATGATTTGCATCCAGAGACCAAACTGAGGACAAAATTCCGCGTACGCACATCAACGATGGAACCAACCGAAGCGACTAATTATGACTACATTAATAAAGCACGCCGATTTAGTATAGCAAGGGCGGTTCCCGTTAGGGTTTCTGTTCATCCATACGTAGAGAAAAAAAGCTACGTACGCCAGGCGAAGTTTGATAGAGTCGAGTAAAGGATCCGGAAGTAACCACAGTGTAATGTGACAAGCTTGGACATAGTTGAAGGGCCTGGAGGTGGAATGTGGACCCCGAGAAGGGATGGGTATCTCAAGACATCGGGGAAGTGCATCATGGAAAGTTCAAGAGAGACATTCGGAGAAATTTCTAGCGAAACAGTCGATGCCATCGTTAGTCGATAGGTCAGACTCAATTATAGGACTCGGCTTTCTATTGCACAAGTGCGCATGGCACTAAAGGCAGTGCGACGCGGCCAGAAGGCGGAGATCCAGCGTCTCTGTGAGTCCATGAAGGGCAACTGGTGCCTCACAACCGGCCTTCATAGCGATTCAGAGACTCCTACTGGGCTCTGTGGCGCTTTGCTCAGTGTCAAGGCAAAAAGAACATCAGGATCCGAACGAGGAATCCTGTAGTGGAGCCGCTGGGAAGGGTATTTTGAGGATTGTACAAGTGAGCTCCGAACATGGAAATCCGGACGGATGGTGTTGCACCCTTGGTGGGTGAACCGTCTGTATCCTGTGACATGCCTACTATCGGAAGGCATTGGAGCATAAAAAGGATGGGAAAGCTCTTGGGGTATGTGGCTTACATCCAGAGATGCTCTGGACTGGTGGCCAGGCTGCTCTCCGATTGCTTCTGTCCTTCCTGAGTGGATGCGGGTATTTGGTGGGGACTTTCTTGTAGCCTATATCGATTTTCGCAAGGCTTCCGAATCGGTATGTAGAGGCTCTCTGAAGAATTTTCGGAGCGCGTGATGGTGTCCCATCCGTCTTGTACACCTGATATCCTCTCTGGTTCTGAAGGTGAGTAAGAGTCTTTCTTGTTACGGATGTGGGACAGTGATTTACCCTAGCTCCAACACTTCCAACACATGAATGGACTGGATTGTGGAGAGGGTTGCAGATAGTACCAGCTGCGGGTCTCATCCGGGAGGGGAAGTCAGGTTTCTGACCTGGACTCGGATAATGCGCATTACTTGCTGAGTTCGTGGATTCTCTGCAGATGTCCTTGTGATACCAATCGAGAGGCAAATACGTTGAGGCGTCGAATGACTAGGATGTAGTCCTCTTGTGGAATCTTCGACAGTGCTGTTGGTCGATCCAGGTGTTGGGCGAGACCGCGAGAGTCACAAAGTCATTCGCTTACTTCGGCAGTGACAATAGTGACTCTACTTTATGTGAGCCCAAGGTCAGTAGACGCCTCATCAGTGCTGGAGGACGGCCTCAGACTGGCATATGAAGTGGAGGGTTGAATTGTGGGTTGTGGTCGCGATATCTGAGTAGGCAGGGCTAGTCAGAGACTCAGGATCCATGTTTCTGGTTCTGCTGTGCTTCATGTCTTGCTATATTCCAGCTGAGATTGAATTCCTTTTTTACTAACTTTACTACTCCTTCGCCGTATTCTTGGTTTCCGTTGACAAGTCCGCGCGTCTCAGACTAGAGTCCTCGGGGAGGTGAGAATAGTGTCAGTTAGCTGCCTGATTAGCCTGCTGTTATTGGGATCTATGGCGCGCTCCCAGCGGGATGTAGGTGGATGCGGTTATGTGGTCGTCCAGGCATGTGCTCACAAAATTAGTGTGTGAGGCCGATCCCCTCATGATGGTATCGCAGTTCCATTGTTCGAATTCTTGATTATTCATCGATTATTCTTCTTGGCCAAGTAACATATGGATATTCGCCAGTAGGATAATTTGTGGGCTCCGGAAAAAAAAAAAAAAATTGTGAACTTCGCGAAAGAAAAAAAACTGTGTAGACAGGTCATAACCCCCCAACTGTGAACAGGTAGTTAGTATGGCTGTGTGACATAACCTCTGCCTCATCATAGCATGTAAGGTATTTACCTCCCTCTTAGGCCTTACACCCACCGATTTCGGTTAGAATCTGACCTTGAGTGGAATTTGTGACCTCAAAACGTCCGCCATAGAACTAGATGTAGTCCACAGCCACCTTATTTGCCAGGCGGGACCAACTAATCGATATGCTAAATCTTATGTAAATTCGACCTCCGATGACCCAAACATGTAGTCGCATACAGCCAGATAGTGGTAATTAAAAATTCGACGAAACCAGCCAAAATGCTGAGGTTTTGAAACTGTTCAAATACAAAATGTACTCGCCTCACCTGTCTCCATCTACCGTCCTACAGACAAAATTGCCAATCTTAGGCGTGTGTGTTCTGAGTTCCGCGGAAGATCTTTCAACACAAACTCAAAATAAATGTACTTGTGCAGTTTCGAGGACCCATTCCTGGGTGCTTTCACACCATTGAGATTTCACAAAACCAGGAGGATGTGCAAAGTTTTCAGGTAAATAGAAATGCGTTGGTCTTAGAGTTAATGCATAATTAAGTTTTCTGGCAAGACGGACTGGTGGTGGTTATAGTGACGAAAATCCAGATACCTCCCAACATGCGTGTCATAGAGCTGGCGTCATGAATCCCATTTACTTTGAATATTCAAACATTTCGAACGATCGTGCCTTTTACCTTTTATTGAGGTCTATGGGCGTGGGTTCCCGAAGCAACAGCAGCCCGCCTTCTCGATCATGGTAATGACGCAGGGGGTCGGCTGGGTGATCGGGCTGATGCTAGCCACCGTCTCGAATGTTTGCGTCGGAGAACGGCTCCTGATTTTGGCGGGAATACTGATCGTCTCTTTCGGGCTATATCTGGTCATGTGAAGATAAATGCCGAAGAGACGCCAGGCGAGCAACTCTCGAAGCTAGCGTTAACCAACCGGAACAAGTGAAGGATGAACTTATTAACAATAACACTTCCGTTTAACGCGAGATGTATAAACACTCTCCCGATCCCCACGTAGAGGAATCATAACGAAAACTACTCGTATGAAACGCCAACAAATAATATGAAAGCTTAAAACTCATCTTTTCTCTAAGGCTTTTGTGTAAAATGCCACTGAATGTACGTTTACGTACAATAATGAGCGCCAAATAAGTGTTACTATAATAATAATAATAATAAAAGCAATATAATTTTAACAGTAATGAATAATTGCCTGAGAGATTCTCAGCTTTTAGACGATAAGGCGTTCAAATAAAACAACTGCACCCATGTGGATGGCCTTCTATTCTTCTGCCCATTCATCTGTCTATTGAAATTTATCAAATATTATTAAAGTAATGCCCAATTTTCCACTATCATCTTTATTCAAACTGATTGCCTGAAGCAGAAAGTGTTGTCAGTATCGTTATCCGATCACGATAACCTCGCAGCTCAAGTAGACCTGGCTATTAGGCTGCCTCATTGTGAGGTACTTGAATGTATAGGAATACTCAATTAACGGTTTTAGGTATATGTTGTACATTAGACATTAGAACCTCGTAACACCCAGTGAATAATGGACAGTCGTTTAAATAAATGACGCAAAACAAAAACTCGCCTCGCAACACCCGGCGAATAATGGAAGGTTCCATTCAAATACATGACGCAAACAAAAACTCGCCTCAGGGTGTATCGAAACTGATTTCACATTAGCATATTATTGTATCGATGTCAAATTGCACTGGGGTGATCCTTCATCGTGACGCTTCTCCGCCATTCCGAAGTTCAATCTCAAACTGCAGATGTTGAAATTGATCATCAGTGGCTTGCCCAACCGGCACAGATGAGTGCACGTTTTGTGAAGACACATCGGAAGGGCTCTCGAAATTCGGCACATAAAATTGCAAGTTACCATACTAAATTGGGGAGACTATTTTTTTTATTACAAAATTATAGTTACGGTATATTTTTTAACATATCAGGAAAAAGGATATGTGGAAATTCCATAAGCCTACTTTCGTCATTATTAAGCTTGTGAATACGATACAAAGCTGATATCTTATTCACCCATTCCATCCATTTGAGACAATTACTTCGATCAAGAATATCCGGTGCCCTGATCATTGAAGGTGAAGTACAAAGAGGCTAAATGAGACCGTGAAAGGAATGTTATCCTTGTTCATGGGCATTGATGTCATGAATATATAACATTGTTCACGTGGACCAGATTTTTCTGGACAAGGCGGCTGATCTTTCAGTTTCTTCCTAAGTAGGGGTTACCCATACCGCCTATTGAATTTTCACTTTAATAGAGTCCTCCCCCAACCCAGATCGGAACTCCTCACCTATCGTGAGAAACGGAAGTGCGACAGGCTCGCCCCCTCTTCAACGATGGGGTCAAGTCAATCTGAGGGGTTTCGAGCTCCGATCCCACCATAGCTGAACTCTTCAAGAACCCCCCGGTCATTGCATATAGACAACCCCGTAACTTCAGGTCAAAGTTGGTTCGGTCAGCCCTTCCCCAATCGGGTCACGTGCCCAACAGGGGCAATACTTACTGTGTAAGGGCAGATGCATGGTGTGTAAGCATCTGACCCCTCACCTACTTATCTTCACCAGGCCTCCGGTATTAGCCTGCACCCGGGAGATTGGATGCGACTCAGAAAACGTATATCTCTTATACATGCCAAGTATGCAAGTATATCCATGAGCCGCTTTATATTTCCATTGCACAATTGTCGTGTTTACATGTTTTTAGACTTTGAGCACTGTTGACCTCAGGTGACCTTGGACCTCGCAAAAGAACAGTAACCATCATCTGCTCCATGTGGCCCAATTAAATCCCAATAATGAGTCATTTACAACTTTTTGGTGGTTGCCACAGTTACAGTTTCAAAAAGTTTAGGCTTCGACCTGTGTTGACTTTAGGTGACCTTGAATCAGATATGAAACAATTAGGAGCATTCCCTCAATGGCTAAACCTACATGACATGTATGAGCCTTCTACATCTTTTCGTTGCACAAATATCGTGTTTACAAGGTTGTCGTATACTTTTATCCTTGTCGACCCAAGGTGACCATGAACCTAGCCCAAAAACGATAAGGGTCCATCTACTCCGTATGGCCCATCTTAATGCCAAGTACGAGCCCCGTATATTCTCCTACATGAATATCTCGACTGAGGCAACAGTCGTCTTCAAGGCATCACTTGGCAGCCGCAATGGTAGATGAAGCGTGACTCAGTGGACACAACCCCCCCAATGACAGCGCTGATCGACCTAGCAGCTGGTGGCGTCACCAAAGGAACGTGATGCCTGTGTATGATTAGATACAACCCTTAATTATTCAAACAGTATGCAAGGAATTGAAAAGTCTTGCGACACAGCTGTTAGCGCCAGGAGAACACGATTAACAGCTTCCATCAGTGGGCGTTGCCTGAATCCTTCCATTGAGCATGATCTTCCGCGATTACTGTGTATGCCTTTCCATACAGTGGATTGTTTGAGCGTGTGCATCATCATCCAAGTAAGAAAAGTATCCTTTTTCTCCCGACTGAGGGGGAACATGAGCGACACAACACTACTTGGTGGGCGGAGCTTGAACCCATAAGGGTGGGGCCTTTTCAACTATTCAAATGTATTATTGTACATAAGGTAATTATATTCCCAGAAAGATGAAAACTAATTATTTACATTGGTAAAAATGTCCTTCCATGTATTGACGGTGCGCAAGAAATACTGAGAGTACGAACTGAAATGACATAGCTTGTTGAATCCTTTTGAAAATATGATGGACCATCTTCTTTAAGCTTCAGATAGTGTCCGAGCCACGTATGCCTTGAACTGATGAGTAAGAACAATAATGAGCCTGGGTAGCTCCCGGTTCCAACAATCTATATTGTTAGCAGTTTTTCTCCGGGTGCAGGAGGCCCCCTGGTGTGATTCATCTACTTTGTGGGATGCCCATGCTTAGGCCACCTGCCCTATAAAATTAACCGAGAATGCCGTATAGATCATGTATCCCAACGGCAGTCACCCAATGTGGCAGACTTTTACCGTATCTTAATAATACGTAAGTCCCAGGAAATCTACCTAATATCGTTGTGAGAACGAGGACTCGCAAATAGTATCTTTAAGGAATAAACTGCAACTGGGAGACTTTAACTGGCGAATGAACAGTCGAGACTCTGAATTTGGGTAATGAACCAGTAAAAGACGACCTGCTGTAGTTTATTCCCATTCTACAACGCGCAAATTAAGAATTACCCTAACGATTACAGATATCTAGATCTCTTAGATTATAGATCTCTAAACAGTAAATAAGCAGCTAGGGTAACTATTGCGTTAGTTCGATCGGAGTAAATTTCATTGAGTACCATACACAAAAGATCGGCAGTGCGTGCTGCGCGTACTTCCACGGAGCCGCATACAAACCGCGGCGTGCCGGACTGGAGTGGTTTCTGCGCGTGTGAATATGACGTTCATCACCAATGCAAAGAGCAGCGCGTCGTTTCGCCCGTTTGTATTCGTTGCATGCGCACCCCTCTGAAGCGTGGGTACGGTATACTGGAAGCCGGATCTGCGCGTTTAAACATAAACTTTCAAAGGCTCAGTCAACCTTACATTTTGCGTTAAAAGTACTTGCGTTTACTTATCTTGGAGCTATTATATTAACTGGAGAGGCAACGCGCCTCATCTCCTTGTAGCAATTTGAAAATGCCCCCCACTCTCGGATTGACACGCTATCACCCTCGAGTGCGTTAAAGGTATGAGCTAGACATGCCCCGGACATGCTGTATGAAGGATCCTATACAAACAGAAGTCAGTGTGGGCCTCGGTGCTATGCTAAACAGCGCCCTCACTTGAAACAGTGGTGTTATAGTGCCATGGCATCCAGGCGACATGATTAGCATTTCGTCCGTAGCTTAGAATATGTTCAGTTTAACAGCCTCCTTTACTTCGAGCTTCACATTATTAAGCTCTAATTCAATCCGTGATGTCATACCTTACGCTTAGATGGTGTTCTGCCAGACGCAACCATCGATTCTTTTGTTCTAATCATCATGTTTTTCTTTTTTCCTAAATCGAATATGTTGTTTCTGTTTCTGTGCTTCCCGTTAAAGATGTCTATTTTTCCCGCGTTTTCTGAACATGGGTGAACACTCCTGAAAATGTGAGCAGAATCTTGCACTATGAACCATCTTTATTTGAACAACCAACGGTATTTTCGGGGGTCTCGGGTCGAAGAAATTTTCGCAGATATAAGTAAACAAACTGAATGTGTTTTTTGACAAATGTTACACACATAGGGCGCCTCCTAGGGCGCCTCCTCACTTCGAGGTTTGTGTTCTCTGACAGGAATTTGGGGCACACAATCACGTCGCTCTGATGTCCTCTCCAGTTAATATAATAGCTCCATGACCTCTACCGGGACAAATGACGCAGATTGTTTCCCCCTGGAGACAAACCGGACCTACACGCGCGATTACATTTTCGTGCGTTAATTGTTTGAAGCAAACTACGGTCTGTGTTACTCCTCATTCGGGGACATTTTCAGGAAGGGCGTCTGAAGACAATGAAAAACCTGCGCATACTGCCTGCCATTCCCTTACCACCTTCGTCAGTCCAACATGGGGCCGTTAGCGATGGATTGCCGGGCCTAGCGTCAGCCCATCATAGGCTGTTAGCGTTGGATTCCGTGCCTAGTTACTTATAGGCGCGGCAAATCGAGCAAGTATTCGATTGTTGCGATACACTCTGACAGCTGACTGTTTATGCAAAATAACGGACTGCTACGTGTTTGGATTAGCCGTCCAGACTCCTGTATCGCAATAACGGATAGCTTGGGGTTGTAGAATACAGGTTCCATTGTAACGTATACAGGTGTAAGGAATATTTGCAAAATGCGTTTGTGTACGGAATACCAACTTTTCCAAAAGTAAACCGATTTCAACTTAATCCAAATGGATTCCGAGTTACGCAAAGTTGAACCGAGTATTCAAATGTTGTTTAGCAATTGAAGAAAAAAAAAACGAACGAAAAAAAGGGGGGCAAAATTAATATATAATAGTTTGAACCAATCGGTGCTATAGAGTTGCTCCAAGTGTGGTGCAATATCATTTGTTACGGATTCGTTTGGTTCACGTGGCTCCAATTGTTCCCACACGCCGCTGGCTATCTGGTATGCCTCTTCTATGCTAATACACTCATACCGCGGTAACCTACCGAGAACATTAAACGATCTCCACTCTAGTTCTTTCACCTAAATTGAGAAGTCAGTATAAGAAATGACAACATAATGGGTGGCGGCACACCTCTTATTTCCTATGTGTCAGCTGCAAATTATGCCCTATTTAGGTGCAGCGTGGACCTTCCAGTCATGCCTAATTTGGCGTACCATACTGCGGAGTGTGGGTAATCACACGCAACGGCAGCATGCAAATTGCCTACCCCTCTCGTTCGTCCCTGAATCCAATCCGCATGCTGCTGCGCCCAGCGGGAAGGCAAACTGGTCGCATTTCGAATTTGCTCTGTATTACCGACCGGGATTCAAATTCGATCTACCAGGGGATAACCGCGGACGTAGGCCTAATACCAATCGTGATGTCCTCTCCCCTGAACATCAATATATATTGGGACCGCTTGTATCATAAAAACAGGGGACTGGGGCAAAATATTCAAACTGACTACTACCTTCCCCTACTGCCTGCCCTGCAGCTCCCGGGAGTAACATAAACAGCTCTCTCTCACAGAGAGCTCACGAGAGGGCTGTGGGTGGACAAATTGGGGCAATTGATTGGATTTAATTAAAAATCAATCCACCCCTGCAAACAAAAATGTAACTCCGAGCCAGTATCATCGCTTCATCTATCCACCCACAAGTTAACCTGATCGAGTAACGGTTTAGAGTGAACGTGACGAAAAGAACGAGTGCATTGTGACAGTGCGGAAACACTGGCCCGCCAAAGCATTAGGATCCAGTGGGCTGTCGTGAACAATATCATCAACCCAAAAATATTAACTACACATGCATGCAGTGTAGTGGTTTTTGTGGGGTCATGAAAACTAGGCTTGTCGTGTCTTCCACTCAGTGATACCTAGGAACACGTGACTTAGCCGGCGATTGGGACTATTCAAGCTTTACCCTCTTAGGTAAGAGTTGCTCATCATATACCCTCACGACTTGAGTATGTAGCCGTATACGGTACGCATTAATACGCAATAACTCTCCAACACACAGTGTCTGATTGACTTTGCACCATTTCTGCCATAGAGATGTCTGGAATGGGTTTAAAAGCGACGTCATCATGTTCTCGTTTCCGCTGATTCTTAAAAAAACCTGGGCGAAACCTTTTTTATTTCCGATGTGAACTAAACTTGGTGGAGGTCGTCCACCTCTGGTCCGGAGATAAATAGCTCATTTCTGGTCACCATATTATTCAAATCGGAATATGCTCACATCACTAAAATTTGTCAGAAAACCAATGTAACTTGCAATAATGCAGCATGTGAGCCTTGTCCCATGTGACCACCTTTTATGTTATATTTCACAACTATAGTTGTGTACAGAGCCGCAACCTAATTGACACTTCTGGCAACTGGTGTGAAACCCCTGAAGCGGACTTATCTGCATATCTTGGTACGAATGTATATATAGAGCATGTGAATGCGTCACGCGATGCCTGATCCTGGTCGTCGTGACGCGCAAAGGCGCAACTACCTGTTGAGGTCGGTGTGGGGGGGGGGGAGACTAAGCTGCAAACGTATTATGTGATTGTGGACGAGCCATCCCACCACAACTTGCCGTGGAACAAGACCCATTCTGCATTACAAAATGAGGTGTCTGATCGCACAGCGCGAGCATCGGCTTGTCAACAGCCCGCAGGGGAAGTGGGAACCAGGTACCATAGAATACGGTCCCGGTGGCTCCATATTGTATGACTCCTCAAATCAGTATGTCCTGTGCGCTTCATGTTGTTACGCGCACTGACTAAATATTGTCAAACAAAGAAAAATGTCAATACCATAAATATATATACATATATATATATAATATATATATCTATATATATATATAGATATCTATATATCTATATATATATATATATATCTATAGATATTATATATATAATATATAGATATATTAGTGGGGCAGAGTCCAATTCCTTGACACCACTGTGACGTTTGGAAAACGGGTCACTCCAAACAGACTGTTCACAAAACCACGGACCGCACAATTTTTCCTACTCCCCAGCATTTGTCCACCCACCCCCACTGCACGAAGAACATTCCTACAGTCCAGCTCCTTCGTCTAAAACGCATTTGCTCCTCAGATGCTGATTTCGAGTCCCGTGCAAACGCACTTTCGAAATCTCCAAAAGAGACAGTATTTCGGGAGTTCCATTGAAGAGGCCAGTGAAAAGGCTAGAAAGACTCCGCGAAATGAACTCTGACGGACAAAACTCGTCAATCCAACTTCCAGAGTACCCTCGTCGGGTGAATACCATCCTGCCCTCCCAACCATTAGCCACTCTCTTCACACAAAGAAAAACAAAGCATTTGCCATCCTTCAAAGTCAGGAACGCCTAAAATCCGTGTTCCCGGAACCCCCGTTGTGCCTACAGCATACCTCGGAATCTGCGTGACATTTAGTCAACGCCAAATTTCGGAGCAAGCCGAGCCGCAAACAACCACCGGCGGCAGCCGCCCTGCCCATCCAACTGCAAACGTGCAAACTTGTCGATCGCCCAACTTGTTTCAAAAGTTTCAGACATCCCGCCTATTTCCGATCCAACAGGATTTGATTGCGTCCTCGAAGAACCTGGTCTACCTATTTACTGTAACCTCTGCTCTGGCGGAGTTCAGTACACTCGGGGAAACAAAAAACCCCTGAGGGCGCGAATGACCAACACCGGTCAGCCATCAAGACCCAAAAAATTAGCGGCCGTTTGCTAAGCATTTCGAACAATGTCATCACCCATTGAAAGCCTGAGAGTGATTGGCATCGAGCATGACCCAAATTGGTTCCACACTAAATATCCCGCAAAGCGAAAGAAAATTCCTGGAATTGAACCTGAAAACGACTACAACGACCAAACCATTTGGTCTGAACATCGGACCGACCTACCATCACAAAAGAGATAATTGTAACCACTCGGCAACCACCACTCCCTATTTGCCTATTGTCAATACCAAGGTCGCAATTGGCCTTCATATATAAATCCTGTTGAGGATTATCTCCTTTCAATCACTGAGGCGCAAATTTGGCTTCTCCCGGGAAATCCCCAAAGGGATTATCCCCTGTCATCAGCGAATCAATACTAGCCACACCCCACCATTGTTCCTAGGCCTATACAGTCTCAGCCGTCTTCTCTTCGAGTTATCACTTCTGTGTCACTGCACTGACTAAGGACCTAGTAAATTGTCCGAAGCTCTGCATCCAAACACTCGGCTGTTTACACTCCATTTTACTAGCTCAATCCGCTATTATTTCGCATCTCCCGATATCCAGCCTATTCATTTACGTAGCATTGTTTGTTTTTTAACAGTTTTTGTCTCTTGTCTATATATATATCTATATAGTGTATATATATTATATTATATATAAATAATATTATATATATATAACCGTAGGCTTATATTAGGTTGTATTGGAGGCGTTGAGAGGCGTGCGAGTTGGAGCTATAGCGTATTCGAACATGGTCCATTGGTGAGGCTATTAACCTGAGAACGTTTGCCTAGGCGAAAGGAGATCACGGTATAGGGAAACCCGCAACAGGCTACCGGTTAATCCTTTGAGAATCAACGTCAACTAACACTAAGGTAAGAATGTCCAATTAAGAGGCCTATCGTCTAGCAACTGACCCAAAATCGAAGGCGATGTCCTTATGACGGCCTATGAAGAGTCGTTTTCCAGTACAATTCAATATCGATAGGCCGTCGGTATACCATCTCAATAAGACCGCGGACTTCATGGTCCCCTCGTGAGACGTTATTGGTTTCTTCTTCAAAGTGATGTATCTCGCTTGTGTGGCAAATAATCCAATGCGCTGTCACATAAACACGCGAGTTTACGTTGGAAGAGTCAAAAAGCTGCAACGAGTATAACAATGATCTGACGGTTACGAGCGAGTGCGCAAGACTTGGACTGGTTTGGGGCGGTTTGGAGACGTGTTGTCGACTTCGCAGTCTAGAGAATATTTGGCATGTTCGAATTGCAATTTTGCCTCTGTTCCAGTCAGGTAGGAACAGTGGAGTAGAGAGCACGTACCCCTTCCTCCAGTAAGCGTACCAGGGGGGAGGGGGGGGGGGGCCGGAAATGGCGTATCCCCTGGCATGCTCCCCGGGGGGGTGGGGCATGCTTTCACGTATCACGTTATCGAGAAAGTTTGCCACAGTGGCCGACACACACCTTCCCTCATTCACGACTGTGTTTTCCGGCGTGTCGAAAATGTTGGGGGTACGCAGTTTACGGGAGGGATAAAAAGTTCGGGAATACCCCCCCCCCCCCCCCCCGTCATGATGACCCCAGAACGTCACTGCTCTCTCTGAGGCGAAAGGTACATCACCACCACCACCCATAAAACGGTGATTCAGCGTCGGCACTGTTCATCCTTTGGGTGCATAGGCAATCATAGAAGGGACTGGTATTAGTTTTCAACGTGAGTTCTAATTAGATGCGAGCTTTAGATCTGCAATAGTTGACGTTATAAATGCCCGTAAAAGTTTAAATATTCTTTTGAGTAAGACTTTGGTTAAGACGTACTTTAGCTAGCACTCTTCAATATACTGGTCTACCTCACACGTTCTGAACCTATCCTCGCCCTCAGGTAGTACTTGCATTCCATCAAAAGAATACAAACCATTACCATACTCCGATCATCCCGGGTAAGCTCGTACTTTTCAAAACATTTTGTCGGCCCAATGCAGTGGACACTTTATGATCACGACAACCGTTATATGTATTTTACCATCTACGGTCGGTAGTGGATATCTTTTTGCAACCGTTTCCTGAAGAAACATTTCATGATTTAATTTATCAACAACAAAAAACTCACAGGTGTCAGCGTGTCAATATCCTTTTGCGATCCGGACACAGGATTTTCTAAGGGCAGTGGACCCCGCGGAGACGGGGGGCTGCGGGGGCTTCACCCCCCGCCACTTTTCTGCCAATCGCATTTTGGCCGCCTAAATTTGGGCCTCCCTGTGACTGGGTAAAAATGTTTAGCCTACTCTTTCGGTATTACTACAATAAATACAACATGAGAAATTTTTCTGGACATGTCGGCTAATCATGGTATGAGCATTGTTGGCTGCCGGAGTCGAGTAGTGTACAGGAACGGGTACAACCGTTTAGTTGTGCACTGCACGTGCGCGCGCAAATGCCACGCTGCGTTCCGATATAGGTACGTACCACCTTGAGAATGTCGTAGTAGTATGTAGGTCGAGTCCGGATCCGTACATGCTCATGATTAATCTACCCGGGTATGGCACGCCCCTAATTTTCGATACCGACTGGCCGGCGCGGGCCTTACTACTCCTAGGCTCGACTGTATACGCGGACTGTAATACAATATACAATGTACTGTTCAATAATATATTGGAACTGTCGGCAACCTATCTAACCATGTGGAAACTAGTGGAAAACAAAAAACGGAACAGGTTGAGCAGATAGGCAAGCCTGCGAAGAACCAGAATGCAATACATTCATACTCGCGATAACATGATGGGCATGGATAGGTGCTATCCATCTTTTTCATGTAGATTTTTTTTATTTTTTAGCCGATTAACCTAGTTAATATATTCCCCCCCCCCAGCCCTGGGTCATGGATAACCTGCTCCATATCACATGAGATGACAGTCCCGTTCCCCTCCTTTGAAAATAAGGAATTTGGCCTCCTGTGACCTTAAAATTACCTCGCACGTTGATCAGGAACAAATGTAGTGTACATCCCCCAAGTTTCGCGTTCAAATCCGACAAGTTTTGAAAATCGCATAAACTCATCAATTGACCTCTATGACTTGAAATGACATTTTTCCGGACCAATGTTACCCCACCCACCAAGTTCGATCCAGTCTGACGGAGGTTGAAAACCGCATAAATTATACAATTTGACCTCCGATGAACCTGAATACCATCCTGTTTTTCGGACCATTGGGTTACCCCCCCAAGATTCGTCTACAGCATCGAACAACTTTTTCCATAATTTCGCAAAACCTCCAAAATCGAGGCTGAGACATGCAGTAGTGGCCCCACTTTCGAACTCCATCGAGATTTCCTGGGGGTGGACATGTGCACCAAAGTATTCGTGTCATCGATGTCATTCATATTCTTGGCGGTTCTTGGGTATGAGAACATTTTTGCATCTACAATGGCTGTCGAAAAGATAGTGTTAAAGCAATCGAACACCCACTCCGTTTCAGGAATTGTTTGCTTTGTCATATGTCCCTAGATAGTTTCTGTGCCTGAAAGAGATTTAGTTCTGCTGTACACAAGTTCCCTAATCTGGCCAGTGGCTGATGTGAATCGGTCCATGGCTATGATTTGGGCCTCAGCAATGTGGCCAAAAATGCTGAAACAAGCTGTAGCTTAGCTGCCGCCTAAAACAATGACAAAGACTACACCTGCCCTTCGAAAACTATTGGGTTTCATTGGGCGTAGCCAGAGGGGGTAGGGGGGGGGGGCACGGGGCTATCCCCCCCCCCCAAATCGAAATTCCCCCCATTTTATTTTTTTTATTTTCCACTTAATGACAACATCCATTTGGCGCTTATTGCTGCTCTCTCTTTTCCTCCTTTTGCTAGTCAGATTGCTCGAATTCTCCTCTGACAGCCTAATTTTTGGCCAAATATTCAAACACAGTGTGCAAAAATTTTGCGCGCTTCGCGCGCCAGTAGTGCCCGTTTATATATCCCGATTTTTGCACCCATTTGGGTTGCGGCGGCAAAGTTCCCTTTATCATAGAAGACTTTTTGGCATACGAGGGGAGCGTAGATCCCCTCCAGCAACATTTGGTCACTTAATGTTGTTCCCGCCCGTCCTCAATCCCAGTCAATTTGCTTGAATAGTTCAATTGTTTGGTCAATACCCCACCAACATCGGCTGCGTGGCAGGGGGGAGGGCACTATGTAGCCCTCCCGTTCGGAAAAAACATTGGCAACATGATGAAAACCCTAACTCCGAACTGACCACCCCGTACCGCCTATAAGGGGGATATCATACTGATATCCAAGCAAGAAACAAAAAACTTGCGTTCTTCCTGCGCAGTAGTACCTGGTTTGTTTCTGCTTTGTAATACAAACCGATAATAACTATTTGAGATTCGGGATTCGGGCAAACTATGTAGGTTTGGGTTTTAAATTGTTCAATTGTTGATCCTGTGGTTATTAGCAAACATACTGGGTAAATCCCTGGCCAGCTGAAGGCATGCCATAAGAGGAGGATCGTATAACACCCCTCAACTTCTACCAAGACAGTTTGATTCATTCGCCAAAATGATGAGCCGAAAAAAATAACAATTGAGACCGAATAAAACAGGCAGACATGATCAGAATTCAGAAAAAGACGGAATTCGGCGAAATTCAGGAGAAATTTTCATTCAAACAAGCATTTTTTTTCGCGCGTTTCCGCGCGGTAGTACTTTTCACGTCATGCGGCTCTCAAGATTTGGGGGAAAAATTTTTTCGTTTTTTAATTTTTCAATTAAAAAATAACAATGGAAGAGTCCTGTACGCTTGAATCTGAAGCCACGAGAAATAGAAAATTTTCACCACTTCATAAGAACATAGTTTTTGTATAGGAAAAATGGACTTCGAATGATGGCAAATGTTGAACAGATTTCATCTGAGGGTTCCTAACATGCACAAAAATCCAAAGGAGAGGGGGAACCCTCGCGTCTGGCCCCTTAGACCCTCCCCCATGCCACTCCCAATCCAAAATTCTGGCTACGCCAGTGTGGGTATTTATTGCGGAACCATGAACCCAAACTGAAAACTGGGTAAAATGAGTTAAACCACGTAAAATGAACATCAAACCACATCACTAGCTGTCCTAAAAACGGAAAAACGGAACTGCGCACCACAGGAATCGACCCCCCCCGGGGGTTGCGAGAATCCGAAACGTTATCTCAACCACTACACCAGGCCTTTCGTCATGTGACTTGATGTTTAAATTGTGGAATATATCTATCCGAACTTAATCGTCTGATTATCGAGATGTATATCTGTGCGAAGGACGTGGATTTCGTCACAAAATCTGTGGTGTATTATTTCCGGAGAAATTGTGAAAATGGATTGTAGAACCACTTCTCAGGACCGTGGGCATTTTCGGCGCGACGGAATCCGGACATCAGTGAAAAGAGGAATGCGACTCCTGTTTCGTTACCCTATACTCGGCTGTTTCGTGTTTTGTTTTGGTTTACCCTAGGCTATTTAATCGCCGTGAGACTGCAGTCAAAGGCACGTAAAATTCAATTATTGGTGTAAAATATAGCCTACTTTGAACACATTTCATTGGGGGAATGAATGGGAGCAGAATCCTTCATGATTAGTCCCTGTATCGTTTCTTAATTTTCTTTCTTACACATCAAAAACATCTAGGCGAACACAATTCTTACGAAACGCTGTTCGCACTTGGCTGGGCAATGGCTATGGATGGTGTGGAAGCGAGCTCGTCGCTGCAATGTGTTCGCATTGACGTCTAAGCGAATCAGCTCCTGTATTTTCGGACGGATCAACGCTATAATTGGGGTCTTTAATGGGACCGACCCTAATTTACTTGCGCGAAACATCATAAATGACCAAGTCATTTCGATTCGTTGAAATGGACTGGCTATCTAAATAATATATTTTTCATCGGTGTTTACTTCTAAGAAGCACCGAGACAAACTGTTGAAGCCGATTTGTTCTATCATCCACGTTTTTCCTCTCCGACATGACAATGGTCAAATCTTTTTTCGATTAGAGCTGGTCCCGAGCTGTCCGTCTCTCCAATTCTGACGTAACCTGACTAGAATACAATATTACGAACTCCATACACTGCGCATCGCGCTTTCATTCAATCGATGTCTATAGACTTTTTGTTGCACCCGTCCACCGTAGGAACGTTCATATTGATAACATAACATTCCATTGACAATTTTCATTGAAGCGACTGCGTCAGGGCTACAGAAATTAACATCCAAAACAAAAGCACCAACACGAACTACAATACAAGCGATTTCCCCTCGCTCGAAAAAGCCGTGCTCCATCGGATGAGTTTGTGGCAGGCAACCCAGACGACAGATCATTTAGCTCATTTAAGATGGAGTCAAGATGTCCTTTCCTAGTCCCGCGCAAGATAAAATCAAAGAACAGGCCTGGGGACCAGATCCGTTTACACCAGGAATTGGTCCGTTTAACTCGGCGACCCTTCGTGTAACGTAACACCCGTTTAAACAACGAAGCCCTACTGGGGGTACGTGAACTTTATCATTTTTAATTACACGTGGTCTGTGCAGTTGTTTCCACCCTTTGCTAAATGGGTTTTTCGGAATTGAAAAGTTAACATCTTACACCCCCTCTCTGAATTGCAAACCGTAATTGAAGTCGTAGGCCTACACAGTTCCTCCCCACACATAACTTAGAAAGGAACCCCTGCTAGTAAATCCTGACGTTGTCTGTTGGTTCGACAATAGCATAACTGCATGTAAACGTCAAATGTTAAGTCGACTGAATAGACGCCTACTTGCTCCAGTCTAATGGCAATTAAATTTCCCGTGTAGCAACTTTACTTTTGCTGGAGATTTGGTACTACATATGTTGATACCATGATTATGGTTTTAACCCAAACCCCTCGTCACTTTACTGCGGGCACACGCCCCCATTCATTTTGTTGTTTCATCTGGGTTTTTTTTTCATTCTACTATTTTCCACCAGATCCCTCATGTCTATTTCGTGCCTCTATACTGTATGTGCTATTCTTATTTTCTTTAGGGCCTTATAATGAACATTTTCCAAGTTTAGCTATTAGATTCAGGTTTTACGTGATTTACCTTTTGTAAGAAAGTAATTCCGTTTGTCGGAACGTGTAAAAAATGTGGTACATGAATCCATTTTTAGGATGCCAGTTATTGCCTGAACACGCACGAAAGGTAGCTTCTCTCTTCTCCTGCGTCTTGGGGGTCTGTCATAACGAAAAATTTTCATGTACGCTCCACGCCAACCCATGCGCTCCGCTAGATGGTGGGCCGCCACTATGATTATCCCCCCCCCCCCACTCAAATTCTCCTCCCCCCGCGGTCCCTGAAGGGTGGTGGTTATTAATTTTGAATATCTGAACAGAGCGCTACCTTGGGTTGGCGCGAAGCATTCACAGATTAAACATCCTACATGTGCGCCGTATTCAGTATACTGTACGGTCACTTCAGACGTCTCAAGTAATTTTGATAACCCAAATGCCCTCCTCAAAACCGATTTCCATATCATTCCCTTCTTTCAGAAACCTCACAAAACCTGACCGATGGGTCAGAGCCTGGATTCAGCAAGCTCTACAGCGATGCAAAGATCAATGAAGGCTGGCGAGGACGACGACAGCCCCACACGAAGGTCACTTTCTGAGGGCGATATCTGGACGACGACACTGGAAGAAACCTAGTTCCTCCTCAGCTTCGCCTTCTCCTAAACTAAACAACGGGCTTACTTCGCAATCCGAACATACAGCACGATCAAACGCCCTGAGGCGGCCCGGCTGACTTCTTCATCCCTGATCCTCATTCACGATTCCTGATCTCCTCCAGTCTGGTGGCGCCCTTCTTTGGTCGGAACATTCTGTGCGAAATGGACTCGGGTGTTCTCTATGCTTATCTATGTTTTCTATTCACTTGTAAATTCCTTTCCTTCATACTACATATTGTCATCACCAGTGACTCCGGGTCTCGCTGGGTCGCCCCTGTGGGTCGCCCAGGCGACATACCTCACCAGATCAGCCTATCATTTTCGCTCGCCTCGTTAATAAACCGACGACTGTTCATCAACGAATGACTGGCCTATCTACATATTGCTCTACTCTTCGAATTCGTTGGGAATCTGCTGGTCTATTTTGTGCTGTTGCCCCCAGGAACATTGGGGTAGCCGCGAACCGCACCTGGATACCTCCTCCTGTGGCGCGGAGCAACTGCGGGGTCGCAGTCGGGAGCAACATACGCCCCCGTCCCCAGAAATGACACAGCTGCTCTTCGGTATATCACGCGGCATAGGATTATCCGCTGTGGTTGTCCTGCTTATAGGGGTCGACGATCAGCAAGTTCTGAAGGGTTCAGACGACCAAATCCGTATCTGGGCCCAGAGTCAGACGGTTTTTTATCTGATGGTAGACTCGCGTATGGTTTGCTGTGATGCCGTTCTTGTCTTTCACGGTCTACAGAACTGCCACCATTCGGGGATTTCACAAAGGTGGGAATGAATTGGGACAGTACTCAATTGTTGAATATATCGTATTAAATGAACGAATTGCGCAATTTCAATATACTACGCCTACAATACCGAATTCGAGGTACTGAACCTGATGTCGGTGGAAGACACAAATGCAGTCTGGAAGGTAATGCACAGCGCCTACTTGCAATGGTCCAATGGTCCGCTCTAATGATTCGACCAAAAATGGCGACTTTGAGAATGGACATGGAAGATAAATTAGCCAAATATGCTGTGGGAGAACGCTCGGCCCCCACCCCACCTATCGGGTAATTTTCATAGCGCCACCCCAGTGAACATTGTGCGGAGCAAAAAGTATTCTCCCCACCTCCCCGAGAACCAATACTGAAAAAATCTCAATAAATGGCAACGCAACATCATCTATCATATTTGAAAGAGAGTGGCGTGGGTGTTCAGGTGTGCGATATCGCACCAAATATGTAACCGCCCTAACATCAAACGTTTTCGAATTCGAAATACCATAAACAGAACAAAAATGTTTCCACACCATTCCAAAACTGTTTTTCGTGAAATCTCTCCTGTACACTTTCTCTCAATTTTAAAATGAACGGCCCCAGCACACAAGGAAGCACCAAGACAATATAACACAGGACTTCACTCCAAACATAAGTTACATAACATACTCCAAAATCCTTCTGGCGCGATCTCCACACCGCAGATACGGTTTGCGAACATTTTCACTGGGACGTCTCAAAGTGTTCCGCGAAATTCACTACTTTCGGTAATACTGAACATATTCAAAACATTTGACGAAATACTTCTGAAATGTTACTGAAAGTTTCAGTTTCTATGGGATAGTCAGTCACTGTAGTCACTGTTCGTATTCCTGCCCAATAGGCATAGCGTCAAAACCCATTGTTCATCTTTCATAACTCATTTAATCATACCTTCGAACAACAACTGTTCTTTGTGACTTCCTTTTTCTCAACCGGCGTATGTCGCTTGCAGTCAAGGCGTACCTTATCGCCTAGTGTTAACCTTCTTGGATCCTCGGCGTCTCTCTTCGTCTACTCTTTGGCCAGCTCGAAAAAGTGAACCGACAGATTGGTTCAGGATAACCTTCGGGTTCTTCTGCCACCTTGGACTATTTATATGGCTGTATTTATGGCAGCCGACACAGGAGCAGTGTGGCCGCTCTTCGTTGCTGCGTTCGTGTGGGGGATGTGCAACGTGGTTTGGAGATCACAATGGCATGTAAGTCCGAATTTGTCATTCGAATGGTGCATGCTGTCTCCGTTCATATCATATTTGTAGGTTAGGTTATAAACAACTACTCGTGCATGGTATAAGAATAAAAAGCTTCGAATATACATACATGTTCTACAAGGTTGAGGCTTGCATTATTGGAGAATACCATCATACCGCAACACTTGTTTGCACAGTCCGCTTGGAGGCCTAACAGGTAGGATCCATTCATATGCATTTCCTCACACAGAAAAAAACGGTTGTAGAGGCCCATGAATGAGAGCCTCTACAAAATACATTGTGAATGCTTGTCACCGCATGCAAGCCTCCGCTTCTCTGTTAGAGGAATCTCAACAAACTCCTAATGTTGGTAACTTGGGGACTAGCAAATAACTCCAGGGTCGTGAATAGAACCCTTGACATTCATGCACGCTATATAGTTTGCATATCGTCTGTTATGATCCATTGTTAAAAACACTACATTCGAATTTCTCAATTGTACCCTGCCAACTTCACTCGCCCTCGTTCCCCTTTTTGTTTTGTTCAATGAAACAAACGAACAACTTTGAAGAGCATGACTGTATCTCCCCATTCCTACTGCCCTATTCTTGAGAGTACTATAGCACATAGAAGTAGAAGTGTCGGTCAACGTAGTCTATATATGGACCGAAATGATATGTCATCGTAGTCACATTATACAAGCAATTGAAGAATTATGTGTGGGCAAAAACTTTATATTTAATATTATAGTTGATGCTCGCAACCCCCATGTGGTTGCGCCCACTCTTGAGTATAGGAGCGATCTCGGCGGCGACAACGATATGTAGACCTGTACGTATGAAGCAAATAGACTTATATAATAAGCCAGTTCGGATATAGCTCTTGCGCATGCGTCATTGTCCGCCGGTGCTGGCATTTGTGACACATTCTGTACTGCTCGGACAATCCGCCACAGTATTCAATGGAGTAACTGGATCGTTGGATACTTCACATTATCACTCTCTTGTTGTTCAACAATATAATTTCAAATCGGGCTCTACATTCAGAAACACGTTGTATAGTTATTCTAGCATTCACTGTATGTTAATTAAATAGGAAAATAAGAGAAATTCCGCAAATGTGATACCTATCCACGGACAAGTGTCATACTCACACTTCGAGATACACTAACATTTTGGGAACCTGGCGTAGAAATGGATAATCCTCCTCGGTACTACTGCGCACAGAGCGGTGTTGATTGGCCTGTCATCTCCGAATTTGGCAGTCTGGGGTGGTGATTATTCACTGTTTTTCTGAAGGTTCTCATTGTTTGTTAGTGACCTAAGAGTTTCCTGAAATAATTTGACAGATTTCCTATATTAATTTGCCGACTCAGCTGTTCTAACAAAGCTATTGCATTTTTCGTACTGAATAATTCGGCGACCTCAGAGCCACACAGTGAAACCTATGGACGGGAACGGCACGTTGAATAGTTGTCACAACTGACAAATTGGCGCAATCCGTGCAGTAACTCCGAACTGGCTCATACTATCTGACTATAGTCACTGTATCTCTTCAACCAATCTGTTGTGCTATTTGCCATTGGAGCCCATTTATTGTAATTTTCGGTTCACCAATGGTACCCGATGTGTACCTATGACAAAAATGTTCCTTATTGATAACGCTGAGCCATATTTCTATAATACTAAACTCCTGACCCTATAAAATAGCACATCGAACATGAAAATTAACGGCCGGCCTGAACTATGTTTATTTCCCTATTGGATGATTTCCATCTAGGAGACCTAAAGAATGTTATTTTCCCCAACTGGGACAAAATTCCGCGTACGCACCTCAACGATGGAACCAAACCTAACGCGAACTAATTATGACTACCTCATAAGCACGCCGCTTTAGTATAAACAGGGTCGGGTTCCCGGTAGGGTTTCCTGTTTTCATCTTCCTTAATGGAAAAAAAGCTAAGTACGCCATGCTAAGTTTGTATAGTCCAGTAAAGGATCCGAAAGTAGCCATAAAAAAAAAAAAAGTTGTAATGTGACAAGCTTGGACATAAGTTTGAAGGGCTGGAGGTGGAAGGTGGACCCGGAGAGGGAGGTAATTCTCAGACAGCGTGGAAGTTCATCAGGGGAAATTCAATAGGGACATTCGGGGAAATTTCTAGCGAAACAGTCAATGCCATCGTCTAGTGCGTTAGGTCCGACTCACTATAGGACCCGGCGTCCTATTAACAACTGCGCATGGCACTGAGGCAGGCGACGCTGCAAGATATGGCGGAGGTCTAGCGTCTCTGCATGTGAGTCCATGAAAGGCAACTGGCCTCCCCGCGTTTACTATCGATTCGGAGACGCTACCGTACCGTGCCTCTGTGCGCTTTGCGTCATGTCAAGGCAGAGACGCAGGATCCTGATGATGAATCCTGTGTGAGAGCCCGCTGGGCTAGGTATTTTGAGGCTTTGTGAACCGCCTGTATAAGGTGACATGCCTACTATCGCAAGGCATTGGAGCATAAAAAGGATGGGAAAGCTCTGGGGTGTGTAGCTTACATCCAGAGATGCCCTGAACTAATTGCCAGGCATTCCTCCAATTGCTGGTATTCTCTCTACTCTGCCTGCTTGGTATAGAGGTGACTTATCGTTCCACTCTGGAAAGGGAATGGTGATACTCGGGACTGCAAAATATATGAGAGAATTATTACGCGCCTCTCAGTACCTTGCAAAGTCTCTGCTTGGATCCGCACTTACCAGGGAATCCTTTTTCAGTTGCTTGCGCATGAGCAGCCTTAGCCGGCAGGTTTTATTCTCAAAGTCCACTGTGGATCGCATCTTGGTTCGCCCTGTTCCTTTCTGAATGGATGGGGTATTCGGTAAGGACCTTCTTTAGTCTTATCGAATTTCGCAAGACTTCTGACTTCTTGGTGTGTAGGGAGTCTCTCTCTGGAGAATTTTCGAGCACGTGGTGTGCCCATTGCCGTCTGTACACCTGGTATCCTCTCTGTTATCTGGAAGTGAAGTGTTGTGAGTGTGCTTTATGTACGCATAGCTCCAACACTGCCAACCCATGCATGGACCTGGATTGGTGGAGATGGTTGCAGATAGTACCAGCTGCGGGGTCTCAATCCGGGAAGTCAGGTTTCTGATCTGGACTCCGCGGATGATGCCTCTCATTACATGCCGACGTCGTGGATTCTCTGCAGATGTCCTTGTGCTAACCCATCGAGAGGCCAATAGGTTGAGTCGTCAAATGACTAGGATCTAGTCCTCTTGTGGAATCTTCGACAGTGCTGTTTGGGTCATCGCAGGTGTTGGGCGAGACCGCCAGAGTCACGATGTCATTTGCTTACCTCGGCAGTGACAATATTGACGCCTACTTCTGTGAGCCTTAGGTCAGTAGACGCCTTGGAATGGCATATCAAGTGGAGGGTTGAATTGTGGTGGTGATCGCGATATCTGAGTAGGCAGGGCTAGTAAGAGAATCAAGCTCCATGTTTCTGGTTCTGCTGTGCGTTTATGTCTTGCTATATTCCAGCTGAGATTGAATTTCTTGATTCACTAACTCCTTTCGCCGTATTCTGGGTGCCGTGTGCCCAGACTGCGAGTCCTCGGGGAGGTGAGAATAGTGTCCAGTAGCTGCCGCCGATTAGCCTGCCTGTTTAACTGGGATATTGGCGCCGCCTCCCATCCAGCGGTATGTAGGTGGATGCGGTTATGTGTCTTCCGGCATGTGCTCACATGAATGATTTGTGACGCCAAATCCCTATAGTTGTTATCGCAGTTCAATATTCGAATTCTTGATTATTTTCATTGATTATTTCCTTGATTATTCCTAGATAGGCTATATGAATATTCGCCACTAGGATAAATTTGTGGGTTGGCTTCGGAAAAATCTTTGTAAACAGGAGGTCATAACCTATGTGAACAGGTCATCTTTGACTGTGGTGACATAGCCTCTGACATCTTCATAGTCATGTAAGTGATTTACCTTGCGATGGCTCTTTTTCAGCCACGCATCTTCTCGTGAATACATGTGTAAAACTCTCTCCCCCCTCATCTTGCTCTCTCTCTCCTCCCTTTCCGCTTTTCCCTCTCTTTTCCGCCTACTTAGGCCTCTTACACGCACCGTGTTAGGTTCGAATCTGACTTCTTAAAATGACCAGTCTTGTGACTCAAAACGTCCGCTATGTACTGATGTAGTCCACGTCCACACATTTGCCAGACCGGAACAAAATGAAATCACATATGTCTATACATTATGCAAATTCGAACCTCCGAAGACCTCCAAAGGTAGTCCGTATCCGTCAGTAGTGGTGTAACTGTAAAATTCGACAAGAATAGCAAAAATGCATGAGGTTTGAACTGTTTCAAATCCGAAATGTACTCGCCTCGCCTGTCTCCTCACCGTCCAATCAGACAAACTGTCATCTTAGCGTGTTGGTCTGAGTTTCGCGGAAGATATTTAACACAAACCCAAATATAATGTAACTGTGCAGTTTCAGGGACCCATCATGTGCTTTCAAACCATTCGAGATTCCACAATAACATAAGTGTGTGCAAAGTTTCAGTGTCAATTAGACAATGGTTGGTCTTAGAGTTACTGCACTAACTAAAGTTTCTGGCAAAGACGGGGGTGGTGGTATAGTGACCGAGAATCAGTATCATCCACCAACATGCGTGTCATATGGGCTGGCTGCATGAATACCATTTACTAAGAAGATTCAAACACTTCGAACGATCGTTCCTTCTACCTTTTATTGCAGGTTCTGGGCGTGGTGTTACTAAGCAACAGCTGCAGCCCGCCTTTTCGATCATGGTAATGATGCAGGGGTAGGCGGGTGATCGGGCTGATGCTAGCCACCGTCTCGATGGGTTTGCGTCGGAGAACGGCTCCTGATTTTGGGGGAAACCTGCTGATCGTTCTTTTTCGGGCTATATCTGGTCAGTGAATGAAGTGCCGAAGATGACGCCAGGCGAGCAGCCTCGAAGCTAGCCGTCAAACGACAGGAAAAAGTAAAGGATGAACTTATGAATGATAGCACTCCCGTTTAACGCGGATGGTAGAAACACCCCCCGATCCCCACCGCCCTAGAGGAATCTTCTATATTGCAACTCACGAACAAAAAAACCCAACAAATAATTTAACAAGTCTTGAACCTCATGCTTTTCTCTAAGGCGTTTTTGTAAGGTGCCATTTGGAATGTCACGTTTACGTAGCAATAATGACGACAAATAATTGTTACTGCAATAATCATAATAAAAACTCCCGTTTAAGCGAGATGTAGAAACACCCTCCCGATCCCCACGCTAGCAGGAATATAATTGCCAATCACGTACAGAAAAAAAACGCCAACAAATAATATTAACAGCTTGAAACGCATCTTTTCTCTAAGGCGTTTTTGTAATGTCCATTGATGTACGTTTTACGTACAATAATGAGCACCAAATAAGTGTTACTGTAATAATAATAATAAAAAAACTTTCCCGTTTACAAAACGCGAGATGTAGAAACACTCTCCCGAAAACCCACCGCTAGAGGAATCTTTATTGCAACTTACGGCACAGAAACGCCGCGACAAATTATATTAAAAAGCTTGAATCATCTTTTCTCTAAGGTTTTTGTGTAAGGTGCCATGGGGAATGTACGTAGCAATAATGAGCGCAAATAAGTTACTAAATAATAAAAAAAAACAATATAATTTAACACGTAAGAATAATTGCCTGAGAGAATTCTCAGCTCATACTATAATGAGTTCATATAACAACGTGCAGCCCTATTTGGATGTCCTTCTATCCTTCTGCCATTCATCTGTCTATCGAAATTTATCAAATACTAGTAAAGTAATGCCCAATTTTCCACTATCATTTTTAATCAAACTGATTGCCTGCAGCTGAAAGTGTTGTCAGTATCTTTTTCCGATCACGATAACCTCGCAGTTCAAGTAAACCTGGCTAGTTAGGGCTGCCACATTTGTGAGGTACTTGAATGTATAGGAATACTCAAATAAAGGACAACTGCAGGCTTGGATACAACAGATGTTATACTGTGGAGAATGGAAAACTGCATCTATAGGTCCAAACCCATTTCAATACTATGTTCCTATGTGGAGTTATTGGCCTTCAACGTTTGGAACATTAGGCAGAGAAATTGGGGAGAATCCCAATTGCGCATAACCCTGACCTCACACATGGACAACACATGAAAATCATGTTATTATTGATTGTTCCATTTTGGTTTGAATAAGTCAACTTCAGCGAAGTTCTGTTTCTTTCTCTCACCACAGTAACCATCACCACCTACCAACCCACTACAGCAATCCTCTCCCATGGACTAATGTTTTTCGAAGTGAAATTAATGTTCGAATTTCAATATAAAACAAAGAATATTTGGCAGGGTTGTGCAAGTATGACTCATTTATTATTGGCATGAGGGAATGCTTTCGATCGTTCGCAATACACATGCTTCACAATACACAAAATTCAAATGACTGTAACTCCGTAACGGAAAGTCCTATGAACCTCCGGTTTGGAACTGACGCATTCCGTTTTTCATCCAGCTAATAAATTAGCCCTGTATGAATCATCCTGCAGCTGTCCTTTGACGATTTTAGGTATTTGTTGTACTTAAAGAGACATTAGAGCCTCGCACCACCCAGCGAATAATGGACGGTTCCGTTTAGATACATGACGCAAAAGAAAAGAAAAACTCGCCAAAGGGTGTATCGGAACTGATTTCACATTGCATGGGGGTGATTCTTCATCGTGACGTCATACAAAGCGTCGCTTCTCCGCCATTTCGAAGTTCAATCTCAAAGTGCAGATGTTGAAATTGATCATCATATGGCTTGCTCCACAGGAACAGATGAGTGCACGTTTCGTGCAGACACATCGGAAGGGCACATAAAATTGCAGGTTACCATACTAATTTGGAGAGACTTTTTTTTCATTCCCAAATCGGTTATAGTATCTTGAAGCATATCAGGGGAAAAGCATGTTTGGAGATACAATTAAGTCTATTTTCATCATCTCTAAGCTTGTGTATACGGTACAAAGCTGATATCTTATTCACCCATTCCATCCGTTCGAGGTAAATACTCTGGTCAAGAATATCATGTGTCCTGATCATTGGTGGGTGAAGTACATAGAGGGTAAATGAGACCGAAGAAGGAATGTTATCCTTGTTCATGGGCATATATGTCATAACAGTAAATATATAGGTGGTAATCCACATGGAACCTATAGTTGTTGTTTTTTCGTGTTTTCTTAACCTTAAACTTTTGTACATAGCTTATACATGATCTCTCGCTTTGCTACAGTAAGCCGTTTCGAATGCAATGTTTTTTTCATACTTGTATACAAATCAATAGATACCGACTTCATTCACCCGAAGCCTATGTTCAAGGGCGGCATTTTGTGTTATCGGTTGGGGGGGCAGATAAGATGAATACTATCTAAGCGAAGCGCCACCACAGGTTGGCGCGTAGCGTGTAAGAAAATTTTCGTTTGTTTGACAGACCCCCTAGATTGCAGGAAACGGCACTTCTCATGCCTATGGTCAGTAAGCGGCATTCCTAAAATTGTTAACAATTTTTATCTCAGGAAAGTTTTCAAAAAACTTTCAAGGTTTTGTGTTAGGTGCTGTGACATTCTAAAATACGATGCAAGTGAGGTTACGGTCATGAAAGGAGCAATGAAAATGGGAAATAGCAACAACCACAACGTTCGCGCGAAGCGAGAGATTTTGCAGGATCCAATTTGACCACATCGCATTGCACTGACCCTCTCGGACCTATCACTTTAGATATGCGGACGCCTGAGTTTTTTACTCAACGATACGACCCCCACTTTTATCTTCTTGCGGACCACAGGCGCATGGGAGGCCAAACGAGTATAACACAAGACTTGGGGTCGAGAGCCGGCTCGGATAGTATAATTGTCATCCAGTTTCTGCTATACTCCTTTAATTATGGATGTTGTGTGTTAGTTTGTACGAGACTGGGGTTGCCAGTGTGGCGTTCATATCCCGTACAGGGAGTTCTCCGGGTTCACATAAAACAAACGAACAACAACTAGATCCAGTCCCGTTGCTTGGTGAAAATGTGTAGATATCACTTCTCTCACATCGGCAGTGTCATCTGTGGCCCTGTGTCGTGCAACTGTTAGGTTGGAAGACGCCTCGGGCTGGCATACGGGCTGGCATGGCCCGCTGAATAATGGCGTTCGGCTGGGCAAAGAAACGGGTAATATATTTCCCATAACTACCTCACTTCGCCGCATCCTTGGTCCTCGTTTGGACTGTCAATGTCACTATACTCGGGTAGACGGGGATTGTCGGGATCACTCCTTGATCGTGACTGTAACCTGCGCTTCTATACTGCTATGTGGACGATTTGGCGCAGTTTCGTAAGGACCTCGACGTCCTTGGCATATGCCTCTATCAGTGCCCATGGGCCCCTGAGTGAGGATTAGGCTATATAACTTTAGGATTAAGTGGAAAATGGACATGAACATCTTCTTTGTCCTCGCTCTCTTCCTTGACACACATCTTCCTATATTGTAAAGATTCTCATACAACGTTTCCAAAAAGATGTTTCAAGGAGAGTGAAACCTATTTCTACAAATATGCATATGTCCGGTACAATAGCACCGGTTGCCCATATACCGTCGGGTGAATAGACAGATCTATGATAAGTAAGAAGGCCATACTTTAGGGAGTGGGGAGTGTCCCCTGACAGGCCCCTCTCGAAAGCCTGCCCAGAAAAGATCGGTTTGGTTGCTATAGCTACTAAATGTGGTAAATAAGACTTATTAACAAGAGCACAACACTGCAACGATGATTCCTTCCCTAAATAACTCCCATTAATTTACTAAAGCATCAAGATATTTTCTACTATGCATGAAGTAACATCTCCCCGCCCCTAGTTTGTTCAATACTAGGATCCCATACTTGACTCTAATCTTTACGACTCTTGTATATCCAATTAGTAGGGATTATTTTTACTCCACCTGGCTCAACCTACAGCCCATTACGAGCCCTGGCTCTCCATCCGTTGCATCGTTATCCTGTTAAGAACGATTATCCTTTGACCCTCTTGACATCAAGTGACCTTGAACTCAGACACCAGAATAATAAAGCTCTACTTCACATGGGCTACTTACATGCCAATATGAAGCCGCTACATATTTCTGTTGCACAATTATCGTGTTTTTTTTAGACTTTGAACACTGTTGACCTTAGGTGACTTTGAATCCGACACAAACATTGGAGCTCTCCCTCACATTGCTAACCCACATTGCCATGTAATTGAGCCTTCTACATCTTTGCCGTGGGAATATCGTGTTTACAAGGTTGTCGTACTTCGATCCTTCTCGACCTAAAGTGACCATAAACCTCGCTCAAAAACGATAAGGGTCAGCTACTCCGTATAACCGAGCAAATGCCAAGTAAAGACCTCGTATAGTTCTACTGCAGACTGTGTCACTGAGGCAGCAGAGTAGTGTATAAGACATCACTTTGCAGCCGCAAGGTAGATGAAGCTTTAATCCGTGAACAAAATTTCCCCAGTGGAAGCATTGATCGACCTTGCAACTGGGCGTTGTCTCAATACTTCAATTGAGGCATTATCTTCCAAATTGGTAACGGTAACTGTTCATATTCCCGTGGGAAATATCGCAACAGCTGGACCTCCCGGCAACCAACCTTTTCACAACATCAATCGTGGTCGTAGCCTTAATTTGTAGGAACATACCATCAATTGAAGATTGCGATTACTGTGTATGCTTGTCCGATGATCAGGTGGATGTGGTGGATGGAGCAGTGTGTAATATCAGAACACGACTGAGGGAGAACCTAGGCTTATACACAACACCATTTGTTAGCCGGAAGCTTCAACCTCTAAGGGCGTGGCCTTCTAAAATTGGAACAATGCCATTTTATTGTACCTAAGGGTACTTATATTTCTAAAAGTGAAAACAATGATTACCTTTGGAAAAACATATCCTTCAAATCTTTTTGCATTGACGGTGTGGCCAAAACTGAACTGCAATGACATGGCTTGTGAATCCCTTGTGAAACTCTGAAATGGAACCCCCCTCTTTCTAAGCTACAGGAAGTGTCCGACCTCCTTATGCCTTAACCTTATGAGTAAGGAAAATAATGAGCCTTGGGTAGCTTCATTTTCCACCTTTCTATTACCTTGTGAGTAATTTTTCTCCGAGTACAGGAGACATATGGTTTGACTAACCTACATATGGGATGCCCATCTACGCCACCTGCCCTATCAAAACACCCGAGAATAGCGTATAATCACGTTCCCCAATGCTGTCAGCCAATTGTAGAAGAACTTTTACCGGTAACCTTATTTAGAAAACGTAGTCCCAGGAAATCCACCTAATATCGTTTGAGAACGTACACAGGTTCAAAATGAGACTCGCAAAATCCTTACGGTTTCCGTTGTACCGTATGAACAGGGTACGAATATTTTACCGGTACCTTATAAACGTGCGTCCCGGAATCTACTGATATCGTTTGGAGAACGTAATCACATATATCTCCAATGAGCACTCGCAAAAAGTCCCTTACAGGTTCCTTTGTAACGTTTGAACGGGTGTACGGAATTCTGACAAAACGCGTTTGTGTACAGGAATACCAACTTTCAACAAAAAATACCAAAACCGATTTACCCGAGTTACCCAAAACCTTTAACAGAGTATTCAACATATAATGTGTGAAAAAAAAAACAACGAAATTTATTTGGCATATTCGAACCAATCGGCGCTATAGTGTTCCAAGAGTGTCAAATATTCCAGTTTTTATACCGGATATGTTTGGTTCACGGGCTCCAATTGGTTCACACACTCCGCTAGACTATCTGGTATGCTCTCGCTATGAGAATCCACCCATTGCCACGCTACCTAAGACCCGGTATAACAGTAAACGATCTTCTCTCTAGTTCTTTTACCTAAATTTGAGAATTCAGTAAAGAAATGACAACCTAAAATGGATGGCCGGCACACACCGGTATTGCACTATGTGTCAGATTGAAATCATGCCCTTTTACTGTGCAGCAAACATCAAGGCTGGCCTTTTGTCGTACCACAATTAGGATGTGTGGGGTACTCACACTCAGACGGCACTGCAAATTGCCTTCCCCTCGTCTGTCCCTGAACCATCCCTTGTGCTACAGCGCCCCAGCGAGAAGGCACGGGTACCATTTCCGAGTCTTTCTATGCCCAGACCGGGATTCAAACCCGATCTCTCAGGGAATAACCGCGGACGTAGGCCTTGTACCAATTGTGATGTCCACACTCCTCCGCTAATCATAAATCTAGACGCTGGGGCCGCTGATCCTAATACTAGGGACTGCGGTAATTTCACCAAATGGTTCCTAGTCATCTCATCGGTCCCAATAAAGACCAGATGAGCTATGTGGGTCCACCGTTTGCCAATAGTCATTCCCTATTTTAATACTTTGCTGGTTGCCTTAGCACGTGGTCCAGCAATGAAGTGCACTCGAAAAGGAGGCGGTCGTTTAGTTTGTGTTTGTGTGTGGTGTGTGTGTGTATGTGGTGGTGTGTGTGTGTGTGTGTGGTGTGGTGCGTGAGCGTTTTGCGTGTCCGTCAGAAATTTTTTTAAATGTTTTTCTTTCTGCGCAGATATCTCCATTTGGAGGGCCGAACGTCGTAAATGTCCCACGTCTGAACAGTTACATAACACATTTTCTTTGAAAAAATAGGCAAACTTTTAAAATCAGTAAACTTGTGTGGATTGTTTGGTTATTCCGCATATCCTCTGTGAAATATCCTCAAACACATAGGCCTATCAGTCCACCGGTATTATGAAAAATGTTAGAGCCGGGATGTTATTAAAAAAAATATAACAAAAAATCGATTTTTAAAAATCTTTTAACATTAGAACACTCAGGGACCATGGAAACGTTTACTCCCAAAAGTATCCATATATACGTCAGCAGTTTAGTATAACATTGTATAGTACTATTTGAATAGCGGTTTAAAGTGGTGTAATGGTTTTACACGTTTATCAGAAGCGTTACAGTTATTGAGATAACAACTGAACGTCACTCAACGTTCATGAGCGGGATTTCTCGCAATCAACGGATGTTTGTTAGCTCGGTACGCCAGCCTTTATCAGTCTCCGTGTTTTTCACTAACTCTCTCATCCCAGTCGTTTCCCCTTCCCTGGCCTTCTGCTCGCGGCCTCAAACGTATGATGTAGGCTAAGATTTCTCTTTGTTACCTCTCCATTCCTGTTATTCTGTCTGCAGCAAATTCAAATTCAACTGACTGGGTTCAAAAAGATCAGAATACCTCGCTATGCGATATCGCCGGTGATAACCATTGCTTTCAAGCAGGGTATATGCCAATATAACTACGTTAGGTACGTATGGTATTGAGGTTTGGCGATTAAACCAGGCTTACGCAACACAGCGCCAACATGGCCCTGGTCGCCTCGAGAAATCTCAGTCTAAGGAACTCCCACATAGCCTCGGGGCTAGAGGAGTACACTGTGAGCACTCCGGATGGGCGGCGAGCACGGGCCGTGGCCCAGGGGACATGTGAAATATTGGAAGGGGACAAGTCCCCCTGACAAATACATGATGCAGCTAGCTTCTTTTTCCGAGGTATTGTCAATAGAGCACCTATGCCCGGCCAGTAACGTCCGGCTATAACTGTGGGCTGGACACATGCCATTTACGTTTATTTATTATGCAGAAAGGGCCATTTTGGGGGCGATCTCGGCACCAGATATCTCGACTTGGATCGCTCCTCGCCACTATATGGCCTCGCTACACCAGTCTCACTACTGGCCACTCGATGTGCTAAAGGTTGTCCTGATAATCTCCTACCATCTATACCCCACGCGAGATACATCGATATCGGGCAGTGTTCGTTTTAAGTTTGGCGAACAGGTTGACAGGATCGGCATTTGACACTGAGAAAGCTATCTGAATGACAAATCCTCTTGTCAAAATTAGAGGCGTATCAAGGATGTTTAGATATGGGGGCAATGAAGGAGTGTTCGCCGTCCTGGAATTAGGGGGAGGTGGTTCTTTCTCCAATTTAGCTCCCACTGCCCCAAATACTCGAGGCAGTCCGATCCGAAAACGCTCCGGATGTCAGACATTCTCGTGGGCCAGACAGTTTTTAGCTGCGAGTAAAAGCAGCTCTACAAGTCATCATGGTCTCGCCGTCCTTTCGTTTTGCCCGTTATTCGTTTTCGTTTTTCGTCCGTCCGTTAGTTCGTCACGTTCATTCGTAACTTCTGATGAAGCATGCCACTGGCTAGGCTGAGTTACATTTTTGTTTGCATAGTGTGATTATATTTTATTCAAATCCAATTAATTACACAATTTGTCTACCCACAGTCCTTCCCATTGAACTCCCTGTGAGAGTGGTTTGTTTACCTTACTCCCTCGAGCTGCAGGTTTGGCTGCTGGTATTGGGGGGATTTCATTTGTTGGTCAGCCCGAGGTGGCTGAAATACAGGGAATGGAGGATTTCCACTGGTTCACTGCTAACACCTAGAGTGGCTGGGTGCACATATAAAGTTTTGTTTGGGTACACATATAGCTAATATCCAGGCCTGGATGCGTTTATTTGGGTACTCTTTGTGCTGAGCACTGATAGCAAGTATTAGGCCAATGTGGTAGACATTTCCAAGCCATTCCAAGTTATGACATATGTCCAGTAAGGTCATTTAAATGTGAACAAACAATAAATGTTGATTGGTGAAGAACTATGCAGCATATTCGCCCCCAGGAATTTCGACGTCCGCAGCTACCAAGACGTTTCGACTTCCGCTTGTTTTTTTTTTTTTAAGGGCATGTGGCCTACGCATGGGCATCCCACAAAGTAGGTGAGTCCACCCCAGGCCTCCTGTACCCGGAGAAAAATTGCTCACAATATAAAATTGTGGAACCCGGATCTACCCAGGCCATTATTTTCCTTACTCATTAGTTTAAGGCATGACTACATGTTGCTTTCGGAAGGTTATAACTCCCTGAAACAATCATGTTTGCAGGCGGTAATTTTAATACAACTTTCTTTTGTATTCTATCATTCGGAAACGCTTTTTTGGTGACAAAAACTAGTAACACAAATGTGAATAATATTTTGATTCGTTGAGAATGAATTAATTTCTGAACTGCGGAGCCGAAAGCTATATTTGTAATTCAAGTTTCGACTGTGTAACAGATTCCCCAGTCCACACGCCCCTCCGGGAGTAGGCTCCGCCCACCGCTGAGCTTAACATGAATTCTTTGACTAAGGCCTCTTCCATTAGGCACGGGTAGGGTTTGAAGAGACATTATCATATTGCAACACCCGGCCGAAAGTGGACGAGTCCAATTTCTTGAATCACGGAAGAATCGTCTCGCGAGCATCTTCACACTTTTATACCTGTGAGGGGATGAAATCGCAAGATTCCCTGAAGTCTGGACAACCTTGTGGAGTTAGGACGAAAAGTTTCTGCCCCCGTGGTGCACAACCAAGGGCAATTTTGTGTGCACGTAAGTTCCTAAACTTTTCAACCGTATATTGCTTGCCATTTGGGAAACGTTTTGCACTACTGTCCAATTTCATTCTAGAGAGTTGACTATATTGTAGGGAGGACTGGGGATATAGCCCGTTTGTTCGTCCTCTTCAAGCACAAAAGTGTTTTTGTAGTGGTCTGGGGTATCAACAATCACGCCACCCAGAACAGCGCCCTGCTCAGTCCCCGCTCTTGTGTGCAAACCGGGCGGCCCCGACACGCGTGTAGCTCAGCAGTTTTTCCAGAAGAACTCAGACCAGCTGTGCCCCAGTAAAGTACACTTTCGATCTTGTGAACAGCATTCGCGTTAGTCTTTCATATGCCCAGAAAGGGTCATTTTCGGGATTTCGAGGTATAATGTCAGATACCAATATCTACTTGGTTTCTCTGCGCCACCTATATTGGCCTCGATCCGCCCCTAATAATATTTGTAATCACTATTGGGCTCTCCATATAGGCTACTCACTACGCAAGTGATTTCATAATTATCAAGAAGCCTTAGCCTACTAATCATGATTTACAAATGATGAGTGTTTATGAGTTCCAGCCTCATGAATTTGCTCAGACTTTATACAAATGAGAGTAGTTCATCACCGTTCCGAGGTTTGAAAACATGATTTCTAATTTGTTCTGGGAGATTCCGGATTGCATCAGTCGGTAGCGCTTCAGACTGTTGATCGGAATATTGTGAGTTCGAACCCCACATGCAACCCATCAATTTGTCCGTGGGTCCTTGGCTTGGGGGCCAGACACTCCATCTCCATGCCCCTCTCCACCCAGGTGTTAAAGGGGGGGCCCTGTGAGGAACTTGAGTACAATCGGCGCTGTGTTAGCTGCAGCCACATAATCCCCGAGTACCAGTTCCTATGAACAGGGTAAAATCTGAAACCTAGAGTTACATTTGACCCCGAAAACCCATGCGTATAGCATTGGTACCTCATAATACCAACTAACTTTCATAATGATGTAGTTTGAACTCTAGGAAGAGAGCATTTTGATATAATTTCGCAAAATGGTCAAAACTGACATCAAACGATGAAGCAGGGCGCCGCGGCGCGTACCGAGAGATTTTTCTTGGAGGGGTCGAAACCCAAAGGAAGTGCGCCCTCATTATGGCAATATTTGCTAAATAACAGCTGCAAAACATCTACTGAACTGCAAAAAAAAAAGTTTTTGTGTCAAAATTTATGGTCACCTGGGTCATAGGGTTCTGACTTCTGACCCCCACCCCGCCCCGTGGGTACGCCACTGGATGTTGGCTAGAAGGAGTATAAATTTAACGTACTCCACAGACTCCCTCAACTTTTGAAACCCCTTCGCATATAATGTCGTTAGCCCCCACACAAAACTATTTTTGTACCCCCTCCCCTCCCTTCTTCTCAACTTTGAGACCACTGTGTTCGCTCTTTTGACTCTTTGACCCTACTGATGAACAATTGAATCAATACGCTATCAGCGCCAAGTATGTCATTTTAATAGGCATAAGTCAGTAAGTGAACTACTCACCATTGGAAGAATATTGGTTTGAAAAAGGTTCAGGGCAGAGCATAAAGTTAACGAAAACGTTCCATTGACGTGTCGACCCCCATACAATATCCCTCTTAATGATAACTTCGTTCAAGACCTTTGTATTGCATTGGTAACTAAAGCGGCACCACGCCTTGGAGATTACCCACGGGAAAACAGATATAGAGAATTCGACGGCAATCCTCTGTAGCGACTTGATAACAATTGACTGATTTGTTAGTCATTACAAGAACTCAATGTAGCCGTACTAGATAGCACGCAATCATGGCTTGTTCAATCCCGACGCACCATTTCAATATGTCCGTTCTCGCGTCCACCAGGGGACTTCTCGATAGGGTAGCCATCACATACAGCGCTCACTACTCTTCGCAAGTCACCTCACAAGGTACCCACTTTTACACGTGGGTGCGTGGAACAATTCAGGAGACATGACTTGTCCAACAGCACTGCGGAAAATTCTTCGGGCTTCCAATGGGCTCAATGGTTGGATTTCATTATTCTTGGTCTGGGAAAATTCGCATGCGCGCACCTTTTTGTGCGCACACTTAGTTAATGTTAGAAAGTATTTCAATACCAACATTTGCTATGGCGACAAGCAACGTTGAATACAGGTAAGATTGTAACGGAACTGCAATATTTCATGATTTTCATCACGCTGACCGAAGATACCTGTAGGAAGAAACAGAAGAATACGGCTCGGGTCCGTCCAACGGACATCCTACTATGTTGAAGGGAAACAGATCTGCCGCACAACTTTCCGTTTATGTTTGCGTAAGTGTGTACTAAATTTTTCCATGTTACCTTTTCATCGAGCCTAAAGGCCGGGGCGAATAAAATAAAAACCGGGCTGTATGGAACAATCCATATGTGAACGACAACAAACCGGTAGTACAGTACTTTATGGAGAACTCTGGTACAGAGAGTCCAACTAATGCTACGCACACAAGGACTTCGGACATACAATCTATGCATGACCTATATGCAGTGGCCTATCGAGATCTTTGCCTAAGGGGAAGGGGGTTGAGGTCGGAACCCAAGGGAAGTGTGTTCTTACTTGTAGCCTCACCCCCCCCCCCCCACCCCATTGGCAATACATGCATTTTATGGGCGCCCAGACACATGCTGCTTGCAAAATTTGTTTAACAAAAGCTGTAAACGTCTACTAAACAGTAAAAAAAAAAAAAAAAGTGGTTTGTGTCAACAATTTATTGGTGGTCACAATGGCCGGGGGCGGAGGCTCGGCGCTCAGCGCTCGCCAACCCTAGGCCCTCTACGTACGCCACTGCCTATATGAACAATGACTGAAATCCGGAGCAGGGTTAACCCTGCAGCAAACCGGATAGGATCATCGTTAGGTGAACGAGACAGAACACGTACGTGACAATGCGGACGGAACGATGATTAAACTATTTTACCCACGGAGGCAACCCTGGTATCACAACTGTATGGTAAACGATATCGGCGCGAAAAGAGGCTGTGTCGTCTGGTAAGCAACAGGCGAACAGCGGTCGGTGTTCAGTTGTTCACAAAACGTCACGATGGAAATTGGTGGAAACCATTTTATACGCAAACCGGATATCGATGCCGGAGATAATCACACCTGTATGCCAGTGTTAAAGTTAGTCTCGTTATACCGCGAGACGATTTTACCGTGATTCAAGCAAAACGCGACTCGTCCATGTCCCGCTGGGGTTGTGAACGAAAACTAGTTTTTATGAACCATATGTTAAAATCGATACGTCGATCATATACGCAAGTAGGCCTGACCAGTCAAATAATTCATGGTATTCACTCCAATCTCACTGTGAGTAAGTTGAGAACAGGTAAGCTATATCCTTTTATGGAGGGTGTGGCAAACTACGACGTTAACATATCTGTTACAGTTGAATGATGATCGTCACTTGGTGGGCGGAGCCTAAACTGTGAGGCGCTGGATTAGAAAATGTGGAACACAGTCGGAATTTTCAATTACAAAATATAGTTTCCAGCTCTGAAATTCACAAGTAATCACATGTTAACGGAACAAAATGATATTCACATTTGTGTTACTAGTTTTAGTGCCCAAAAATAGGAGCGTCCGAATGATAATTATATTGATTTTGTCATTACCAAACTATAAACGTGATTGACCCAGGGTTATAAGCTCCTGTCAACGAGAGCAAAATGCGGGTCATGCCGTAAACGAATGAGTAAGGAACAATAATGAGCTGGGTAGCTCAGGGTTCCCAATTATATTGTATGAGTAATTTTCTCCGGGTAAAGGGGGCCCTTGGTGTGACTCACCTACTTTGTGGATGCCCAGCTGAGGCCACTGCCCTATTATAATGATAATAATGATAAAAAAAAAATATTGGTCCACGCGAGTGCCTGATCGAAGCCTTCAGATCAATTGCCCCAGCAGGTGAGCGTAGTACAGTCTGGTCAGTGGGAGTTCACGCAGGAGGGGTAATTAGGCCTATAGAAATCGCATCACGGATTGTTATAAGAAACTGCTCGATGGTGTGGGATATATCATTCAGAATGAGAAATTCCCGAGGGGGAAGGGGGGGGGGTGGGGGGGGTTCAGGGCTTCCTCAGCGTAAAATATGCCCACGACTACCTTCATCTGTCATAGGAGGCAATGAACGAAGAAAGTTTTTTTTTTGGTTTTGTTTTTTAATATGACTGCATACACTGGTTTGTTTACCAAAACTTATGCAATCTGACATTAAAATAACCATAAACCCACATCAAAAACTTTGACAAGGTCTTTTTGTCTGCTTTGCGTACGCATGCCAGTGATATAGTCGCTAGAGAATATGGCCATTAGTATTCAGGGTCGGATTTAAAAGGGTGTGTTATCCAGAGGGTCCCTTTGATTGCATTAGGTCGCGGCAGGGACGTAGCTATTATGGGTCATTGTGTTGATGGGGGGTGAAGAACGTAAAAAATTCCAATTGGCTAGATTCACTTTTTCCAACCCACCCCACCGGCTAGATACTGGAAGTGCATTTTGGCGTCCCTTTTTGTCCATTGGGGGGCTCGGCCTTCTTATTTTTAAGAGGTTTCGTAAATTTGTGAATTATCAATCGAGACCGAGAGTTCACAAGATATGGAGTTCAGTGAGGGTCAATGAAGCCCATCGTCATCTGAGAATGCTTTCGGGGAGGGATGTGGACATCACCTAATGTACGGAGATGGTGATCTCGGGCATCAAAGTCGGAGGAAGATACAAAAGAACACACGCATAGAACTGAGGCCTTCTCTCTATACCAAGTGCTATTTATAGTGCTTCAGACTGGCATTATACGGCACTCTCGGTATTTGGAATTTGGGAGGGTAGTGGGCCGGCTGGTCGCCACAAGCTCACTACTGACACACACAGCACTGACAGCAGTGACAAATCTTAGTAACAATCAGTGGCGTAGAACGTATTTCTGAGCGGGAGGCGAGTTTGATAATGGATCTGGGGACTGGGCGCAACAGGTGGGGGACTGACGTGGTGGACATGTCCCCCGGCCCCCCACTTCCAAAAGTTTTGGATATCCTATCGTTTTGCCCCCTCCCCCCACTTTTTCCTTCAAACCGTAATCAAAAATATAGGCACATGCTCTCTTTTGTATCACTCTAACCTGATTTCAATTTTTGTCTAACAAACAATAATCGCGTTGGAAATTGTCCACTGATTCCCAGGTCCAGGTGCGGACGGTGCGGACCCCAGGGGGATTTAGGACCCCGACTAGGGCCGAAGTGGAAGGATCAACCCATGCTTCAAATGCGATTTCTCGAATTTAATCGATATCCAAAAGGCCATATTTTTTCAAATGTTTTCGCGCGGGCGCAATGGCGTTTTTCTCTTCCAGCGTTTAGTCTCAATATGCCGATGTAATATGCTTCGAATCATTTCGTTCACTGTCAAATTAATTTCAGAAGCCTTGGGGGCAACTGCCCCCCCCCCCCCTCAATGTTTTTGAGAATGAAAAATTCGGGGGCGAAAATTCGTGGAAAATTTGGAGAGGGAAAAAAACAAGTAAAAATGCCTGAATTTTTTTGCTGAAAAATGCCCGGAAAACATGCATTTTTTTTTTTCGCGGCCAGCCGTAGTTCCCAATGACTGACTTGTAAAATCGGTACAACTTTTCTGCTTCCAAATTGGAGTGGTCCCGTACGTCCATGGGCTTTCTCCTCGATCCCACCAGAGACCTTTCGATAGACCCCTGGATCCCACGCCAAACAAAGCCAAGGAAGAAAAGTTAATAAAAAAAAAAATACATGTGTGATACTCGGTAAAAATCATCTTATATGCAACAATGACAACTTTTTTGTCTGTCTCTCTTACCAAATCACACATGTAGATGTTTGCTATGACATGTCGAATGCCGTTTCCGTCGATCTGGTTGGTATGAAATCTCCGCCCAACCGAGTGGTGGCGCTCCGCGCTTTGATGATACTTTTGCATTCTATTTGTCCCCCCCCCCCCACTCTTTCTCGAAACGCCTCCGACGCCCCTGCGGGGGAGGGGTCTTAAGGGGAGGGGGTGTCCCCCTCGCCCTGGCAAATTTTTTTGCATTTCCCTCCCAGTGACCGCATTACAATCACGGTGGCTTGAAATGCCAGAACACTGACCGGCGTCCGAATCGCCGTCCGTGCTCGTTAAACTAACCTGAGATCTGTTTCAGTAATTGGTTTCAAGGTCACATTGATCTGACTTATCCCTACTGGAAGGTGGAAAGTTACTTTTAACTATCAAAAGACGCAGTTTGTAGGTTGCGTACCGAAGTATACCTATATCTGCATGGTTGTGTCATAACACCTTTAGACCAGAAAATTATAGAAATAAAAAGGGTATTTAACTTTCTCAGGGTGGATATATGTGACTAGGTTTCCAATTTACATACATACATACCTACATACATACATACATACATAATACATTAATACTGATAATATTTATAAAAGCGCTGCTCGAAAAGATGGTAGCGCTTGAAGCTCGCAAACAACAACAGGTTAAGCGTTATAAAAACGTCTTTATATGTTTCTCAAATGGTTCAAGGTAAGGTTGGAGCTCTCTGATGTAAATGGGAATTCGAATTCCGGTTGGGAATTGCCAATCGAGGAACGCCGCTCAACTGATTTAGGAATTTTGGTGGTATTGTGTAACGATATAGCGGGTATGGCGATTACGTATCTGCACAGAGGATCAGAGGAGGAATTAGACGAGTTGGAGTGTGGATTGGACATAGGATGATAAGTATTGCGGGGCTGACCATGGAGACATCGGTAAACATTAGCAAGTAATTTGAAATGGATCCTCGTCGAGGGTAGTCGGCAGAGCTCCAGATTTGTGATCCGAAGATCTTGAGTTCGAATTCACAAAGCCCGCAGTCCCTAAGACAGGGGAATTTTCACAACGGCCAGGTTACCCACGTGTACATTTTTTGAAATGGGGACCTCGGGACTGGGACCCCCGAGTAACAAGAAAGAGGTGAGTGCTATATGAATATAGTACGGGTAATGATCAGGGGAGTAGTAATATCTGTGAAGCGCTTTGTTAACGTCGAAAAAGCGCTATATAAGCACTTAGATAATATTATATATTCCTAATAGTATATAGCCTATTAACACTACGTTTGAACTTGATCAGGCAATGATGATGGAACTTAGCATGATTACAAGTGGAGAACCCAAAAGACAGGATTTCTTCCTAAAGTTTCAACTTAAGGCAGACACACCCATCAGGTTTCGTGGAATCTGAAAAAGTCCATGATTGATAAATTAGGCAAGTTCGAAACGAATCATTGAATAACTTCGAGTTGCTCGGAATTTACCGCGAATAAGGTAAAATCGGGACTGAAGGTAGACCCTATCCACCAGGTTACTGACAAATTAGAATACGCTATTAACATTAGGCCTAGACTACCTTAATTAGCATTACCGGGACAAATTGAAAACCCCCCTGGGAAAAGACTCAACGGATTAAGGCCTTAACTTCCTCCAATAAGAGGCCTGTTCGACAAAACAATTAAGTTTTGATTTGAGATCCTAGGACGATCGAATCACCACTAATATTTATTATATACTGTCATCTATTATTATTTATCTATCAATATATATTCTTCTATGCTATTTGTTATCTAATTGTAGTGAACTCTCGTGCCCTAAATGCGACAATTTCGAACAACTTTAGAATGACCCGAACTTAAAATTTCGCAGGGCGGAAGTTGGACATCTACACCAACGGTTTCGTAGCAAATTCGCCTATCTAACATACGCACACGAACTGAAAAAGGGGAAATCAACTGGCTGATACATTACATAATTGAGAGAATTTGCGTCTAAATCTCATCGGATTTGCTCACCTAACACCGTAACCACAACAATTTCATCAAAATCGGTCATGACGGTTTTCGAGATCCTGCCAAAGTGAAGCTAAGTCTATTTTGGAGCTTCATGGAGGGAGAAGAGAATACCCCTATCTGCACTGAAAGAATAGGGTTGCTTAACTTGCCATAAGACAGTTTCGCACCAAATTTGATTCATACCAAGATACTGGAGACATGATGTCTTGCAAACACCAGTAAAGTAGACGGTTTTTGTCGTCACGGCTGAAACAAAATTATCGCCGCACGGTATCTCGAAACAAATTATTACACTAAAATATCACTGCGACGATAAACTGTATCGACACCGAATTGCACTGAGACGTTTCTTTTAATCAGCGACCGTCATGCAATCTCGCAGCAGTGCTGTTTCGCCAATCGTACAAGGACGACAATGCCTCTGTCGTCCGCTGACCTCAAATGACCTTCCATCTCACTTTAACCAGAGTTCACCGTAGTCATTCGGTGGGTCGAGTTAACGTGTCACGAGACGAATGGTTCTAACTATCAAATTTCACGCCTCTCTAATATATAGAAATATATATAAAATAATAAAATGTATTATAATATGATGTGTGCAAGAAATTCAGCTGTCGCCACTTCACTTGTTCTGAACCCCGATTGTGGAATGACCTCCTGGCAAAACCACAGTTCACAGTCAGGGCTACTCGGTTAATGGTTATTTCTAGGATAGCTTCTCTGGCAATGCAATATACTAAAATTTTATGAAAGCGCGGTCGTTCGGGTTTACATATTATTATTCTCTCGTAATATAACCTCTAACGCGGTAAGCCGGATAGCCCAGCCAAAGTGATTGCATGCATATGCATTAGGATCAGAATAAGGCCTATATATAGGGCCTACTAATACTTCGATCCTCGATGGGGCGGGGTTATCGCCAAGGAAGAGGGGGGAGTAATACACCCAAAACAGCGAAGCTTCAGGTGAACCGCTTATACTAAAGATTCGTTCCGAACGAAATATCATCTATGACGGTAGGAGAATATTCAGTTCGGCCAGGAAGCAATAGAAAAATCATACAATAAAACAACCATTGTCATTGTCCCAGTATATTTTCTGTTTTAAAATTGATCTTCAGCCAGGATATATATGACTGGGATATAAATAGTGCAGGGTAATATGGTATCTATCTACATACAGGGAAATGGTGCGCATCCTCTCTGCTACCATTCACGAAAGGTGAGCAATGGTCTTCCACCTAAAACACAATATCATACAGAGCATTCTATAAATGATTGTCCATTGCAAATAAACAGAAAAATGGAAGATTGATGGAGAAATGAAATGGCGAACTCCGATAAATTATCAACTTAATTACGATTTTGTATGGAGGGCTCATTATGTTGGAACGAAAGGCATTAGGAATAATAATGATCGACAAAATTTTGGCATCATATGTTCTTTATGGTGTTAATCTCAATGATTTTATCGGTCATTTCTTGGTTTATTTCGCTTTCTTCAACTTTGAATATTGGGTAGATGGATGACTGAATAGATGTCACTTTGCAGGGGATAGGACATTCAAACCAGGTTTTAAATAGTCCAAATCCCATCCATCAGAAACATATAAAGGTCGGGAAACCAAATTACTCTGGCAGAGATTGACCCGGTAGAATGTTGGGGTTCACGTTTGTTCAATTATGATGGCGAATGTACTTTTGCAAAGCAGCAACCAATTCAAATTGTAAAACCACTAAATGAAAAAAAACACAAAACATTAACAAGGCGGACCGCTCCCCCAGTGTCTCGCCTGGTACGCGATCAGGTTTCATCTATTAGCCCCATGCGAACAATTACAAGCATTTAATGAGTTGCTTAAGGTTGGTATCGCATTTGACCAGAACGCCCCCTACTAATCAGTGACCAATTTCACATCCGTAAGGTGCTTATTGACAATTGCTACCATATATTTTTGTGGGGGACATGTGACTCAGATTGCCTAAATATGCAAATTAGACAATAATAAACTTTCGTTGACCCATGTTTCTCACTGCATTATATCAGGCCCAATTGTGACCCACCACTTAATACATTTCAGCGGAACTCAACAAAATTCAAACAAACATTCGATGAATCAAGCAATTTTTATACACATTGGCAAACCCTAGTGACCTTGAGCATAGTAAACAGTTTGGCGAGACTAAAGGTAGACCACAGCTCATATGGAAGCAGTTCCTATCTAATTAGTTTGTCTGTATATATCCTCATGTACTCCATAAATTCCATTACTACTAGTCCTCCCATGAGTTTATTCTCGCTCCCACCCCCTATCTCACACACCAGAGCTACTGCGGTGTAAACCTGACCCCCCCTTCATTCGTAATAGGTTGCCTGGGAGTAAGTAAACAAATGATGAGTGTTGACCCTTATATGGTCTTAGGGGCCCCGAAGAGGTTATGATCAGGCAGGAGTGAACCTCCAGGTTAAAAAGGGCAGGTTTGACACTAAGATGAAATCTCTGTCTCCACAGATAGGAGTACTAGTTAAGATGAATGATAACATGCCTGAGGGGTTGAAATGAGTAAAACTTCAACATTTTTGTTATTGAGAGCATTCTATAATAAGTAGTGATTTCAGCAATCACATGCTGGCCAGCTAGGGTGCCCCAAGACTATACAATTCTTAAAAAGGTACATACATGCTCTGGAGGTTGTTGCAGAAATGTTATTATTTGACAGTTTTTTGGTCCATAAGTGACCTTGAACGGTTTTTATGAAAAATGTTACCCTGATCATATCAGCATTCCAACTTTCAGCCCTATCACACCCCGTACTAGAAATGATTGCCAGAAAATGTTCTTATTTGGCAGTTTTCTTGACCTCGAATTACGCTTTGATGATTTGACGGTTTTTATGAAAAATGCTTTCCTCAATGTGATGCATCCCAGCCCCAAAAGCATTATGTAATCAGTAACATGCCTCTAATTGCCTATCGCCCAAAAGGTATTAAAAATCAACCTTTAGCCCCTGTTAAAACTTGAAGACCACAGGTTTCCGATCGAATCGGGAGTTGTTTTTGGTCTATTAGCAGACAGAGAACTATCACATATCCAAAAATCGCCAGTTTTTATTTCTTTGGCCTTTAACTCCTAAAATAACACATTTTCTTAAACTTGACCTTTTGACCTTTTGACCTTGTCGTTAGATGTTGTTTCGATTACTGAACCCAAAAATTAAACAAACACAAAAAAAAAAAAAAAAAAAAAAAAAAAAAAACCATGACAAATCTCTATGAGCACCCTAACTGCATTCATTCCCAATTGTTTACTACTGGCCATTTAACAAAATGCGAAAAATTGCGTAATTTTATGCACATTATTCCATTAATGACCTTAAGTGACCTTACACTGTTGTTAAATTATCGGGATCAAAGGTGTCCCATCTCACCAAGTTTCATGAGGATTCAACCAACTTTAAAATATGCAATAAATTATGCAATGACTAGTGATGCGGAGAGTAACATTAAATGACCTTCAGTGCCCTGTCCTACTGAAATTCATTGGGACTATAGATAACAAAACCATCTTCCACCGAGTTGTGTTTTTTTCGGTCGAAATCCAACGAACTTGAAAAATATCGCCGAAATTAGGCAAATTAAGACACTTAATTAGCATCCATCACGCCAGAATCTATCATCAATCTTCGTGTACTCTCCAAGTTTGTTATATACTTCCCGAACAGCAGCCTCACCAATGCATCTAAACCGATCAAGAGATATCTTGTACCCAAGCTCCCTGGCCATTTTCGTTAAATTGCAAATTTATTTATGCAAATGAGTATGGTCTTTCGGGACACAAGTTGATGCACATCTCAACTCTTCATCGCGCACCTCCACAAAAATGTTCCAGCATGATGGCTTTTCAACAGTTTCAGCAGAGATATCGAACTGCACAACGGGACAGATACAGAACGGACAGACCGACAGGAAACAGACACACTAACACAAGTGACCACTATGTCTCCTCCTAGAGAAACGTTCAGCGAGACAAAAACCTGCGGTTAATCATTTCATTCACCAACTTCCCATTACACAATCAAAACTATCATTTTCTCTTTTGTGTTGTTTATATAGAACGTATTCCACTATAATATCACACAAACCCAAGAATTGTTGTGTGCATGATTTCTGGGCATGAAGAACCAAATTTCCAAGAACGTAGGTTTGGGATTCTTGAGGCGCTAATCTCACCTTTTCGCACCCCATTTGGTTTTTTTTGCATTTCAATATCATGAAAAGTATGACCTTCTGGTACTCTCTATTTAATACAATATGAAAGGGGGGGGGGAGGATTAGAGGATGTTGCAACCTCTGTGATACCACAAGATCAATGTGAAACCTGTACTTCTGAAACGCCCTGTACAAACAAACTATAGATTTTTGGGGATCCTAAACAAAGTGTACAAAAGTTGGTACCAATACTATGTGACTATATGTTCCTGTCCTCTGTTTTTAGGCATAAATTGCAGCATTTTCTGTGTAAATTTTATTGTTGGCCTTTGCACCCCCATGTCTTCAATGGTGAATTCTTCAAAGGTAAATTGAAATAACTCAGCTCAAATTGGGGTGAGGGGTTGTGAATGGTCCTGTTTCACCCCAGATAGTCAATGTTACATGACTATTGACTTTTGCAGTATTTTTTTTCTCAAAGGTTTGAAAGAGACAGATTGCGACGTTAGCCAGACAGAATAGTCTGAATTCAAAAGCGGGCTATGGTTTTGTCAGCTGGTGCTGTAGCACTTTACATAGACCAATGACCGAAAGACGTAAACGCGGACTGACCAAAGTTCCACTTCTGAATTAAGTGAATGTCTACTATGTCTGGGAAAATACATTTAACCATAGCATTGAATTATGAAAATTGGACACTATAATTGCACATCTTTAATCTTTTTAAATATTTTTGGCCCAAATCAAGATTCATGGAAATCGGACCAAACTTAGTAAATGTATGTTAATTCATGCCAACATAGAACATTTGGAGACCACTAATTACCCTAAATACCCTCTCAGGTCCAAAGGTAGATCATATCCACCACGTGTAGTAAACTAGTTCAAATCTGCAAATGATGGCCAACTTGACTATTTCAAATAACATATTTTAAGCTGGAAATCTTATCAGGTGAACTTTTTTTCTTTTCCTATGCAAAACCAGATCCACCCCCTTGCTTCCATGGTCTCCAGCTCCTGTAACATACCCAGTTAACAATGAATTACACAAAATAATGTTAGTTACCATACTTTTGTGCCTGTTAGTCAATCAAATTGAGATCGACCATCTGTTAGTGTTTTCATATAGAGTTTTTTTCCAATGTCGTAGACAATTCTCCAGCGCTTCATCATCACAGAGATTACCACGACCACCAGTGGGTCAGGCAGTCTCTACCAATATCTTCAAGACTTGGCTACCAGCTGAGCTGGACTCTGGTACTGCCTCCTCACACTCGCCAACAATCTCACCCTCAGCCATCTCAAACCCTCAGTCCGTGGGCCATCCCCCCTTTTTTTTGAGTGCTGCCTCGCAGTTGGTGATTCTCTACATCAAATGTATTTGTACCACATTTTAATCAAATGTGGGTAGGTTTCTAGGCCCGTGACCACTCGTGTCACTGGGTTGGGGGATAAGCAATTGCATGGGCCCAGCACAAACTCTGCTCTAACAAATAATAACGATGCTGCTAGGGTGAGGTGAATCGGGCCACGGGCCACCCCCGTTTTCGGAGACATACCCCGATTAGAGCTGGATGACATTTGGGATGGTACACTCTCCAACAATCCCGAGGATAAGTCACTGCCATTGTAGGTTTAGTTGTACAGTCCGATCCTCACAGTCCCCAATTATCGCCTGGTGGGGTTGAAATATTGGGAATGAAGTGCTTTGCCCAAGACAGCAAGAAATATTATCACGGCATAAGTTTATCACACTCAGAATCTTCAATCTACACTCCCAGAGCTCTCCATCACTGAGTTAATCTGATTTACAAATATAAATAAGAATCAGTTTTAGGGTTTGGTGAATCCAGCATGACACACACACACACATGCACAGACACAACATAGTGATTGCTAAGTCCCCCAAGGAGACAAACACTCAGCTGAAGTTTTTCCTACCAACTACTTTCTTCTCTAACCTAAAGAGCTGCTGGTCTCTGGATTGACACCCACGACCAACTGCTATGCACCATGCTTTAAATATTGGCGCCCCAATCTGGGGCCTCAATCTCATCTTATTACACGACGCATGCAGTTACTGCAAAATGCTGAGGCCACCTCCTTCGCGTTACTAACTACTGCACAATCTGCTTGAGATACCCCGAGTCCCTCACGAGAACCAGTGACACCTGTGAGATTTTCAGGCACAAGTCTCACGTTATTGGCCAAGCTCATACAGATACGTGTGATATGCACACAGCTCATCAGATTGTGAAGGATTGGGTCGAGCCATCAATTCAAGCCTGGCACCAAATTTGCACTATCCATCAGTAGGAGCGGTGCAGCTGAACGAACAAGAGGAAGCCTATACATCAAGGATTCCAGCCACTTTGTTCTGTTAATCTTTGAATAGACCTCATAAAAGTGCCTTGGACTCCTTGAAATGAATGAGGGTTTTTCATATGTTGGTGGTAAACAATTCCCGTCAGTTATCCAACCATTATAAAACTTCTAATGAGTGCCCAAACAAACATCCCAGCTTGACTTTGAGAAGTTTTTTTTTCCATGAGTTTCAAACATCCTCGTTCATCAGGTTTCCCACCAGGCCTCCTAATTTATCTGCATGTGCTCAACCCCTGGTATTTGGCTTCGGAAATCGGCGATTGGAGTCACCATAATCATACCAAGCAAACCAGCCCAACATCGGAAGTTGCCAAAAATAAAATTGGCATTTACACAAAACCAGTTTTTTTTTCATGCTTTATCATACTGAAATTACGCTTTATTAATGCCACTTTTCCTGAAAATAACCTTATTGCTTTGATAACCTCTTAAAACAACACCATAGCTAATTTCGCCATGTGTTTCTATAACATACCCAGGATATCAATCAGAAGAATACATGATTTTGATTTTGAGGAAAGTTACCTATGCACTTTTTCACTGTCATCAGGTTATGATCTGACGCATGACATCTCTGACTTTTGTATAGTACCACACATGAGTAGCATTTAACCTTAGTTTTACCTCCACATGGTCCCAACATCGAGGTTCCCATGTCTCTGTCACACTCCGAGGTTTGTTTTAATAATGTGATCTATCCCCCAACTCCTGTTGCATATCATACACTAACCATTGTGCCTCCCGAATGACTAGAGTCCACACCGATACACCCCGTCTGATCTGGCCGGGGTCAAGGAAGGCACTGATGAACAAAATGAATATTGGCTTGTAGCCGACTGACATTTGGAGTTTGGGGTTACCGCCACGTTTAATGTCAACCTGACTCCACACGACCTCAACAATAGTACCACCCAACTGTTTTGAGCATATGGGCTTGATTGGAAGCTACAGGTCTCCTTGCAATGTGTTGATGAAACGATGCAATGCACACATGAGCTTCTTACTTCTATCAATGTTTTGATAATTCACGCATCGTCACCGGGTGACAGGCAAATCCTGCACCACATGGCATTTTATTCAGCCTCTGCTGGATATCTCGAATCTGGCCACGGTTTTTCCTCAGTCCTGTAACAGTTGACCAGTGAACGATTCGGGGGAATCCTCCGTTCCGGACGCAGCGATGTGGGCCGCCAAGGTCGGCAAACTGGCGACGTAGTCCAGGCTTGTTTTTCGTTAACATGGGCATGCAGGTGGGAATCCTCGGTGAGAAATGAAATGAGATCGCATTAGAAAACCATGATTTTCCCTGAAAAAAAAGACCAGTTCATCTCTGTTCCTCGAGTACATCCCACACATACCGAGTTGCTAACCAGACCAGAAAGCCAAGGGTTTAGGTGATTCCTTGATCAATCCTGACACTATGCAAAATTACTGCTCATTATGGCAGCAACATATACCAGTCTGACAATTTCCCTTTTACAGCTGGTGATGGCTTCCACATACAACAGAGTCTGCAATGAAACTGTAGAACACAACACCTACCGACATGACGGATCTCTTGGAACTCATGTGTGTGAGCGGGGGCGCTATTGGTGCAGTGCTGTGGCCAGCGGTTTGTGGACTTCTTCTCCTGTTTGGCCATCGCCACTGGTCTAGTAAGTTTCCCCGATGACATCTGCCGTGTTTTGTGAAGACTTGCGGGTGGACATGGAAAGCAATTGATCAATTACCTTTCCCAATTGAAGATGGTTGTCTAACTCGGGGGCCATCATAGGCCAAGTTTCATTCTCCATGGCACCTTGTTTTAATTGTTTGGTTGTCTGGGAGGGAGAATGGTAGAGATATCAGTGACTTAGGCCAGCAAATACTCCAGTTTTGGAGAATCAAGCAGTCACCGACATTCTTTCCTAGGTGGCTGTAACTTTTCAGTTGCGATGGGGCGAGGTCTTTGTCCTTCACTTCATGGTTCCACTGTAATGCAGTGACTTCCTGGGGTTACTAGGGTTGTTTATGAAGATTTTGGCAATAAGTTTCGTCGTCCGCTGTGAGCAGCTGTGAGCAGCTGTGATTAGCACGTTGAACTTAAACTTCCACTCCTTCGTTCTAATAAATGGTTGGGTCCTGGAGTGAACTGATCATCTCCCTCTAATGTGGCTACAATGGTGGTCCCAAGCATGTTGGGATTTTTTTACAAAATCCCTGGCCTCAACAAATTATTGCCGGTGCTCATCCCGATAATACGGCCAGGGTTCCTTTATGAGCCTTAATCGGCTTCCTGTAACCCAAGAGAAATCACATCGAGTCAGAGCCCCCCCCCCCCCCAGGGGAGACTGAAATAAATATCTACAGAATACCCATCAGCTACTGACAAAGTAAAGATATCGATTCTGTCCTGGTAATGAGTATACCAATCTCATTTCCCTATTTCCCGCCCCCCCCCCCCCCGCAATACTGTGGGACGCATAGCAGACACCAATCGTGGAGCTCATTTGGAAGTACACCAGAATTTCCCATGTTCATGAGTACAACGAATTCCACAGTGGCATCATGGAACATAGCTAGAATTGTGAAATGAGTTCTTTAGACCTAGTAGTCAATACAATGAAATGAAATATGACAAATATCATTAAACTGATATGGGGTGTAGCAAGGGTGGGTTGTAGTGTGTCCACTTTGCATGACTGAGTTCTTTTCAAGATTGCCCGTCCTTTAACCACTTTGTTCCCCCCCTACTGCCTTTGCACACTCACTACATTGACAGGCAGGAAGATTGGCAACATGTCATTGACAAATCTTCCCTCAGGTGCTTAAGACATAGACTACAGTCAGTCCCAGGAATCCTTCACCCTGCTCTTCAAGAAGAAGAGGTGGCCATCCACATTGTAGGTTGAACTACTTTCATAACACTAAACTTCCCTTTCACCAACTTGATGTTAGACCCTATGCTATTCTACAACAGGCCTAGCTTCACAGGGAGACGTGCACAGAACGAAACTTCTAGGGAGTGGTTCATTCTCTCTTTTCTCCTAAAGTGCGTTTTCATTCAATGCACCCAAAATCATGCTTGTCCAATGCATGCATTATACCAGCATCAGTGGGTTGCATGTTTTCATTCTTCCTAGTCTGGTAAGACCTGATCAAAGACCCAAAGCCTAACCTGGAGTTGACATGAGCAATACTTCCTGTAGTCTCTTGCAGATGCTCACAAGCCAATAGGTTATATCATGGGAATGATAGCTAGATTCAAGTCCAAGCCATTTCAATACAATGTTCCTATATGGAGTTATTGGCCTCTAAGAGTAAGTCCTCTATACAGAGACAATAGGGGGAGTCCAGATACTATTTTCGGTGGTTTCCATTGTTTCACATCGTGTTGAATGATAACCCCATGTGGGCAGAATTGTTATTTTCTCACCAAATAACCTCACCTACCTCAAGTGAAATAGGTTTTTAAATTTCATGAAAAAAATTAAATAGTTGCAGATTGGGCCAGTTAGTGGGTGACCATTGATTAGTCTGTTGCAGGATGGGATGCTTTCGACCTTGACTATACCCAATGCACAAAGTTTCGAAGGCTCATAACCTCTGTAACAATAGTTTTATGGACTCAATGTGACCAGCAGGTTCGTGGACTGGACACAGACATCTGATCCCGCCCCCCAGCTATTGCATAAGCCTCCTTTGTTCATCAATGCAGGAATTCTTTACAATAAATAGGATGAGACTGGGAACTTTGGTAAATACGTGTGACCATAATGGCAAATATTATTAGTGGTAACGCGGACATGTAATAATGTAAGTGCCAATGATTCCCTCATGCTCCTTGTCTTTTTTGGTGAATTCTTCAACCTTTCCAAGGAACCGACTTACTTAGCTCAAATTTCACAGAATTGAGGTCTCCAATGTGTGACATACCTCTACAACCTTTCAAGGACCCCTACTCATAGCTCATATCTTGTAACAGATGGAAGCCCTATACTTTTATAACCTTGCAAGGAACCCTACTCATCTTACAAGGAACCCTACTCACTTTCCAAGATACCCTTGTTATAAGCACACATCTTAACAAAACAGAAGGCTCTGATGAAGCCACCACATACCTCTTCATGGAGCCACGGGTTGCCTCCCCCAGCTTTGAAGGGCGACTGATCACACCCGCCACTAGGCAACGGATATCTTGGTGGTGTGTCGGGCCGCAGCCAGCTCATTGGCACGGTGGTTGTTTGACCCCGCCGTCGCCCCGCGTGATTCCCAGCCGCGCAGCAGAGCCTCTCATCACTCTGCTGATTTTCAGCTCTTCCAGCCGCTCACGAATCCTGCAAACAGACGATACAAGGAGAGTCTCATCGTCGAGTGGAAGTGAGAAAGATCGAATGCATGCAGCAAAACTCGAACTAGTAAAAATTTTCTTAACTTGAACATGAGTTTAACACCGCAGTTTCCTATTGAACAATTTACAACCATTTGCATTTTGCCAGTCGAGTGGTGTATAATTGGGTTTGTTTTTTTATTTACAGCTGAAAAAACGGAAAGCATGGTCTGGAGTTATACAAGTTTGTTGTGGACTGGCTAGTCTTGCCGTATCAAGATTAGTTGCTTACCGTATAATCTGTAATAACTCCCGGGGGGCGTTACATTTTCAAGAGGGGGCTGATTTATTTTGATGGTAATTTCTAAGGCAAAAAACTACTTTTGCGGTATAGGCTTCCAAAATTTCCTATACACACACTGTGGTTTTAGGCTCACTTCCACACACTTACTATTTGTGTACAGCCTGTTTAAGGCATAATTTTCATGTTCTTGGGTGACTATGGCTTCCTAACCCTTCATTTTTGAATGTCCCAAAAGGGGGGGGGTGGCATTTATTCAGGGTGGGGCTTCTATTACGATTATCGGTATTTCTGTGTATGAATTAGGTTGTTCCTAACCATCCTGAAGCTCAAGGGGAGGAAGAGAGCAAATTTGCTAGTAAGGGAGGGTGTTTTACTATCACCATCTAGTGAGGCTCTTTTGCCGGCGACCAGGATTCTTGAAATTGTTGGGAGGCTACCTGATATCCGGAAGTCGCGACTCAACGGATTTTTTGGGCCTGATCTTGGGCTAACAACTACTTAATACTCGTGGCTTAGTGGCGTGAGTTAACTTGAATATGAAGTTATTACACTCCTGCATTTTCCCATTTAACCTTTACAACCATTTGCATTTGTTGCCATCGAGGGTGTATAATGTGTTTGTGGTTTAAAACCTCTTAAAACAAAGCAGTATGGAGTTATACAAGTGGGTTTTGTGGACTTGCTTTCTTGCCGGTATCAAGGTTAGTGATTTATTTGTCTGTTATGATATTTTAGGTTGTTCTAACCATCCTGATCTCAAGAGATGTGAAAAGGATCAATTTGCTAAGTACAGCAGGATCCAAAAGCATCCTAACGTGGCTATAGTTTTTCTAGCTAGTGTTTTACAAAAAGGAGACACTAACCAGATCCACTATCAAATTCATTGAGACTGAATGAACATGTGACTGACTGATAAAATTTCCATCAATATGCAGAAGACACATTATTTGACCTCCAGTGAGCCTCTTCCTTTCTTCTTCTCCAAGTTTCAAACTGAGTTTTAACTAGCGAAGATCGACAAAAAAACACAACAAGCAAACAGACAATTAATCCCAAATATTCTGCAAAAAATTCCTAGTATCTGGCTGAAACCGATGGAGGGTTCAACTTCTTATGGGGTCATTGTGGAACAGAGGTTTTATCCTGTTGATATTTTAGGAAGAATAACTGTTACTAATGTAAGGGCAATAGAATTCTACACTCATGAATATACGGATGTTAAATTGCTTTTCTTGTGTTCATTCACCTTTTTTTGGATGATTTTTTTGCTGTTACAGACTTGGTCTCTACCTCTGCAAACCAAATCAGCTTATTTTAGACCGTTTCATGTCCTACTCTCATTAATCCACCCCTCACACGCATACGCCATTGGCACCTATGAAACCTACCTAATGTGGAGGTTGGAGTAATCACATGCAGACAGGCAGCAACATCACAGTCAGTGATGTTACATGCCAGTGCTGGAGGACTCGAGTTGTGACTCGGACTCGAGTCCCAAATTTTCAAGGACCCTAATTCAATGACTAGGACCTCAGAATCGAACCCAGTCCTGTGCCGAGCTCCTCTGTGTTTTCGAATAAGAACTTGATTTTGACGATCATACGAGACAACCAATATAAACGCACAACGCTTCGTCTCAAAAAGTAGCCAAGCTTTCCCCACATAATTCGACTGTTTGAGTCTAATTGGAGGGAAACTACATCATTTTCACACGCTCGCAAGTTTTACGGTCACATGTGACCAATTATAAGATAACAAATACATGGAGCGAAAAGTAACATTGTGCCAAACGGTTTATTTGACAAACCACTAAAATTGTTAAATCAAATGGACAATATATCCATATTTTTTTTTTTATGATACAACTACCGAACGTTACAACATTATTCAGGTTTTGAATGGTACACTAACACAACATTACACAACCTGGGCATACTGCAAATCTCATCGAATTACAGTCTGTTTGGGAAAGATTTATAGCTTGTAGCTTTCATTTCCACCTGTTGCCAGTGTATTTTTGGAACTTTCTTAACCATGGCTGTCATATGATTGAGATCATACACTGGCGTGGGTTACTCACTTTCCGTGTAGGATAGATCATTAGCGGAGTTACCGGCAGAGGTGCATGTTGCAATTCTCGATGCTTATTTCGGTGCAATTGCGACAGTTTTTGTTCCGCAACATTTGCCTAGTACACACTTCGATATACTGCTTGATATGCCGGCTGCGGCAGCTCGCTTTATCATGTGCAGTAGAAAATGTATGTGAATAAAATAATGATTCACAGGGAGAGGAAGTATGAGCTCAATGAGGGAAGACAGATTCAATGAAAAGAGGAGATTGAATGTGGAAGAGAGCAAATTCATGCTCTAATATTTTCAATGATGAAATAATGCATGGCAATCAACATTTTACAAATTAATTTTCAAAGTTAATTTTTTCATCTTTTGAGTGGAATGTTTGGTCCTGTATGCACCCACAATGCACTAAAAGACGACTTCTGTTTGTGTTGCCACCCAAAGTTATAGTAATTAGTGCCCTTTGCATATCGGCTATCAAAATCCTTAGACCTCTGAATCTGATATTGGCTCCTGTCATGAAGTATGACCGGCCCAACATTTTTTTATGTCCAGTACTTGTTATTATAGTAGCTGCGCATTTGAACATTACCTGGTAGCAATTAAGCAATATACAGCAGGTTGTTTACGTTATTATATGAAATAGACAGGTCAAATTGACATAAGGAATAGAAGACTAAGGACTCGGACACTGTGATCGGACTCGGAGTATGATGATCGAACTCGGATACTGATGACTCAGACTCGGATGCGGAGGAATAGATCCAGCAGGTACATGCCCATTTCACAGGAACTGTTCTGATACTTCTAAAGTATTGAAATTGTAAACCATTTTGGAATGACATCATGACGATATTTCAGACCCCTCTCAACAAACAGAACAGGTACAGTACAGAGAAAATAGAATTGGACAGCCACACATACCTGAGAGAACGTTGTTGAGAAGGCCCATCCATTGATGGCAGAGACATGTCTAGAAAGAGGAGATGTTGGGGGGAGAGACAACCGAGTGCCGAGGGTGTGGCCAGCTTGTCATGAATGACAGGAGTGTTGAGGAGGGAGTTGTCCATCCCTCGCCGTAGACGTTGGCGTTGAGAGCGGGGTGTCCAGGAGTATCCGTGTGGTCTCTCGGGTCGTTTTCGGTGTTAGACATGGTGCTGGTCAGGACTGGATCAGCAGACGTTGAGATAGTGAAGACAGGCACCGAGAGGTTGCGGGGGCTGTCGGATCGGGTCGGGGCACCCCCAGGGGTGGAAATCACTGGCCCTGGGGTTGGGCTATGTACCTATCAGTGGATGCCTCCAGTGGCACCATCCCCAGGTTGTCCAGGGTCCACAGATTACCAGGGTTGGATGAGAGGGGATTGCTGATTGTAGCCTGCCTCGTGTCTGGTGTCATGGTGATAGACGATGGTGGTGAGTGTAACTGCGGAAACAAAACCAGGGTTAATGATTCAGGTGATAGCGTTGATTTATGGGACCTGATTGACCGGCCAAGTGGCATACCCTAACTTATAGACATATGAATAGTTATCTGCAGTTCTTCCTATCAAGGAGTATTGACTTTCTAAACGGTCATATAACTAGAATATTTGTTTTTATTCTGAAGGTTCTCAAAGTTTGTTAGTGACCTATAGTTTTCAGGCAATAAATTGACAGATTCCCTGTATTTATTTGCGGGAATCGGGTGGTTTTAACCAAGTTATTGGCTAACTTTCGACTAAGGGGCAAGCTCTGAAGTCACACAGTGAAACCTATGGACAGGGATGGCGGGTGAAAAAATTGTCAATGGACAAAATTGCACAATGCCCGTGTTGTAAGTTGTAACCCCGAACTGGCTGGCTTATTGCTTGTCGTTCGGTCTCGCTCGCATTGGAACATTTTTCCTCTTTGATTAGTTACATGCTTTTGCCTGCCATTTCTTCCTTTCATAAGTTTTAAAAAGGATTAAATCAATTTGAGTGATCATAGCAACCAGCTGTTAACCAGAAAATAGATCTCCTGTGCAGATGAGTGCGTTGGGGTCCGACGCAGATATTTTATTGAACTTGACGACCCCAGGCCCAGTTGCCAGCGGGGAGAGGCCTATCAACTCTTGGTTGTTGTTCAGGTTGGTGGTTGACTTCTTCATGATTCTGACCCCCTGCACAGTCTTCATGGGGCAATGTGGCCTGATAGCTGCCCGACTCAAGACTGGTGGTAAAAAAATTACACATTATACGATCTTTTTTTCTCTCAATAACAGGCAGATGGGCAGAGTAACTTAACAATCAAATAGTTACTTGTCTTGCCATGTGCATATGATGGAACTACTAACGTGAAAGCTGCCCTGCCGTTTTACTGGGTGTTCAGAAATTTTTGTTTAGAGATATGTTATCTTCAAAGAAATGTATGTTTCTTAAATTCTGGGGTTGTAGAAAGGGGAGGTCCAAGTTTTCAACTTGAGCTTAAACAGGTCGACCGAAAATGCAGCTAAATAACATACTCCACTTCGCCTCTTCTGTTACTCAGCCGAATTTTGAGTCTTTACTATCATTCTCTGATAAAAGTTACAACAGTGCTTCATCCCTCAATTCTAATTGTTTTGATGTCAATAAATACTAAACAATTCTCTGGTGATTGACTGAAGATGGGAGATGACAATTTGGAAAAATTTGTTAAGTGTATGGGTTCGGGTATGAGCCAAAAAATGACAGCTGCTGTTTCAACTTAACAAGTAACTATACATCTGCTGACGGATATAAACCACGACAAGAAAACCACAGACAAAGAGATTAAACCACAGAATTAAACCACATGACACGATAAAATAAACCACCGACCACGGATAAACGACTGACAAGTAATCTCACATGAGTAAATCAGTGGGCAGCAACGTCAATTTCATTTTATATAAAAGTGATCTTCATGACCGGAAAACCACATTCTCCAGGTTTTGTTCAAATTAGAGATAATTTGAAAGATTGTCTTCTTTTAACCTCAGAATGTTGCAAAATGATTAACTACTTTATGAAGACCAAATTTGGTCTATATCCACCGTGTGTGTAGCTGAGTAACGGAGAAACCAAATTTGTCCATCACAGTGGCAACCCTTGTCAGAGGGTTGGCGACTGATATTAATCAAGGTTCAAATACAACAAATCGCATGAATCATGCCCAAATTATTCCTCGGATAACTTCAAATTGACTTCCAGTGTTGTTGGGACCAGATGTAGTCAACATCGACCAGCATACTTTAGAAAATCACAGAAGAATATTTAAGACCAACAGGCACAAATCATCCAGCAATGCCCACTTTTGGACTCATCTAAGATTCCTCTATTGCATACATATGTGTCAACTTTGAATCAATCAAACCAAGCTCTAGGAAGTTATTAGGCCGAAAGCAGACATCCACGGGGTGGATTCAAAACTTCCCCCCCCACGTGAATATGTAGACAATATGTATGCATTAGGCCAGTAATAAGGCACAAATTCAAAGTATTCTCGCAGGTGGCAAATACCGTGCGGACACACTGCATAATTGCTGTCCGCCCACGAGAGAACGGGGTTCACTATCACAGGCAGTTTAGGTGGATGGGATATAGAACTTACTGTCGATGTTCTTGTTGACATGCTGATCCGAGGAGACGGCCAAAGTTACAGGGACACCTGTAGGTACGGCTCTCACAATCTTAGCAGGGCGGGCTGGATCGGCCGCTTCTGATGGAGAAACAACTGCGAGGCCGTTAAAGTAAAAAAAAAAATCTCTTTGTAATGAGCAAATTGATGTGAAAATTTAATCAGTTGAAGAACACCTAATTCTCTTGTTAATGACCAACTATCAGCGAGATGTGTGGTCATTTCCTGAGAACTTTCAGCGATATGTGTGGTCATTTCCTGAGAAATCTGTTCACAAACTTCAAAGTGAACACAGCACACACACTCACACACACAAATAATGACTACTAGGTTCTCTTACGAACAGCGTTCAGGAGAGAAAAAATCAATGAAGTGATGATCATCGTTCAGGTTGATGTTGAACAGCAGTTCAACATAATGTGTTCGAGACAGAAGATTTAATTGGACTAATGAGGGCACATTTTAGGGAGTGTCATCTAGGTTGACATGTGACTCTCTTCCAAACACCTCTGTACCTACTGAGATCAGGACTAAGAGCTTTTCTATTATATATATCCTGGACGACCTCATTCAAGCTGTCTAGACAACCCCCAAGCCTCAATTATGGATATATGCACTCACTTACCAATCTCTTCGATACCGCCACTCTATAAAACGCACATATTCTCCAAGTTGTGGAACACTACTGAGAACATAGGCTAACTTTTACGTGTCCTCGTTTCAGCCTCATTTAGTGCTGTAACGTCGGCAATATTATTGATAACATGATAACAGGTATGGGGTACAAGTGGTACCGTCGGCCGTGAAATTCAGGCGATACAGCTTTGTCTTGGCATTTCAGGAAATGCATGATAAACATCATTAAATGCCCAATGGTAGGTGATCATGACACAACATCAACATTAGGCCTAACTTTTGCCTACTGTGTGTGTGTGATGCGCATGTATATCCTTAACGACAGGCTAAATGGGTTTGTGTCTAAGCCTCTCGACTGCGAGGGGAATACAGTAGTTATTTCCTCAATCCTCTTCAACAAACTAAAAACATCCCAATCTAATTTTGGCACACATTCACTAATTCTTTTCTAAACCATGAAGGCCTTTCTTGGCGTCCCGGAGCTACCTATTGGGTCCATGTATCATTCCCCAGTAAGTTCTGCTCTATGCACTCACCACAATAGAGGGCTGTCTACCTCGTCCAGTGCGTTCTCCTGGGCATCAGGTAAGCATTGCTCTGTCGTGGAAGGTCAAGAGGAATCAAAACAAGATAACAATCAAGTCCAGTTGAGAGTGTGCGAGCTCACATTCTTACCAGGCAACTGCAGGATCGACTAGACAGTTGCAGGCGGTTAAAACCGTCTGTCAACAAGTATATCCCCGCAGAATTATCATTTATTAAATTAGCTCATTCAGAAAGAGCACATTGAACCATGTTCATTCAGAGGACATACTGTTGTTCAGCCCCCCCCCCCCCCCCCGGTCACAGACTGTAGTCACATTCTCCAAGTTTTGTTTAAATATGACACAAAGTGGTGAGAATTGCGAAATATGCCAAGTTTGACACCTGCTATGACTTGAAATGACCATTGATGGTTAGGACTAACAACCGTCACATCCACCAAGTTTAGTTTCATTCGAGTATGACCAAAGTTAAGAAAAATTGCCAGGAGACAGCGAGAAACCACTAATGTGACCTTTCTATGACGATAAATCGTTTAGTAAACTAACTTTCTCCACACATCAAGTTTCATGAAAATTGGACTAACTATGTTCACATAAACTTGCAAAATAGAGGGTAGCAGACGTGCAGCAATGCCCACTCAATCATGAGGAAATACCTACAAAGTGAATCGGATTGACCAGCCATATCTGAGTCAGCCCGATTTCAATAGATGAAGTGCCAAAAAAATCCTAAATTCCATGAGTTCCACTTTTTTTCAAAAAGTTGCCCCCCTACTCACACATAAATGAATAATGCTCATGTAACTCATCATGATAAGCACACCCACTGAATGTGTACTTGATCCCACCAGGCATGTTAGACTTACACATAGCCTGATTTAATACAAGGTGAAGGTTTCCCTTTTGCCTCTTAAATCAATGTCTTCAAAATGAAAGACCCAGTCTCCACCGGATTCCTGCAGATTCTGGGCATCAATTCCCATGACTTAGTCATGACCAAATAAAGGATTGCCATGACTTTCTCTACGACATCTCGCACAGAATTCTCAACTGAACATCCAAAAGAGAGCCAAAGCAACAACAGCACAAAGGTGAGAAAGTGACAAATCAACTTCATTATAGGTCCAGGATTTTTCATGATCACCTCAACAACTTTTCACGAATTTCCAAACTTATCCAGGCCTGGATTTTCATTGATGACATTCCATGACCTTTCCAGTGGGTCCATGACCACAAGAACCTGCCAGCAGTCATGGGGAGCACACCCACCATGATCAAACATCACCAGAGCGGGCTTGTGGATGTTAGCTTGATTACGAGACAGGCATTAAAAACGCACTAGACACCCACATAAATGCCATCGGGGGGGACGACTGTATAGATTCGTTGGGACTCTCGACCAAGAAATAATTTTTTTTTTAGGAATTGGTGAACTATTGTAGGTGAACCTCCATAGTGGTAGATATATGCATTTTGCAGCAGCGATATTGTGAATATTCCTTTTGCTTAAGTACAATGGTCACATGGTCATTTATGCATCCACCCAAAAATCAAATTGATTTATGGTGTGTACTGAATTTTATTGGCCAAAGCTAGTTCGTAAATAATGCATTGGCCAGAACACCGCACAAGAATATTCTAGAACAGAAAGCCAAAAGGCTTAGTGATTCCTTGACTTTTTCTGACAACCTATAGTCCGACAACAAGGACAAAATGGGAGATATAAACCAGCTCATTGTGGGAAACAAACGTGACAAATTTCCCATTTTTCCCAACCAACCAAGGTTTCTCTTTATAAGATAGCTACACACTAATTTCATGGATTTCAGACTTTGACCTCTCGTGACCTCAAAACAATAGGGTTCACATATACACGCATAAACGGGAAACACATAACCAATTTGAAGGTTTCTTCTTCTTATCTTCTTCTTTTTCTTCTCCATGCAGGTGGGGTCGGGTTTCGTGTTCACAAGCCAGAATTGGCCAAAATATTGACTTTCCACAAATTTTCTATTCTCGACCAAAATTCATCAAAAAGCTACCACCAAATTTCAACCCGGTCAGACCAACCATTCTGGACTTATCGTGTTCACAAGGTTTTCAGACTTTGACCTCTGGTGACCTCAGATTACCTCTGCTCTGACCCCAAACAATAGGGGTCAAGTAATCATCATGGGGAACACACATACCAAGTATGAGCTTCATCCATCCAGGTGGACGTCGAGTTTATCGTGTTCAACAAGCCAGAATTGGCCAAAATATTGACTTTCCACAAATTTTATATTTTTGAACAAAATTCACACCCGACCTATACCAAAAACAATAGGGCTTCTGTACTCAACATAAGAGTGCACACCCAAATTTGGACCCAATCAGACCAACCATTCTGGACTTATCGTGTTCACAAGGCCAAATTATTGACTTTTCACAAAATTCCTATTTTTGACGAGAATTCACCCCCGACCTATACCAAAAACAATAGGGTTCCTGTACTCACACTCCCCATAAGAAAGCTACACACCAATTTGGACCCGATCAGACCAACCATTCTGGACTTATCGTGTTCACAAGGTTTTCAGACTTTGACCTCTGGTGACCTCTGACCTGACCCCCAAAAAAAAAAACAAAGGGTTCATGTACTCATCATGGGGACACACATACCAAGTATGAGCTTCATCCATCCAGGAATGGGGTCGAGTTATCGTGTTCACAAGGCCAAATTATTGACTTTTCACAAAATTCCTATTTTTGACGAGAATTCACCCCCGACCTATACCAAAAACAATAGAGTTCTGTACTCCACTAAGACCAGAGAAAGCTACACACCAAATTTGGACCCGATCAGACCAACCATTCTGGACTTATCGTGTTCACAAGGTTTTCAGACTTTGACCTCTGGTGACCTCTGACCTGACCCCAAAACAATAGGGTTCATTGTACTCATCATGGGGAACACACATACCAAGTATGAGCTTCATCCATCCAGGTGGGTCGATTTTATCGTGTTCACAAGCCAGCATTACATAACATACATGCACACACATACACACACTGACACACTGTCATGACTGCATAGATCCCTCTGACTTCGTCAAGGAATAAAAAATGCAACGAAGGGCACGCAGTGCATTTCTGACATTTCACGCGCCTAAACCAAACGTTCATCGCCAAAAAACCTGGCTCAGAGAAAACAGACACTGGTGGTTCCGTACAAGATTTTGTAGTACTTTAAATGCGAGTGCAAAAATCGGAACACACATTCTCTTCGTGTCAGTGCTTTATTTCGGGCAATGTTATTTCAACAATCTTTTGGACGTAGCATGTTGGCTACAAACAGTCCATTGCACAATCTAGCCGAAAGGTTCCTCGTGATGTCACGAGGGGGCCTCTGTACAGGAAAAAAATCCATTTTACTGACTCTTTGCCAATTTAATGGACTATTGATCTTTTGATAATCATTTCAACAAAATTATGAAGATTTTTTTTTTTTTTTTTTACCATTGCACTTTAAGAAAGTGCAGAGAGAAAGAGAACCTTACCAATGTAGCATTTCCATTGACACTCTGGATATTAGGATGACAATTCTTTGGTTGATCACCTGGGCTGGAGCCAGGGGCCTGGCAAACTGGAAATCCTTCCTCTTGTCAGTGGAGACCTCAATGGTCTGATTCGGGGCAATGCGTGTCAAGGTGGTCTAGGGCCGATCTGGAGTGTCAACTGGCCGTTCTGGTTGAAGACAGGTGTGGCCGTGGGGCCGTTGGTTGGTAGCAGAGGTTCAGGTCCCCTGACTGGGGAGCGACCGCCCGAGGCTTGAATGGCATGGCTTCTCCTTGGCGGGGGAAGTGTTTGTACCGACCGACACAAACTGAATGAAACAAAAAAGATGTTCTGTTATGATATCCATACTAACGATGCAGAAACAAGTTTTCAAGAATTTAACTGGGCATCTGCAGCAGTCAGTGGGTGACGTTGATCAATTTGTCAAGCATGTCAGACTGTGAATATCACATATTTACAGAAACCGATGTTTGTTTCATAACAGAACACACTATAAGTTACGCAGGAAGCCATAAAAATGCAGTAGCCCATGCATATCGTTTTTCTTGGGAAGATATTCCATAGAATTCAATTGACGTGATACACATCCGTATACACATTAGTACAGTGCCTATTTTGTTCATTCAATGTTGGTTTGCATTCATTTAAAATATTTCTGGCTCGTTTCAAACTGAATGGGGACATATTCAGACAGTGGCCCCATCTCAGCTCACATGAATTCGCAATTGTTCCTCCATGCAAACCGAAACTGCATCCACATTTATGGCATCAAAGCCTCAGCCCGAGTACAAGGTAAAGTATCAAAATACCATAATTTTTCCACTTTTTCTCTAAACTGACCCATACTCTAAGAAGTTGAATATTGTGGCATATACTCATCATGGGAGGGAGGCACAACCACCAAGTTCGAACTTGATCTACCAGGCATGCGGAGCATACGGAGCTTGATTACGAGATGTTACATACAAACATGCATATACATACACAAACACACACACATGCAGACTTTTTTCTGTATGTTTCAAGTACAACCAATGACATTTTTATTGTGCTGGCCCTTATTGATTGTCTGACAACTGATTAACATGTTGTCCCGTGTTGGAAGTCACCATCAGTTGTGAACTGCGCACACATTGCGTGTGACTATGGATACCGTAGGACCAATGTCCAAGAAAATGAAGAGGGGTATAGCAATTTTTCGTACAAGTGGTCTTTTTTTATCTCCATGCCACCTGCGTTCCTTACATGGGTTTATGAAAGAAATTTCCCTATATTATAAATTCAACAAAAGAATGCCAATGGTAGAGCACCCAAGTTTTGTGGAATTGAGCAGCAAACCATATTTTCAAATTAACACAAAAGAGACAATTGCACGAGTAGCTCAAGTTTTGTGAAGGTTGCAACAAATCCCAATGTATATTAGGATTAAAGGATAAATTTTTTTTCAACGAATAAGAGGCCCAACTGTACAGTAGCTCATGTTTCATGGGTGATGTGCAACAAACAGACTGTAAATGGGATTTTAGCGCATATAACATGAAGGATTTGAATTGCTTTACGCAAAAACTATTTACTCGGGCACAGTAGAAACAGCCATATTTATTGTTGCTAGTGCCTCCTTGACCAGCTGAAGTTATCGAGGAAATGAAGATTATAGGGGCTCGCAAACAACCATTCAGATTAAAAGTTATTTCCTAGCATGTATAGCTTGGGGAGCAGTAAACGTTTGATGTTGCCCTCCGTTTTCAAGCATGCTTCCAGCAGATGATCCTCTACTAGGTTCTCCCGAATGGGACCAGTTGAGTTGGGGCCACCCGACAGGATGGCCGCGAGCTCATGGTTGGAACGGACTGCAGTTACCTCCGGGGATTGAGGAATGAACGGGACAGGCGCAGGCCTAGGCGCTCGCCCGGAGTCGGGTGATTGATTCGGCTGGTGCCTTCCAAGCTAATGCTCCCTGAAGGAGGTGCATAACTTTGAATAGTTTTAGGGAAATAGAAATTTAGCTCAAAAATTAGGATTGAATGCAACGGTTTTCCCTGAGGCATCATTTTTAGGTGGGCGTGTGTGGTGGTACAAGTGTACCGTTCAGGCTCCAGCCATGAACGTACCTTCTTTTCTGCTCCTTCTTTGCTTCTCTGCTCCTCCTTGGCGATCATGGACCAGTTGAGAGAAGAGAACTCGTCCTCCATCTCTCTGTCTGCTTCTGGCCCAGTATCCTGTACCCAAACTTGACCTTCTCAGGTTCCCTGAGCTGGCAAGGACAAATGATAAGAGTTAGTCCCATTGTAGACTTCAATCTGATTTATATTGACTGACTTCATCAGAACTACCAATCTATAAATTACTTGTAATGGCAGCAATAATTGGCACGAAAAGCTATCCATGAGTATAGAAGTGATAACAATATCTTAACAATTGCCTACTGATTTCATCTCACCAACTATCCAACTTCACCAGCAAACTACCTTCATTAGACAGGCCCTCAGGTTGAGATCCCTCCCTTCATGTACCCTTCCACCATCAATGCCCCCCCCCCCCCTCCCAACTCTGTATCATCACCAGACTCACCATTAAGTAGACTCTGCCAGACTGATGGGTCAGAGTTGCTGACAGTAAGTCCCCTCCCTCCTAGTAGCAGTTCATCCTTGGTCTTGATCGTTCCCTCCTCCCCCTCCGGTTGTTCCGTCCTCTCCCCGTCTTACCCGCCTCCTCCCCACTCCCGCTCTCCGCCGTAGCCTCCTTGGACGATTCGTCAGCATCTTCGTCCATCATCACCCTGGTGTATGTTGACTCACTGATGCTGGTCAGTTCATGAAGTCGTCGCTCTCGGGCACGGGGGGCATGAGGATGGTGCTCCCGAACACGTACCAGTCTTCTGGATTTCACCAGTGCGCCCTTCTTGCCCCCCGTACCAGCTCCTAGGACTGCCACCCGTCGACCCAGGAGGATGATGATGTTGTTCTTCTGATGCTGTTACCCCCCCTGATTGACAGGACTGTCCCCACAGCTGGGATGGGATATCGTTCTGGGCTTTGCTGAGGATGTAAGATGAGGCGGGTGGGGCCTGCTACGCCACCTGGGGGGATCAGGAGGGAGACTGATTTTGCATTTGGTTTCATCATTATCTTCCTCCTTCCCCTCGAGAGCTGCGACTACTGTTTGGTCCATCCTCCTTCTTCCTGGGTTACTCATCCTTAACTTCATCCTTCACTACCTCCTTCGCTTCATCCTCTCTCTCTGTCTTCCTGCGGTAGCTCTGTATTTGCTCTGGCTCAGCTACCAGGGTGCGAACCACCGCAATGATGTAAGCCCACAGACCTTTTCGTAGGGATGAACGGTGTTTTCTCAGGGAGCTCGAAAAGCATGTCAGCCTCAATGTTTGCTTCTGATTTGGGGTCAGATTTTGGAGTCTGTGGATAGATAGTAAAAAATATATTGAGGAAAACATGATACGACCTTATCCCCAAATTGATCTACCACAAATTGATGGCTATTGATCTTGTTGTTAGCCGCTGCAATGTGTCGAATGTGACCTTGACCACCTATTGTAACTGAAAGATGCAAACGCAAAGCCCTCCCTCCAGTGGTAGGAGGAGGAAGTACAAAACAATTGGAGATTTTCACTGGAGACAAAACAGGCCTTACCCCATTTCACAAGAGTGGTTGAATGCATACATCATGATGTGCATGCCTAAATGCAGTTCTCATCGATACCCACACTATGACCATAGTTGTTTGTGCTGAATCAACCATGCTTCTCAAATGTTTCCTGGTATCTTATATGACATAGTGAATGTCGTTACAACCTAAGGATAATGACAAATGACCCATTAGAATCATATTCATGCTGGGGTGGCAGATTAACCAAAAGATTGACTTCCATAATAATAATATTGAGATTATGAAAAATTCACATGACCTTCCTAAGCGTAAAATGCCTGCTCTCACGCTTTACAGACAACAATAAACACAACAATTCAATAGGCAATGTTACCTAAATTTGTTTCAGGTTCAGTCTCAAGAGGTACTATTAGAGTTTTGATTGATTAGATTTCTACGGTCAGGAAGCCAACTAAGGCTCATCTAGAAACCCTGGCCACATTGATTGTGTATGAGCACGGCAATAACTCGCTTACCTATCGACTAGTGCGGAGTATGTAACCGAAGCAGCGTTGTAACCAATCCCAACCTGCTCCCGGGACCCCCATTCAATTGGGTTCCCCATCCGAAAGGAATATCAGTAACTCTAGTTAACCGTGAAGTGAAGATAAGACCTCCCCCATCAACAACTGCGAATGCAGCCTTCTCGGGAAAACACCATGACCGCTGGAATTGGAACCGAATATTTGGTTTAAAGTGTCACTGATAACCACTCTACCATTCTTCTTCTTTTCCGCCTTCCAGATTCTCTACCATTCTTCCGCCCTACAATTAAATACAGATGATTGTCAAAACACAAAGAATGGACACCTTGCTGCACTCCCAATCTAAAACCTTCAATCACCACATCATTTTGTTTGACAAGACAAGATTGATGCCCAAAGAAACTGGCTGGCAGATTCAAGAGCCACTCCAGTCTGTGTTAGGATGTTGTCGGGATCATCCTGAAGCAAGACTCGTATAGGCTGGCAAGCTCTTCTGGATTGCAGACGTTCATTTGGGAGGATAAACAAAACTAAGTGCCATCATTACGACGGACAACTGGAGATTCATTATGACCACCAAACATCACATATCCCATCATCTGACCCTAAAACATTACATAGATCAAGGCATCAAGGGATTTTTTTTAGCTGATGAGATTTGTAGTCACAGATTGTTAATCAATCATGATGGTGAGTCGATTGTACTGCAAAAAGTGAGCTACTTACTGCGCATGAAGAATCGTCCAATTTCAAAAAACATTTGGCCCCCACGACAATACGCTTCGATTCAGATGCATCAAAACAATTAATCCTTCCACCGTCCCTATTTTGGGATAACAAATTCTTGCCCTCGTTGGAATTTGACGTTTCTGTGACTGGCTAAATAACCCTGCCAACAATTGCCAAAAAAAAAGAGAAAAGATGGTCTTTTATGTTCCACAACCCGTAAATAGTTTGACAAGAATATTTGGCAGTTGTGAATTGCAGGATCAAAGTAGTTTGAAATAGTCTTGCAGTGTGGTGGGAGGAATCAGTTTCTGCATGGTGAATGACTCAAGATCGGTATAGCTTTGTTTCGCTGCTTGCTGCCACCACTTTTTTTAACACGGCTGTCAGGACTATTTCTTCGAATCGAACAAATCCACTCAAAAAAGGAGAAGCACACACTGATGAATGATTATGATAAGTTTCATCAATTATATTCAGGTTTCATATTTTTATAAATCCAAATATTTGGTAAGGGATTAACTCACGATCACCCGAGTATACTTGCCATGCAGAGGACCATACAAGGTATGCTTACATCCATCCATCCAGGGGGATCGAGTTAACGTGTTCACAAGCCAGGCGTCACGTACACCACATACATACACACACGCTGTCATGACGGCATATATTCTTTTGACTTACCTCAGGCAATTAAAAGTGTAACATGCCTTATGCTTCAACGAGGCAAAATAACAGTACCTTATCCGTGGGTTGTATGACATGCTCTGGACAGCAGACCATGTAGCGTTATCACAGGGACGAAGGTCTATCGTCACCTTGGATGGAAGTTTCTGTGGCCTTTCCTGCTTTGCACGTGTCATCCCTGGAAAAGCTGTAGGGAGCCAGAATGTAGCAATAATAGTTAAAATTTTCCACCATCTTGATGGAAGCACAGAGATTCAGAATCTTGATAGCAACCTATTCCTAATGAAAATTCCGTCAGTATCAAACATGTGGTCTAGTGGTTAAAAACCATCTTCCAACTGTAAAGCTCCAAGTTCCAGACTGGGCTCTAACAGTAAAATTGTCATCCGCTTCCTCGTTCGAAGCACCTTATTTGAAATGCCACTTCATTATTATTTGTTATCCCTCAATCATGGATACTGGGTTGTAAGTCTAGAGAAGAGGGTCTGTGTGGTGATAAATGTCATGGATACTAGTGCACCATCACAATACCTACTCAAAATCATGTGTTTGAAACACTTTTCTAGATGACATCATATTGAAAAACAATAAAAGTTGTATCAGTGTTACAGTTGAATCAGTGTTCACTTCTATTAGTCACCATGCAAACAATCACAAGGCTTCAAGGTGTTGCTTCAAGATTCCAGTATTAGCATTTAACAGAAACAGCTACTAATCAGTCACAATTTCAAATTCTAAAGGACTGATTCTTGACAATGTCTACTAAAGGAGTAAAAGTTTTGTGGAACTGGGACGAAATTGCCTGAATTATGCAACATTAGGCAATTACCAAGTTTCACAAAAAATTCGACGAGGAAAAGTAACTTATTTCCATATCCAATGCGTATCCCTCCGAATAAGCTAGGAGATCAACTCTTTACATGGTCACCAAGGTAATGTTTACCTGAAAAGCTACCCAGAAACGAGGTACTGTAAAATCGATCAAGTTAGACCTGACACCCGTGTGTAAGCGTGGTAAGACTTTCTACAGCATAACCGAGGAAGTTGCTCAAATTGATTCAACAGCACATTTCCGCGATGAGAGCGAAATGTGCAGAGAGCGCCCTTAATTCCTATTCTAACTGAGGTATTCTTTGTTTGTCGGTGGTACATCGATGACAAGTGTAAAAAACTTATGTGTTACCTCGGTTTCCACCATTTACAAACCCACACACACAGGCACACAGAACACACACGACATAGTGACCACCCAGTCTCCTCCTGAATTTTCATTCAGGCGAGACAATAAAAAGGAATTACGTGAGTTCGAAACGTAGGGATGGGCTATTCCACCAATAATATTGGATCATTGCATGATACGATATCTTGGTTGTGTGACCGGCCCTTCAGGCTAGTTATATCCAAAGCATCAACTGACTCATTTTCCCTCTTGGAATCAGGAGACATCATATATGGAAGAAGTACCATAATTCATTATTTCCAGATTCAGTTTGCCTCAAGTTCTCTCAAGCAACAATCAGTTGACTGCCAAAATACAGCTAAATATAAATTATCAATTACAACTTAAACAGATGTTCAGAACCTACTAATGAAGTAAGAGGGTAATATTCCCTCCTCCACATTTTTATACACTCACGATTATCCTCCAGGTATTGACAGGCCGCTTACCACAACAGGGAGTCCTCAGCCTCATGTTACGGCCACTGACCCTCAAGGTAGCAACTCTGAAAGAAAATACAAACAGAATGGTGACATTGGCAACTTTTGTTTTATATTCATATATATATATATATATATATATATATATATATATTAAATGCTACTGACGACCAGAAATTTAGATTATCAGAATGGACTGACCATGACTCTAGGCCATCCTTTTTATTTTCCCGAAAATGCTTGTCCTGACTCACGGACTCATATAGGGTATGCTCAGATTGGACAATATTGGGGCGGAATTAAAAACAAGGCAATCGCCCCCAGTGTCTCGCCAGGTTGCACAATCAGTGTTTCTTCTATTAATAGGTTACCATGCAAACAATTACAGGCATTCCATGTGTTGCCTTCAAGATTTTGGTATTTTAACAGAAACAATCTACTAATCAGTTTAAATTTGTGAGGACTGATTATTGACAATGTCTACTGAAGGAGTATAAGTTTTGTGGAAGTGTGACTGAAATTGCCTAATTATGCAAATTAGACACAATATTTCAACTTCCGTTGACCAATTTTCTCACTTCACATATCTCAGGAACAATGGTGAACCACACACTGCATAACCCCCAGTGACTCGAGTTAACATTTTTGGGGGGATGAAGGTAGACAACCTAGGGCTGGGACAAATGCGCGATCGCGTTTTTTTGCGGCGCAAAAATGGGCTTTTTCGAATCATTCACGTTTTTGGAAAGGGTTTCCAAAAAAAAATCTAAAACGAACGAAATTGGTGTTGAGTAAGTCAAAGGATAGGCCAGTTCAAAGCAGAATTGTTGTTGGTAGTAATTTGTTCTGCTATAGAACAACCTAAAAGAGTGTTATTTCTTTCATGTTTTTGATCACATAGTTTTAGCAAACAATTGACCTGATTGGCGGCCAGTTTCGCCATGATAATTCTCACAAATACGATCACGTTTTTTGCGATTAGAATCGTGTTTTCTTTGCGGTTTTTCCGCAAAGTGCGATGCGTTTTTGTCCTCAAAATCGCGCATTGTCCGAGCCCTCAACCAACCCATTCAGCTCATTGAAAGACCACCAATGACCCAGAATCTTTGTTTAAAATTCTGGGACTGAAGGTAGACCATATTCCCCAAGTTTCGAGGAAAATCCAACACATGCAAATGGGACGACCTAATTAGCATATTCAAGATGAAAACTCTAATAATTCATCTTACCTGCCAAAACCAAGGGACCATAGCACCTAGGGCATTGAACTTGCGTACGGCGCCTCTAAACAATGAATGACATAAAATAGGCTAATTACCTGACTTATTTAGTGCTTTGTGCCCAAAATCTAATCAGATCGAGTTCACCCATCCCCGATACTAAATACAAAAATATTCATCAAAATCGGGCTTACCTGTTCAGAGGAATCTGCTAACAAGTAAGTGGGACACACATACACAAACAATACAAAGTGAGCGTAAGTCTCTTCCTGAACTTTGTTCAGGCGAGACGAAAATAGAACCACAGTGTGCAAAGCCCGCTTGCACAACATTTCCGCAAGCTAAACTTCTGCAAGCTCCCACACGGATACTGGGAGTGGGTACATAGAACACAATCAGACTCTGTGGTCCTCCATTCAACTATAGCTGCCATTGAACTGCTAAGGTCACAAATAATATTTATGCTATTCCTTTTTGTCTCTCCTTTGCACAGAATTGGCCACTAGAAGGGCGAGCGAATATTGTTTTTAAATTCGGTCACAAGCTGCGTATTTTGGACATGCTGTCCGAAAATATTGACAAATGAATCATCTCCTAAGAAACCTTCAGTTTTTGGCTTCTATCCCTCTGCATTCGGAAACAATATGAGCAAGGTCAAAACTGATCCTGTGTTTGACGTTGAACCCTATCCTGCCATCAGGGGCATCAAAGTCATTGTGTTTTATTCGAAACTGGACCAATTCAGTTTGGATTTGAATACTGTTACATGAACCAAGGTATGTAAATTACACAAATTTTGAGATTTGGCATAACCTGACCTTGAATGATCTTATACGACGAATTTAGTCGGAACAAATCAGTCACATCCTGTACATTCTGTGAAATTGACAAAAATTATCCATGCATAGTTTGGCCTTCGATGACCTAAAATAACTTCTAACTTTGTGAGAACCAAATGTACTCCGCATTGACCAACCCTATAAACTATGCGAATGAGCTGATCCCAGCAATCGCACACTTTTGAAATCGGGGAATAGTCATGATTAAAACTATGAACGATCAGTTTTCCCAAACTCCTTTCATCATGCAATAGCCCTCACGGTAGTGCAATCCCAGCAAAACTGCAAAAAAATTGTACTTCATCCAATCAATCCACCATTCAGTAGTCATGCACAATAGGAGACTCCTGTTCTATACTACAAGTCACTGGTACATTCCTACCCACGGTAGAGCCCCGGAATAAACCGATGATTGACCTCACACCCATATTGACAAGCTCTGAGAGTTTCCGCCACTGCTTATGACTGGGGACACTATTAACACCTTCAACTTCTCATGAGTTAGCAGTAGTTGATCAAGGCGTGAAGCTCCCGGTCTTTCATGTTCAATCTGTAATGATATTGATTGATCAATATTTAGCGAGGCACACACTAATACAGCATTTATAGGTTTTTTATTCAAGGAGTTGTCACACTCGGTTGGCCGTTATCACAGGACTGCCGACTGGCCACCTCTGGGCTAATAGAATATGCCGAATGGACGCATGATAGGCGAGGACACTGAAGTGTAGTTATAAAAGGTAGATACATCCTAATAGATTACCAAAACGATAATTTCATTCTTCTGGTTAAAATTTCAAGCCGGATTCGGAGTTACACTGAGAACCACACGAGAATGTGCATTTGCCATTTGTGAAATCTCAAAGTTTTCAGAAGGTAATTCTAACAAGATTCCGGAAATTTGGCTTGGAAATTCAGCCAGCTGGCAACCATGGTTCAGAGATTAGTTGAACCCATGGCCCGGGCAAGTCTTTGTTACAGCACCACAGAGCATGCATGCCTCAACTAGAATATATTTAGAGGGTAGGCGTGCTCCCTGGTGGTACCATCTTTTTTTGGTTCTCACCTTCCCGCGGGTCGACAGACTTGGTGACCTTGTTGACGGTGCGGTAGTAGAAGTGCCTGACCTGGTCCTTATTCTTGCTCGTTTCTGTCACACCCTTGGCCTGCTTGTCCAGACCCTGTTCCGTTTTCTATGCCGGTGCTCTATATGCTTCTGGATGCTCTCAAGTCACGACCATGCTGGAATAAGAGGGAGTCAACTTCGGTTTTAACGAGATAATTAATTCACACATAATTTTGCAGACACTGGTCTGAACAAACTGGTATTATAACAAAATGGCCAAAACTGACCCCAAGGTGACCTTTGACCTCAAATTCTGAACATCCATACCTATTCCTTGGTCAATTATAGTACTGACCAACTCTCACGATCTTTTAACTCAATCCATGAACACCACATTAGTCAATGATAATACTAGCCAACTTTTTAATCATCCAATCTATATTATAGGAGAAGAAGCCACTTGACCGTTCAAATAAATAGCTGAAATCAACCTCTAGATGACCTTTGACTTCAAATTCATAAATACCCTATATGTATCACTGCTCAATAATAACACTGACCAACTTTCATGATAATACAATCTTATTCTGTAGAAGTAGAGGGCGCTTGAATGTTATAACGAAATGGCAAAAATCTGCCGCTGGATGACCTTTGACCTCAAATTCCTGACACTCCATAAAAACCATTCGTAATGGTAATACTGACTAACTATCTAGCTCATCCAATTCAATCTATGGGGAAAAGCATTTTGTTATGTGACCCTCAAAATAACTATTTTTGGCCAAAATGACCCCTAGATGACCTTTGTCCTCAAATCCCTGACCACCTGCCTTGGTATTTCATTTCAAGTTAGTTTGCCAGCCTCTGAGTGTCTCACATACAGCACTTAGACGTAAAAGTTCATGTATAACCCTGTAAGCTCACAGAACAAATTCATAGGGGACTCGACATTATTACGAAACTATGCAAATACGACGTTATTTGTCCTTAATACCATCCTTCTCTCTAATATCTCAGGAGTTGACGAGACTAGTCACAAGTTTCATGAATCCAACAACCTAGGCATTTGCATATTAGAAAATTAGACAAATTGAATGCCTCAAACGACCCAACTCACATTTCATTCAAATTATACTCGGTGCTGACGGCAAATCCACATCCACCAAGTTTTACTGAAAATCGAGGACAAAATTGCCCTAGATTATGCAAATTTATACACATTGACGGACCTCCGTGAACCCAAATCTATGCCCGAATTTCTTGGGAATGGAGTAGACCATATCTACAAGTTTCTGGCATCTACTAATTTTAAATTTTAACATAAATTTAATGCAACTTTACTACTGGATAGCATAATTTATCTGACTCTCATCAGTTCCAGTACAATGTATGCTATCCTGTACCTATATACCATACCAAAACATAAAAACCATCTAACCTACTGTCCATTATCTGCCAATGAACTTGAACAAAAACCATTTATACAAGCTGACACACAACACACACACAATGGACCTAATTTCCCTACTCACTAGACATGTGCGGCGGGTAAACCGCCGACATGTATATCTTCTCTGAGAAAGGCCTTCGTGGACCTTGTTTGAAGAAAGCACATTAGAGTTCATGTCGATTTGACCTCTGTTGACTTTGAAATGCCATACCTGTTTTTCATGACCAACGTTCAAAACTAAAATTCCCCAACGAAGTCAAAAAAATCACGAATAAACACAATTTTGACCTCTGGTGACCTTGAAATCACCGTCAGTTTTTCGAGACCAACTTTTGTCTCAACTCACCAAGTTTCATGTAAATCAGACTAACTCTGTATTTTCACACACAAAAAAAACAAAATTTGACCTCTGGTGACCTTGAAATCACTGTCATGATTTTGGGGACCATCTTTGTCCCACCCATCCAGTTTTGTGTAATCTAATCTGCGACTGAACGCGTATTTTGTCCCCGTGTAGAACCTTCCATAGAGGGCAGCCGACATGCATGATCCCACTGTCCCAACCTCATCGAGATTTTAGTCTAGGGCGTACATGTGTAACAAGTTTCAGATCGTTCGGAAAGAAGTGTTAAGAGTTTGCTCTAACGCACTAAAGTTTTCCGGAGGCAGCGGCGATGACGGCGGCTACAACCCACAAACCATATTAGTGTTGCGGGGAATATACTTCGTGAATCATGTGCTAGTTATCTGATCGTGGGCATACATTACTCCATACTTCATGAAAATTCCCTCAATCTGCCTAACTTTGCTGAGAAATCAGTGGGACACATACTGTAACAAAGTGATTGCCAATTCATCAAAATCGCTAAAGTTCACGAAGCCAGTTTTGAACACAGCATTGCGATCTGCTCCATGCTAGAAAGTCAGGAAGATGTGTGATATAATCATAACAGACAAAAAAAAAACCAACCCATGAAACACATCTCCATTTTGACACTGACGAGGCGGCAAATCACGCTCACACTAGCCTAATGTGTCCGATCAGACCCTTGAGACAGAGACTATTCCGAAACGGGTTTTTTTTTGTTTTTGCCCGTGAATTCATCTGTCGTTTTCTACTCGCCCAAAACTGTATAATTAATTACAAGTTGGCTGCTATTCGGGTCACAGTAAATGATACACATTCCAAGCACATGGTAAAGTGTGTGTAATCTCAGCTAATCTGATCACAATGGGGCTGTCATTTAGTTTTGTTTTAGCCGTCGCATCAATGGTTTTGCAAACCGCTGAGATGTGACAACTTTCATAAGGCTTTGATGCCTAAATATTTCTACTTTTGAGGAGATGTTTTGAAATTTTAGTTAATCAACTGAAAGAATTACTTCACATAGAGCCTCAAAGAAATCATCTGTATCTTCCACAGACCAAGCCTCCCACCGCTTCAATCTTCGTTTGACCTTCTTCACTGGTTTTGCCTCTGCCTTTTCGCCGCGTGACTTCTGCTTTGCTTAGCTGGAAAGAGAAAGAAAAATTATGAGGAATGTAAAATGTCCTTTTCAAGATAGTGAGGCCAATGTATTATTCAGGCAATGCTCAAAGTTTTTTTTCTTAGGTCACAGTGAGGGACCTGAGACTTCTGAGAGTGGGTAAAATGTTCATTTCAACTGTCTGCCTCTCTATCCAATTTTGCTATGCCTTCTCTTCTGTTGATAGTGTGGATACAGAACTTTGCTCAGCTGTAAAAAAAATAGAGACAATCAAAGTTAGTAAGAAATAAAGAAAATTGGAAATTGGAAAGAACGAAAAATTAAAAATTGTAATTAATGAATCAATCTCTTGGGTCGCCGTAGACAAAAACAAAGCATGCTGAACTTGCATATGAGCCTGAGAATGGTCTGGATTGAAAATTCCATAGCATGGCCTATAAATTGTTGATAACAGACATCTTCATTATGGTAAGTTTTTCTCTTATGAAAGAAAAATAAAAAGAAAGTAACATTACAGTATGTACCCAACACTCAGCATATGTTAGCTCATTCCTACCACACAATGTATGACCAATAGCAAGCAGACTTACTGAACATAGACAACTAGACATATTGAGTAGTGGTGCCTGTGCTCTCAGTTAATTACCTGATACTTCAATCAAATGCCTGATTCACAAATATTTTCACATTTCAGAGCTTCCCTACTCAACATACTGCAATTCTGGGCGATTAATTTCACCTGGCCACTAAGTTGGCCAGCGCTGAAAATCTAGGCCCAGACCTGAAACATCCATACATTTTCACTGTGACAGTGTGAATTGTGGGAACAATAGTTAAACATTTAGAGTAGGATATTAAGAAATAGCATACATCACACTATTTCACACACAGAACATCAAAATGCAAATTGGAAATTTGGAATGGTTCAACTCAAGAATGGCTGAATGCCTGACAGCCAAATTTGTATACAAATCGACCTGGCAATTTGACCTTGATGGTGTTGGCTATACTGAACCCATAGGCCTACTGTAAAAAAAAAAATCAGTTTTTTACATTGTACTTTTTTGTTGGGGGCTAATGGGTTACCTCACCACTTTAACTGGCGGATCCTTCTTGACTTTTTTCAATCTTGACCTCAAGTTATGATGCTGGTACGGATTTCCAAGGGTCGTTTCTCGCCAGTTGTTTAATGCGTCGAGGGTGTGACATTCCACAGTACCTGACTGGCTTTGTCCAACACAATCACTCTGCTGGGCATTTTCCATTGCAGATTTTTCACCTTTCGGTGGTGATTTACCAGCACATTTGAGAGATATATTCTGCAGTTTCATCATTTTTCTGTACATCTGTCGAAAACAACGACAAAATCACGATCAAAAAGCGAAATATATTGCCGAAATTGTGGTTGAGATTTTTTTCAAAATGGCTGCTCGTCCGCCCGAAAAATTGCAATGAACGAGTTACCAAGGCCTAGCTTTTGCGACACTGATTATGAACGGAAATTACCGATGAAATCACCTACAAAATGACTACATATCTCGTAAAAATAATGAGTGAATTCATTTTTGTGTTTATAATCCTGATCTTAAAGCTTAAATATGGACGATCATTGGAAAAACACAAAATTAGGCTACGATCAAGTGAACGGTCATCGAGTTCGCGTTTGCAATTGGGAATTGAAACCGTTATGTAGTTCGATTGCCAGCTAAACTATCAAATTAGTCTTATAGAGAAGCCATCATTACCTTGATCCCTCTGGGAGGGCGATATCCTTTTCTTGAGTGTCATCACTCTTCTTCTTCATCATACATAAAGAAAACAAACATTAGATACAGTGGAAAACAATCAAATGCAGACGAGTTCGTCTGTCTCTCCGAAACAAGCGCGGTTGATTTGAGCTATGACGTAGGTTGGTGATGATCGCGGATCGTAAATTCACAACAGTGATGCTGGACCATTCACTTCAGTCATATGCGGATTTTACTAATTATTTATCTCGATTGGTGGAATTTGTTTTCCAATTAATTACCGGCTATACTAAACTCATTCACATTGTCTGTTCAGAAACTGGGGTTGTTTTGACCTTTTTCATGTTATGTATCATTATTTCTCGTAACTCTTCGACGTTCGGAATGACTGGTCAGGGCACCGTGCATCCCAGCAGCGCGCAGCTTGCACCGGTACAGCCTCTAAAATCATACTGGTAGTTCGCTGACCGACCATCGTCATGATCAGGATGGGCTGAAAACGAAAATTGAAAAAATGGGGCTGGGAAATGGGGCTCCGAGATGAAAACGGAGTAACAAATTCACAAACTTGATTGAATTTTCCTCTCTTTTAGGGGGAGGGGCGGGGGTTAGGATCGAAGATAAATTGCCACACGCGTACCGACAGACTACACCAATAATGAGATCATCGGCGTGCAGTTGAGGAACTCCCCGGAAACTAGTATCTGGCGTAGCCCCAGCCTTCACCCCAGCTGAACGGTCGCCAGGTTGGTTATCTGGATGAAATGATGCCATGGAGGATGAATACATTATGGAAATGGAATTTCCATAAAAGCCATACTGCGCAGTCATATGGAAGTCGAGGCCGAGGAATCCGAGGCTGAGGCCGGTCTCGAATATTATTCTCTACACTGCAGGGAATCGACCCCGAGCGCCTGGGCATATTCGAGTCCGATGGGCGTCAATACTGTGTGTGTGGGGGGGGGGGGCGGAGAGGCGGGGAAAGTGCCCCCCACATTTTGAGATGCTCCCATTGATTTCCATTTTTCACACAGATTTTGTTTGGCGGCGAGGTCATGCCCCCCCCCCACATCGGTCCCCCCCCCCCCCCCCCACACACACACCTCATGCTGGTTGGACGCCTGTTACTACCGCAACGTGCCATACTGATTTGATTGCTGAGAGATCATGTATTATTCTCCGTTTCTCATAGTCAGCCGTTCGTGGGGAAATTATGACGGAAGTTACAGTCAGGTTATCCTATTGTGCATGCCTATATATAAAGCTAGGTAAAGTTCCGCTATACCGAAACAGCTGCATGCTGTTTGACAAATCGCTTGACTTTAGCCGGAGGTTGCCAGCCGAGGAAAACTTGCAAAAAAAAAACATTTTCAATCAAGCCAAGGACAAAACTTCTCATTCATCCTCTGATGATCCGTTCCACGATAGACCATTCTCTGTGAGCAATATCAGTTGCTGTTGCAGTGAGGCTTCGTAGTCGGTGTGATCTACATGGTGGATAGCTGGTTAATTATAGGACTAATAATGTGCAAATCGAACACATCTATTTGTATAGATTTTTCACTACCGCAATCAGGAATACTTACAATAACTGTCCTATAGGCTATAATTTAAACTAGACCTACAGCATTTGCTTGGGCAAAATCCTCCTATGTGAAATGGTTGCCTTCCATTGGTCCAGTTACGATTGATGACGCCAGGAATTGCGAGATGGGGGGGGGGGGTGTCTAATGGCTCAGTCTTGACCTTTTCGTGATACAAATAGGTTTCGTAATAGGGATGTGTGGAACCCCCTACCAGGGTTGTAACAAGTCACTAGAAACTTAGGTCAAGTCAAGTCAATTACCCTGATTTTTTTGGACCAAGTCCAATAACCAAGTCACCTGTTATAAAGTCTGTGATCGACCAATTATCTTGAGTTAGTAGTCAGTGGACCATTTTGAGTTGGGGGAGCTCGATCGAGTCACGACTTGGTTACAACACTGCCCCCTATTCCCCGGCCCGGGCGCCTAGTCAAGTAGTGATTGTGGAACTGAACGCCAACCCTCCCCTCCCGAGTCACCCCTCCCCGATAATTGCGGGCCTACACCTACTCTTCGTTTGTTGTGTTGCATTTTCCATCGGACTGCAACCTACGATGTTTTTTTTTGCTCCATGGCGTAACCTATATTACTAACACTAGTTGTATGGTCATATTTCTCAGGGCCATAGTCCACCAATGCGGGCTATATGGGAACAAAAAGTAAAGAAGGGAATGTCTCGATCATCTGATAACGATTTGAGTGTCTAAACATATATTTGTGATCCATATGTCACTGATGGGTAGATTTGAGGTTAATTAGTCGACATCTGGGTGGGGGGGGGGGGGGTATCAATATGGTAGCCTACCATTGTCGAAAAAACATTTACTATATAGCTAGTCTACTGTAGGTAGCACACAAGTTCTTTAAAACGTTGCAGTTGTGTCATAAAACGTTTTATACACAACGCTTAACAACACTTATTACATTATTTGCAAGGCCATTCCGCGATTATTGGGGTAGCCCCCCTTCCTGCATAGTCGCCGCTCATACTGTAATAGCCGCATGTAGGCAATAGGCCCCTCCTGTTATGACCAAACCGCTTAATGTATGCCCACTAGAAGTGTGCCTAGGCCTATATTCGGCGACAGGGAACAATTTCTCCACAGTTTGACTGTCTCATTCCCACTCTGTGAACATTTTAATATATCACCCCCACCCCTACCTTCACATCTCCCCCACCCTATCCAGCCTATAATATCGCTGAATTGACCAGAGTGGGTCAGTAAACGCTACATTAAATAGTGGTTGAATCGTGAAGAGACTGTTTTTTTGTAAAATAATAGAAACAGACGATGTAATGATATCATTGAAGCACTGGGCCTCAGATGTGGTAGTATTGATTGGGTATTTCTCATTACTAGTAAGGTACGGGGTGGCAATATACATATTGCCTGCAGTACATATTGTAAACAATTATTCGCACAAATTGGAAGGTTCAGATAAGGCGCGATGGGGGTGCAATGCTATCATAACGCCCCACACATTTTGAAAATTTTTATTTTGCATCATCTATAGCTAGGCGCGCTATTTACTAGAAATCAAACTAACTGCTGAAAAAAAAAACAAACCAGTGTTCCATTGATCGTGCTGAATAATTATGTCAACATTTAGCAAAGTTGGAACTGTTTGATGAGTTGGGTATCATATAATTCGTAGTTTGGCCAAGTTGTTTCGCTAATATAATGATGTGCTCCTGTAGGCAAGAGTTGCTCATAAGCTATGCCAGAAAAATATTAACTTTAAATGCTGCCTCGACGATTGCTCTGTTTTCCTGAGTCTCTTTTATGCACTCTGACGTCAAGTTTGGACACAATCTCAAGACGAGAACATCATTAATCTCTGTTGTAAGCTGTTTTCGAGTATTAGCAATCATAGCTGGGTAATACTATGAAATTTCATCAGGATGCTTAACAAAATCGCTGTGATTTTCACATCGCGATGTTTCGCGATCTAAGGAACGTATGTGGATTTACTTGACAACATTTAACAGAGGCTACGTGTAGACCAGTAAGCATTTTGTGGGGACTTGATACTACGATAGTTTAACCAGTTAGTCAACGCAGTGTTACTGATTGTTTGTGCCAATATAGCGAGAGGCAGATTGCATAATGTATACCCATGTAGCTCTAGTAAGAGGTGGGTAGTCCAATTCTGGACAGTTTTCAGGAAATCCATGTGACGACTTGCGAGGAATAATGTGAAACCATAACACTCTAACCCCACAGGCCTAAACAACCTAGGCCTAGCCTAATAGTATGAACGTGACCTAGAAAACCCTCATTCCTAGTAGATGTAACAGTGCTCGAAATTTACGTAAGCCCGATAGCCGGGGCTACTCGGAAGTCAGTTCGAGGCACTAGAAACTTTGCTGCAGCTGCCCGAGGCTAGTGAGGAAAATTCATTGAAGGTCTAGGGTTAGGCAACTAAAAATAATAAAAGAACTACGACTGATCCTGAGCTCTCAAACAACTTTTCATAAGCGGCCACAATGAGCAAACAGCAGTATTGCAACTAAATAGTCGCAGAATGAGCTTCGCGAAGACCTCCAACATCGGACAATGACATGACCGCGACCAGCACGAAAATGTAGGCATTCAACGACGTAGGTACCATAACAATAAAAGTTTATAATAAAACCCCCCCCCCGCCCGGCCCCACGTGTACACAGACGCACCGAGGAAACTGATACGGTCAGTTGTTCACGCCAAGGTGTGGGATCGCACGATCTGCGCACTCAAACTCAAAAATCCCGCACACAACAAATAATTTATATGTGGGAAAGTCCTGCACTGGTTTCCATAACGGAATGGTAAATTTTGCAATCTTTCAACCAGTCACATCTCGGTACTTCAGGCAAAATGTGATGCAGCCTAGATCATTGTGGGTCAGACATCGAACACTGCAGAACATGAGAGGAAAACACTTTTTTCACCCTACACATCGATACCGTTCGATTGACATGACTTTTGTGACTGTTATGTACACATTCTATGTGAAACACGTGGAATGGGACCAAGGTCACTGTAAAATACGTTAAAATCTGCAATCTGAAAACATTGAAACTAGACATGTGTAGGCGGGGTGGTAAACCGCCCAGTGTATTCCCACTTTTGAGCAATCATTGGGAAGAAGTATCTAACACACCAAGAAGACCCCCATTTTGGTCAGAAACCAAGACAAACTTCATCCACCAAGTTTTGTTGTAATCCGAGGGTGTTAGTAGGCACATGACTTATGCGAATTTGACACATGATGGCTTTGAAATGACTTCTAACTTTGTGAGGAGCAAATGTAGCCCCATCCACCAAGTTTTGTTCAAATCTGACAAAGTTTGGAAAATCGCATAACTTCACAAATTTGACCTTTGATGACCTTGAAATGACCTCCACATTTTTCAGATTCAACTATATTTCCTTCCCACCAAGTTTCGTCCAAATCTGACAAAGTTTGGAAAATCGCATAACTTCACAAATTTGACCTTTGATGACCTTGAAATGACCTCCACATTTTCAGGATCAACTATAGTCCCTACCCACCAAGTTTTGGGTTACCAAAATACGTGACTAACTTTGATAAATTTCGCGGAAAAATTATGCCAAATATTTAGCGGGCCCCCAGCATTGCAGCGATGCCCCACTTCGAACTCATCCGAGATTTCACTTAAGGGCGGACACGTGCTACCAAGTTTCACGATCAATTGGATAAAGCGGTAAAGAGTTATTGCGCAACGGGAAAATCTTCCAATCGTGGAAATATGCAAATTAGCGGACCCCGCTAATGTGGCGACGCCCACTTTCGAAACTCATCCGAGATTTCACTAGGCGGACTATGTTGCAAGTTTCGGCTCAAACGGCGGACAAAGTGTTGGAGAGTTTATGCGCTAACAAGAAACGCGGCGGCGGACGCGGGAGGCGGCGGCGGAGGGACGGAGACGGCGGAAGCCAAAACCATAATATCCCCGAAGTGGGGAATAAGATACAATCAAGAAACAGGCATGTAGATGGTGATACAAACACTTTTCACAAAAGAGTGAATCATGTTATTGGCAAGGTGTCTTCAGATAACACTTTTCTTGATCTAGGCTTAAGTTGGTCCCGGTACAAAAGTAGCAAGTTCAGCAACTTAGGTGTACTGCTGGCTATCTTGTGGGATTTTTTTTAAATTATCCATTTTTGTTTCTTATTATTCACACAAAATCCAATTGTGCCTGGGAAGAACATTCACTATGGGCCAGAGAATGTTACCGGTGGAAGGATTTGCCCTTTGGGGACAGTATGTTGAATGGGATGAAAGCAGGAATGGTATGGCATGGGGGGAATATCCCCAGGTACCCATTGGCCTAATACAGTTTAAAACTGATGTAGCAATAGTTTGCAATTGCAGTCCATGGGAGAGAGGGAGTCAGGAAGACAAATTGGGCCCCGAGAGGGAGGCTGTGCCCTTAGCAAACACACCCTATGTTTGAAAAATGGCCACGTAGCAATGTTCGGCGGTATGCATGGATGGTACCAAAGAACTGCTGTTTATTTTTTATGAGAAACCCCCCCCCTCTGGATTTCAAAATCCCCCTTTGAAAAATGGAGGGGGGCAATACCCTCCACATTTCGAAACTAGCGTTAACTCTGAGTTACGAGATGACTGACATCTTTGACCTACCTACGGCCTTGTTCCCAGCTTTTCGCACAACTGAGCACGTAACCTGCCTCCTCAGCATCGTTGGTTGAAAGTTTCGCAGTGAAGAAGCCGCGAGCGTGGGATCGGCCTGATAAATTTCATCGGCTAGTCAAATTTTTGTGCGGCTAGTGGACGTTACGAGTTAGAAGCCCCTCGGACAGCTGCTGACATGGTAGATATTTCGATGCACTGAGATGTAATTCAAACCCCACTCCTATTCCCTGATTTCTGGGTACATTCACCTCATGCCAAATCAACAGTGCTGGAGTTGAATCCTCTCAATCCGAGTCCGAGTCTGAGTCATCAGTTCCGTTCCAGTCCTGGTCATCGGCTTTCCGAGTCCGTCCGCTTCACCGTGTCCGAGTCGCGAGTCCTCGAGTCCTTATGTTCATGCAAATTTTGACCTGTAACTCACTATTTAATTAACAGATTTAGGGCAAAACTTAACAAATATGGCTATATATCGGGCAATGTTTTAAATGCTGCGGCTACTGATCGACAAATACTGACATACCCAGAACTTTGAAAGAGTACTGGGCTAAGATAGATCATACCTAATGCCGAATCTCAGAGGTCTAATGATTTACTCTGATAGCTGAGGCTGTACCCGGGCAATATGACTATATTTAGGTGCATGGGGTATCTTGTAGGCCTGGGATACCGCTGGACGTACAGGCACATTCCAATGAAAAATATGACATTGATGAATTTGAAAATTAATTTGGATAAATATCGATTGCCATGCATTAACTATCATTGAAAGCATAGAGAATGAAATTGCTCTCTTCCACTTCATCTCCTTTTTTCAAGTGAGCTTTCTTCATCATTGGGAACCCATTCCCCCTCTCTCCCCTCCCTGTGAATCACTCTTTTAATTCACCATACATTGTCTATTCACTACCGGTACCCACCATTCACTATTCGTTATATATGGCATGCCACATGAATAAATGAGCTGACGCCTGTAGATCAGAGATATCGAAAGTGTTCTGCCAATGTTCCCTAGTCAAAATCATTACACTACAATGAATTATCGATAATTACAAAAATACAACAACAACCGCCTGCCAGTAAACTTCCGTCATGATCATTCACATTGATTTACCATGTCAGGCAGAAAATAGAATAACCCACTGGCCCTTACGCTAACAGAATATGATAAGACTGTTAGAGAACGTATCCTAACATACATTGGCACAATTAGGTGACAGCTATGCCTATAAATCTTCCCGAAAACAGTTTTTCCAGGTTGTGTTTAAGGGTCCTTGGTTATTATATCATTATAAACGAATAATGCTGTACGTTTAAAAAAAAAATTATGGATATATTTTGTCCATGGCTGATTTATAATGCACCAGTTTTTTCTAACTAGCACACGTTATCGGCACATTGGTTAGTTTTTTTCGTTGCATGTATCTGTTATCTCATAGTTAAGTGACCCGTAAAACAGGCGACGTGTGAGATGATGTAATTTCGCCACCTGATTCAGACAATCTGGACAGTCGGAAGTACGTGGAACAGTTTGGGCCTACTTTTTGGTATAGCGTCGTGCGTATTATTTTGAATGTCTTAATTGTACGATCTAAAATCAAGTCTGTATTTTGTAAAAGAAGGACTCGACCAGTACTCAGACCAAGTCCCCGATCCTTTGGGTCGAGTCCGAGTCCGAGAACCGAGTCAGTTGAACTGTCGAGTCCGCGTCCGAGTCCCTGAAAAAAGGACTAAATACCGGTCTCGAGACCAGGGATATCGGACTCGATTCCTTCAGCACTGCAAAATCCCACCCCTAAATATGTGAGGATATTAGAGTGTTTCTCTGAGTGATTTGAGGGAATTTTTTGAGAGATTAACATCATCACCCACTAACACTAGCAGAATTAAGGTGGGCAATCCTCAATGATGCCGATCACAAACACATAACCTGTAAGACTTTTTCCAGGATGTAGCTACTGGTTCGTCAAGGGACTGGCAGTGACCCATACTAGCTTTTGTCAACTCACACTCGGGCTGAAATGAAGCTCATTCGACACTCACATTCTTCTCCAAATAGCCTAAACCATATTTCATATATTAATTATATCTTTCCTAGTAGAGAAGTAGGTAGGCCAAATGATGATACTTCCCTCTGGAAATGTTCAATTCTTGCAATTTGAGGGGTTCAGTGGCCCAAAGTTTCTTTGATCCTGCACTCCAACAAATTTGGGAGGCTCAAATTCGATTTTGTGCGACCCACCGGCCACCTCAAATTGATCCATCTTCATTCCTGACTTTTCTATTATCCACAGTGGGTCACCTATGAAACTAACTTATTCCACGCATATGGCATGTAGAGCAGAATTTCCTTTGTCAACTTGGCCAGACTGAGTGCTGGATCTGGATCGAGTGTACCCACCCAGACTGATAATCCAACTGATATCCCTTGGGTCTCCGTTGCCGGCATTTTCGGCTCTATTAGGGTGGGGGTGGTGATGCACATCATAGGCGTAGGGGAAGGGACCAAGGCTACAGCGCTGCCCCAACCCAAAAGATTTTGACCGCACAAAATCCAGGTAAGAATTGGAACAAAATTTGGCCTGAGTTACCAATTTTTTATGATTGCCAGAACTTTTTTTTAAATTATGGCCCAATTCCTGTTCAACAACGTTGCCCGAAATACCCAAATGCGCTTGATCTCTATTATGTCGGTGTTGTGTATGGCGCTGAACTTCGGCATGTCTTGAATATTGCCCAAGGCCCCAAAACCCATAAGGTTCAATACCCTTGGAGCGCAACCAATCAGGATCTGGTACTACCCGCCCATTGCATACAGTCCAATGCGATCGACAGATTATGCCATGTTGCGCTGTCGCTGCTTGTCCCCTCACTCCCCACAGGCTGGATGCGAGGTTTTGGTGGTCATTGATTTAAATCCCATTTAATTATCAACTACTAAAGTTACCTCATTTTCCTGCATTGTGTTTTAACGCTTAGGCTAATCATCACCCAGTCTAAGGGTCGCATCCATATGGTTGTGTGTGATATCGATGCATGAGTAGAAAATATAACCTCAAAAATTTCCATTAAATTCCTTTTTTTCATTATTTTTCAGCCTCTACTCGGTTGTTTGGCCCTGAAGTTGAACTAAGATGATTTTTGTTACTAGGGGGGTTCCAGCCATTAACCCCTATAAACAGGAATATGTCCCTTCCGTAAAAAAAGTGGTTCCCGTTCAACTATATACTGTAATGCAACAATAAAGGGAGCCCTGTAAACACACACCCATGGTATGCGATGCCGGGGGGGAACATGTCCCCCCAATATTTTCTTTTCTGCGGGGGGACATAAATATCAAATGTCCCCCAATAGTTTTGTCGGACTGGTGAAATCCTACAATCAAATGGGCCATAACAAGACTATCACATAGTTTCTTAATCAGATTGCCCCACGTTCATGTTGTTTAAGCCAAAATGCGAAATAACGCGCTGCAACCGCTGTATATTGTTTTTTTTTTTTTTCCGTTACATGTATAATACAATTGGCCCATGTATACAATTCCTGTCAGATTCTGGCAAATATGCTTTTTTCCTCCATACGTGTCGTCTACACGTCAAATAGGATTTGGTTTGGCTGAATCCGGCTCGCCCACTACTAATCAATGTGGGGATATACACCTTTGGGCAATTTTACCCTTTGGCCAATGTCCAGTTCGTCATCAAATAAAATTTTGCTGGTTGATATTCACCTGCTATTCCTCTTTCTAGCTATATTTCAGAGCCAGTGCAGTTGGTGATTTTTTTTTTTTTCCAAGAAAAAACATCTCTTCAAAAGTATTCTAGCACTCTCTAGCCTGAGTATATGCGTTTTTCACCACCAAGCACTGGTCCTCCAGCATCCAGTGTGGCAGTCTTTTCTTCAACTGTCACCATTACCTTGGCAAAAAACCAATTCAATCCTAGTCTATTTTAACTATGTTATTGTTGAGGATTGTGGAGGGCCATTTGTGGATTTTGTACTGATAGAATATGTAATTTTGTGAGGGGGAAATTGAGAGTCCAATTCTCTGCATGTTTTTGTGCAGCGTGTGTGTGCCTTGAGCGAGTCAACAAATTTGATTAATTCAAATTAGAATTTTAATTCCATTAAGGAAGTGGGAAATAACATCTACTATAATGAAGGCCTAGCACTGGATGGAGACTAAGGCAGAAACTTGTGAACACATCAGGAACGAGCTTAGAGTAAATGATAATAATATCCAGTTCTTTAGTGCTTTTCCTTGGCACAGACTGTTCAAAGGCGCTCGCAGGGCCCCCTCAAGTGCCTGGTCATCAGTGACCTTTACACCCATAACAGCACACCCCTCTTGTTCATAATATCACTGTCCTCCCCGACACACCAACTCAGTTCAACATGTGGGTAGCCTAGCCGGTCTGGGACAGAACCTTCAGGAGATTTGCTGTTTTAAACCATGGAGCTATATATTAACTGAGAGGACATCAGAAGCGTGTATTGTGTGCCCTGTTCATTTCCCTCAGAGACACAAACTCTCATGAGGCGGCGCCCTATTGTGTGTGACATCGTGGAACACGTTCAGTTTGTTTACTCTCTATATGCGAATTCTTCGACCATCTACCCCCCTAAAATACTCCGTTTCGTTCATATTAAGGTAGTATATCATAGTGCAAGATCTGCAACATCGTCAGTAGTGTTACCTCTGGGTTCAGAAAACGCGGGAAAGTCAGACGATCTAATTACGGAAGCACACAGAAACGACATATGAAGTTCAGCGAATTTGACTCTCAGTGCGTCTGACAGAAACACCATATAGACGTACAGTATAACAATCACGAATAACTAGAGCTTAATAATGCTGAGGCTCAAATTGGAGGAGGCTATCGAATGGAACTATCTAATTTTCGACGAAATGCGAACCATGTCGCCCGAATCCCATGTCACTATCAACCCACCACAATTGAGGGGCGCTTTCTGGGGCCTTAGCAGTATACGGTTCCACACTGATTTGTTCTGTATAGGAGCTACAATACAGCATAGTCCGGCGGCTTGGTTTGCCGCACTGTCCGACGAATTCTCCGCATGCTTCAATGGTCATCAAATGTGTTTCGAGACTGGAGGACTGTAGGAATATTGAGGATGGGGATTTTTGTTCAATCTGACAAAGTTTGGAAAATCGCATAAATTTTGCAAGGTTGACCTCCGCATGACCTTGAAATGCCTCCACATTTTTTCAGATTCAACTATGTTCACTTCCCACCAAGTTTCGTCCAATCTGATAAAGTTTTGAAAATCGCATAACTTCAAACAATTTGACCTATTGATGACCTTGAAAAAAGACCTCCCATTTTTCTTTCGGATCAACTATAGTCCCTCCCCCAGTTTTTTTCAAATCCGCGCACTTGAAAATTTCGCGCAAATTATGCAAATAAGCTTCCCCCACATTGAGCGATGCCCACTTCTCGAACCGCATCCGAGATTTCCACTAGGCGACAGTGTCCCAATTTTCCAGATCAATCGTATAACCTTTAAAGAGTGTATTGCGCAACGGAAATCTTCCAATCGTGGAAATTTATGCAAGTAGGCGGACCCCGTTCATGTGCGACGCCCACTTTCGAACTATCCCGAGATTCACTAAGGGCGGACATGTGTGTAAGTTTCGGCTCAAACGGCCAAGTGTTGGAGAGTTATGTCGCTAACAAGAAACGCGGCGGCTGACGCGGCGGCGGCGAAAGCGAAGCCAAAACCATAAATATCCCTGAGTGGGGATATAATCATCAAATATGAACAGCATGTAGAATGGTTGATACAACCACTTTTCACAAAAGATTGATCATAGTTATTGCAAATTCTTCAGATAACACTTTGCTGATCTAGGCTAATGTTGTGGTCCCTGTACCAAGATAGCAAGTTCAGTATCTTAGGTGTACGCTGGCTATCCCGGAATACTTGTGGGTTTTTTTTTTAAATTATCATTTTGTTTTTCTCTTAATTTTATTCACAAAATCCATTTTGCCTGGAAAGAGCATTCACTATGTGCCAGAAGAATGTTACCGTTGAGGATTTGCCCTTTCGGGACGTCTGTTGCTTAGGATGAAAGCAGGAATGGTATGGCATGGGTTATTATCCCCAGGTACCCCTTTGCCTATATAACTTTTAACTATGTATGCAATATTTGCAGTGCAGTCCATTGGAGAGAGGGAGTCCGGAATACAAATTTGGGCCGCGAGGGAGGCGTGTAGCCCATTAGCAACCGACCCTATTGTTGAAAACTTGGCAGTAGCAATGTTCGCGTTATGCATGGCTGGATCAAAAGAACTGCTGATCTATTTTTATGAGCCTCCCCCCCCCCCCAGATTTCAATCCCCCTTACAAATTGTGAGGGGGGCAATTCCCCCCATTTCCGAAACCTACGGTACTCTGATTAACGATATGACGATATCTTTGACCCTTACGGCTTGTTTTCCCAGCTATTCGCACAACTTAGCACGTAACCCCTCTCCTCGCGCATCGTTGTTGAAAGTTTCGCAGTGAAGAGCCGCTAGCGGTGGATCCGGCCTGATAAATTCATCGGCTTGTCAATTTTTGTTCGGGCTAAGTGCATTACGAGGTAGAAGCCCGCGGAGACGCTGCTGATCAGTTTAGATATTTCAGAGCACTGAGATGTACTCTCAAACCCACTCCTATTTCCCTGATCTGGTACATTCACCATGCCAAATCCCAGTGCTGGAGTCGAGTCCTCCAAATCCAGTCCGATCTGAGTCATCGTTCCGAAGTCCGAGTCCAGTCAACCGGCTTCCGAGTCCGATTCCGAGTCACAGTGGCCGAGTCCGAAGTCCCTCGACAGTCATTATGCAAATTTGACCTTTAACTACATTTTACAGATTTCTGGCAAACTACAAATATTGCTATATATCGGGCAATGTTTTAAATGCTGCGGCTACTGATCGACAAGATAACTGACATAACAAGAACTTGTGAACGAGTACGGGGCAGTCCCTACCCTCTGCCGAATATATCCGAGGTCTAATGATTTTACACTGATAGCTGAGCTTAGTTGTATGTCGGCTTGGTGTGGCCAATAATGACTATCTTTACGTGCATGGGTTATCTCGAGGCCTGTATACCCTGGAGCGTACGGCACATTCCAATGAAAATATGACATTATGAAATTTTACAATTAAATTTGTAAATTCGATTGCAATGCATTAACTATCATTGAAAAGCATAGGAATGAAATTTGCTCTCTTCACTTCTCTACTTTTTTTATGTGAGCTTTCTTCACTCATTGAACCCTTCCTCCCCTCCCGTGATCACTCTTTAATTCACTACCTTATCTTTCACTACCGGTACCCACATTCGTTATTATGGCATTCACATGGAATAAAAATGAGCTGACGCTGTAGAGCAGATATATCGAACGTGTTACTGCAATGTTCGTCGGGGCAAAGCATTACCCACAATGAATTAATATAGAATTACACGCCTGCCCAGTAACTTCCGTCATGACCATTCACATTGATTTACCATGTAGGCAGAAAAAGTAGAATACCCACTGTCACTTACGATAACAGAATATGAGAATCACATGGTTAAGACCTTATCCTAACATACAAGTTGGCACAATTGAGTTGGAGCATGCTATAAATCTTCCCGAACACAGTATTTCCAGGTTGTGTGTACTGGTCCTTGTTTTGTATCATTCATAAACGGAATAATGCTGTAACGTAAAAAAATATGGATATATTTGTTTTCCTGCTGATTTATATGCAACAGTTTTTTTCTAACTACAACTTTCGGCACAATGTATCTTTTTCGTTAGCTGTCTCGGTTATTCATCAATGATTAAGTGACCGTAAACAGGCGAGCGTTGAGATGAGGTAATTTCCACTGATTCACATCGGGGCAGTCTGAGTACGTGGGAACAGTTTGGCTCACTTTTTGGTAGAGCGTCGTGCGTATTTTTTTGATTGTCTTAATTGTACATCGTAAAATCAGTTTCTGTTTTTAAAGAGAGGACTCGACCAAGGACATCGACCCAAGTCCCCGAGGCCTTTGGTCAGTCCGAGTCCGAGACCGATCATGAACTTCCGCGTCGAGTCCGAGTCCCTGAAAACAAGGACTAAGACCGTCCTGAGACCGAGATCGGACGCGGTCCTTCAACACTGCAAAAAATCCCACCCCTAAATATGTGAACGGATCTGAGAAAGTGTTCGGCTGAGGGATTTGGGAATTTTTGAGAGATTTAACATCATCAACCCACTAACACTAGCGGATTAGGGTGGGGCAAATCCGCAATGCTGCCGAGCAATCAATCACATAACCTGTAAGACTTTTCCAGGATGTAAAGCTACGTGGGTCGGCAGGGACGGCAAGTGACCCATACTAGCTTTGGTCACTCCATCGAGAGGGCCGAAAATGAAGGCTCATTCCGCACTCACAGTATTCTCTCCAAAAGCCTAAACCGATTTCAGATATTAACTTATTCTTTCCTAGTATGAAGAGGCCAACTGATCGATACTTCCCTAAGAAATGTTCCAAATCCCTTGCCAATTTGGGTTCAATGGCCAGAAATTTCTTTGATCCTGCACTCCAACCAACTCATGAGGCTCCTTTGAGTTCTGTGTGACCCACCAGGCCACACTCAAATGATCCGCTTCATTCCTGGAACTTTTCTATTATCCACCAGTGGGTCACCTATGAACTAATTCTTCCCCTCATATGGGCATGCACAGAATTTCCTTTGTCAACTTGCCAGACGAGTGCTGGTCGGATCGAGTGTACCACCAGATGATAATCAAACTGATATCCTGGTCTCCGTTCGCGATTCGCTCTTAGTAGGGGGGGGGTGGTGATCACATCATAGGCGTGGGGGAAAGGGACCATAGGCTTAACACAGCGGCTGCCCCAACCCAAAAATTTTGAAACAGAAAAATCCAGATAGAGAATTGGAACAAAATTGTGATGGGCTGCGTTCCAATTTTTTTTTGATTGCCAGACTTTTTTTGTTTGAAATTTGCCCAAATTTTCTGTTCACGTGCCTCGAAATACACCAGAAATTGCGCGTTGATCTCTATTATTTCGTGTTTTGTCTGGCCTGAATTCGGGCAGGTCTTTGTAATATTGCCCCAAGGCCCCAAAACCATAAGGTTGGCATACGTCCTTGGAATGGCGCAACCAATAGGATCCTGGTACTGACCCGCCATTGCTACAGGCAATGCTGCGACGTGATTAGGGCCATGTTGCTGTCGCAGGCATTGTCCCTCACTCCCCTTAGGCAGGATGTAAGCTTCGTGGTGGTCATTGTTTACATCCATTTAAGCGTCCCTACTAAAGTTTACCTCATTTTCTGCAGTTGTTGTTTAAACGAGTAGGCCTAATCCCCTCTTTGGGTCGCATCCATATGGTTGTGTGTGATATCGATGCATGAGTAGATCAACCACTCACAAAATTTCCATTAAATTACTTCCTTTTTTCATTATTTTTCAGCTCCTTCCCGGTTGTTTGGCACTGAGAGTTGAACTAATTATTTGTTACTAGGGGGGTTCTCATCCATTAACCAGTATAACAGGAATACGTCCTCCGGCAAAAAGTGGGTTCCGTAATATACTACTGTCATGCAACATAACGGGAGACATGTACCTCCACACAAGCCCATGGTAGGCGATGCCGGGGGGGACATGTTCCCCCCAATATTTTCTGCTGGGGCATAATATCATGCCCCCAATAGTTTTTGCGAACTGGTGAAAAAATCCTACAAAATCAACGGCCAAACAAGGCCTATCACATATTTTCTATTCATATTGCTCAAACGTTCATGTTTTTAAGCAAAATGCAGAAATAACGCGCTGCACGCACCTGTATATTGTTTTTTTTCCGTACATGTACTAATACAATAGGCTCCATGCACAATACTTAGTTAGATTCTGGCAATATGCTTTTTCTCCATACGTGTCGTCTACACGGTCCAGAGGAATTTGTTTGCTGACTCCGGCTTCTGCCAACTACTACTCAAATGTGGGGATATTCAACCTTGGCCGTTTACCCGTTTGCCAATGTCCATTTCGTCATCAGATAAAATTTGCTGGTTGATCTTCAACCTGCTATTCTCTTTCTAAGCTATATTCAGATCCAGTTCAGTTGTGATTTTGTTTTCCAGAAACATCTTTCAAAAGTATTCCTAGCACTCTATCCTGAGTATAGCTGTTTCACACCACAAGCACTGTCCTCCAGCATCCTGTGTGTCGGTTCTGTTTCTTCACTGTCACCATTGACTTGGCAACAAAACCAATTCATCCTAGCTATGTTACTATTTATTGTTGAGGAGTGTGGAGGCCCTTTGTGGTAGTTTGTACTGAGAGAATTGTAATTTGTGAGGGGATTGAGAGATCCCATTCTGCATTTTATTTGTGCAGCGTGTGTGGCCTTTGAGGAGTCAACAATTTTAATTGCACTTAAGAATTTTAATTCCATTAAGGAAGTGGGAAATAACATATACTAAATTAAGTCCTAGCACTGGAGGAGAATAAGGCAGACACTTGTGACACATCATGACGAGCTAGATAAATGATATCTATCCGTTCTTTAGTGCTTTTTCCTTGCACAGACATTTGCAAAGTGCCTGGCTCGCAGGCTCAAAGTGCCTGGTCATCAGTGCCTGTACACCCATATACAGCCACACCTCTTGTTCATTCACCCCACACCCAACTGTCAGCTCAGTTCAACATGTGGGTATCCTAGCCGAGCGTGGGACCCTTCAGGGAGTTTGCCTTGTTTTACCCTGGAGCTATTAATATTAACTGGAGAGGACATTAGAGCGTGTATTGTGTTCCCTGTTCAATTTCCCGTCAGAAAACACAAACTCGCAGTGAGGAGGCGCCCTATTGTTGTGAATCGTTGAAACACATTCAGTACATTTACTCTCTATTTGCGAATTTCTTCGACCATAGTCCCCCCAAAATACCTCCGTGCTTCATATACATGTAGTAATCATAGTGCAAGATTCGGCAACATCGTCATAAGTGGTTCCCTGTTTCCGAAACCGCGGAAAGTCAGACGATCTACTGCGGAAGCACAGAAACAACATAATAAGTTCATGCAATTTGACCGATTGCGTCTGACAGAACAACACATATAGACGTAAAGTCTAAGACTCACGGATGAACTATAGCTTAATAATGCTAGCGCGCAATTGGAGGAGGCATATCGAAGTAACATACCTAATTTCTGACCGAATCGAACCATGTCCCCGAATCGACATGCCACTATACACTACTACACTGAGGGCGCTGTCTGGCTTAGCAGTACGGTTCCACACTGACTTTTGTTCTGTATAGGAGCTACAATACAGCATGTCCGGGAGCTTGGTTGTGCCCACTGCGAAGAAGTCTCCAGGCTTACAATGGTCTATCAAATGTGTTTGGGAGACTGAGGACTGGGATGATTGAGGATGGGATTCCTGTAAGTGATGTGTACAAGCATAGCAGACTACAATGAAGGGCCACTGACTGCGAATGAGAAACTTGTCCGCCAAGAAAGCCATGACATTGTTCTAGGCAGTAGGGAAGGACAAAGGTGTTCTGATATTCTGAACCCCAGGTGTGGCTGGGTGCAGACATTTAATAATTTGAATTCAAATCGATTGCTACTAGAGCACTTTGAAATAGGCATACACTACCACACTTTGGATCCTGGTTGTGTAACTTCACTTTCACACTGGCAGCCTGCAGGGCAACAGTAGGTGTAAACTTGGTGGGAGAGCACTTTTAGAATAGAGAGGGAAAATTGCATAGCTTCTGTACTCTCAGTTGCTCGAATCACACCAACCACCAGGTTTTAGCTCCATACCAGCTATGCTGTGGACTCTTGAATCTGCATGGCACTTTTATCTATCTATCTATCTAATCTATCAGTGTTTCAACATTGCCTGTTGGGCCCCCAAACAGTCATTCTGTGATGGATTTGGACCAAACTTGGACACAATGTTTATTGACCCATGGGACATTTTGACTTTGTGAGGTCAAGGTCAAAGGTCCATATAAGGGCAGTAAGACATTATGTGTAAACTTTCAAATGTTCTCCTCCACAAATTTGTGCCAGTGCTGATGTTCTGTCATAGTGATGGTCTAAAAGCCGTTCCTTCGGTGTTCAGGATTTTCAGGTGCCAAGGTCCCATTTGGGCCGATGGCCCCATTTTAAATGATCACACAATATTAACTTGAAATGCACTCCTCCCACAAGATCCATGATGTTCTTCAAGTAACATGTAATGGTCTTGGGTGGAGGGCCATAGTGGTGGTTCGGGATATTGGGCTCAAGGCCCATTTTGGGCACTGTGTAGAAAATAATGAGTTAGTTGAGGACGAAATGACTCGGTATCACATGTCATGTACCTAACGTTTGTGTATCTACTCCATGATCTACTTTGTATCGTAATAGGTTTAGACCTATACCATAACTCCTTTTGTTTTGGTTGCCACTACCGTTCGTCTTTACTTACAAAAGACTTGTCACGGGTGTTGGCATGCACAATGCAGTTTCCATTCTGCTGAACTCGCTTATCTGTACACGATTGCATACAATACAAGATTTTACTCTTTACGTCTAATGTAGTGAATGGTCTCGGCTCCTAACCTATTTAATCCTTATCCAGCTGGGTATATAATCTGGTAACTCAATTCTGCGTTCGTCAATCCTTTAAGCTAAAACTTGGTCCTGGTGCACACCAGCTTCATTCAATGGAGACAGGCTTCTCGGTTTGCATGTCATCTAGGTTGGTTTTGTTTGCTGCTATTCTGTCGTTTTATTGCTAGTCGCGTTAATGATATGTATGTCAATTTCTTATATACGCTTTACCACGCGAAGTGCTCAAAGCGCTTCACAAACATTACCCCGATCATAGGAACCAGTCCACGCACTCCACCAATCCGGAGAGTATAAAGCGGCAGCTAATCAGCGTCCATTGTTTACCCAATGAACCCCACCCCCCCCCGGTCCCCATTTGTCCACCTGAGTGAAGAGAAGCAAGCGAATAAGGACCTTGCTCGTGGTACAGCAACGCGGCGGCTCGACCCACACCTCTGGTTACAAGCTTGACACCACGCCAATTAGGCCCCCACCTTGATGCATCAGAACCATGTTTATGATCATTATTACTTTGTTTCTTTCAGGATTGATGCTAGGCCGCATGGCCCAGCAGCAGCTATGTGCTGATCCTTCGTAGCGGTAGAGTTCTTCGGACCGAAGGACCATTACCTGAAGCCAATAGCCAAGATCAACATATCGGTGACACTACCACAGCTGAAGACAGATGGCAAGGCCATCAAAGTTAACTGGAGGTCATGGAGAAGTTACTGGACGAGGTCAAGCCCCCGACTTTTTCTCATGCTCAGTGTAGCCAGAGCTCCATGGAGTTCATACGCTTCGAGGCTGAGATCGAGACCCGTTGGCTGATTTAAGGGTCTTCATAGCACGCCTGGACGGCCAGAGCATGAAGCTTTCTGGGTTCCAGGAGGTGCTCAAAGCCCTGTATGGCGCAGAGGGCGAAGCTGAATATTTCCCGACGAGGCATGACTGGGACATTCGTTCTTCCGCGATGCCCCCAACATGAACGAGGCTAACCCAGGCGAGAGGCCAGACACAATCCACCTTGAAACCTGCCATGTAGTGTTTTTGCGGTCGACTCGATCCCGACAAGCCTAGCGAACTGATCCTCATCTTGCCTTCTCCAGTTTTGTCGGTGAGGTCGAGGAGGGTCGACATCCCCATGTTGGACCCCTATCGCACGAGAACCAGACCACGGGGGGAATTTCAGACTTCACTTTGGGAACACCTGACCTTCAGTGCTCCGTCCATTTCATTGAGTACTCGGTTCGTCAAGGCCATGGACGCGCTGAAGGGGATTTACATTAACTGAGAATATGGTGCTGGGCAGGCCTACACTGCTGAGTTCAATGTATGTGTCAGAATAATTGCTGTAGTTCCATACTTAGAGAAAATGAACAGGAGGAATTATCAAGATGGGCGCGGACACGAATAGATACAGAAACGCGTATACTAATGAACAATTTGCTCTGCAATCCACTATACCCCCGCTATAAGAGGACCTCGATATCTTCATATGACCTTAGCTTTATAGGACGAAATGTAGCCTTACAGCTCTCTCGTCGCTAAACTGACAACTTTTTAAAAATGAAGAAGGTATACAAATTAAGGTTGTCATTCATGTGGCGATGTCGACTTTCAAACACATCCGGACAGTGTTATGTGCGGATGTTCGAAGTTCTGCTGGGGGCTACTACACTACATACCACAGAAACAATAATATCCCGAGAACTACTATGTCGGCGGATATATTACTTCCATAAACCAGTGCAAACTGCTTCAACTTCCTTGCTGTACTGTCACAACTTCGCAGCTTTGTGGCAGTGATATGAGCGTAACGCAAACACATGCCACATATCACATACTGAAATTCACACGAGCACAAACAAGTTATATATGATTGGGAAGTCTGATGTATTCTTCGTTCAATGAGAGATTTCACTCGCCAAAAACTACCTAAAATTGGCGTCTAATATCCCCTGTGTGTGCCAATTGACTAAGTCCACTTATCTATGTCTGTGTAGACATGCCATTGTTTTCATCACGGGGGGTCCACCTATGGCATAGCGTGTGCACCTCTTTACACCCCTTTGCTCAAGAACCAATGACTGGGGTCACCACTTCGTCTCAACAGATTTCTTGAATGTTTCTTATAGTCCCCTTTCAGGACCGAACCCCTTCAGTGGTATAGGCGTGGGACATGTCATGTGATACAGGATATTCATTGAGTCGAGTGAGGCATTTCCAATGACTGTTTCATGGCACTTTCCTACTGGCAGAGGTTTGGCCTCAGTTCTCCTGGAACATCATGCTACTTATGGCTGTATGGAATGTTCGTGTGCTATGCAGTATGTGAGGAGTCCACCTAAATTATCATGGGCATCATGAACTAAGCGCATACATCTATATATGTAGGTCTCACTTCAATAGCAAAGTCAAAGACGTTGAACTGAGTAATGCTCGTTCCATTTACCTCGTGATATCGTGATCACGACTTGTCCCACTCGGATTGCCTTCCAGTAAAACCAGTCGTGAAAATGGGAATACAAGATGGCGGCCTACATGAGCGAAAATAAGAACACTCCGTACTGTACAAATATTGGAATGAAGAAGATCTAATACACGTGTTTTCATTTCGACTATAATATTATTCATTACCAACGAGAATCGAAGGGTATTATTGAAATTTGTGCATTTACAGCACTTTCGAAAATCGAAAGTTGACGATAAACTTACTACACTGGGTATTGGTCTCGAAAAGCACTCGATCGCTGACCGTTTGGCGAACAGCCTGTTGGTCCGATATTTCAACTATTTTGGAATTGGTTCGCAACTACTGCAGTGATTGTTTTCCGAATGTTCTCATCTTCGAGAATATTGACCTGAATTATTCATTTGTACATGGGATAATTGCTATTTGGCTTCGCTTTTTCAACTCAGTTGGTCGAATGTCCGCCATCTCAGATTAAATCGTGAAGTCGAGTGCTATTCGAATTCCCATACTTCACCACGGTGATCACTACTTGTGCTCAATGGCAACGGGTCTGAAGTCGTTTACACACCCGCGTGTTCACTAGGTAATGTAACGCAGCATATTCTCACACGGCAGCTTACACAGCCTGGGTATACACTGTATGTGTGACTGAATTTTGTTAGCTTAGGCTTGGACCTAATTATGAGAGTCCTGTACATCTCAGGTCCCCACAAGGTAAAGACATCTAGTTCCATTATTATACTGGTATCACTTGCAGAGCTGGAATCAGCCTCAAATGGGTAACCAGTCTAACAGAGTTTTAGATGTAGGGTCAGTGTAATTGAGTTTGGCGAGTGCTCAACTTGAACCAGTATAAAGAGACCGTCAGGCCCTGATACCTAATGCTGTCAGTTCAGATGGGGGGGGGGGGTGCGGGGGGGAATTCACTAGGGGTGAGTCAGTACGTGGACCTGGCCATAGCGTAGGCCTAACCTACATGTTTATGCTTTATTGGACAATGTGATGAATGCTAGGGATAAGGCCTAGACAGCATTTTTCTGTCCATTGACATAAAATTCCTGAAAATTACATGCATGACAGTTCATGAAAATCTTCACCTCCATGAATGTGCACCCATGTCCTAGAAAATATCATCTATATCAAGTAACGTCATGGAAGTTTGTGAAGATAAGATTTGATTGGCAGGTTTCTTTCCTTGGCCCCAAGTTAATCCCAACTGATCAATTCTCAAATTGAAAACTTGACCTCAATATCTTTTACAACACAAAAGGTCATGGTTCAATGCAAGCCCTGCTAAATATGATCAGATCAAGCTTTGAGATCCATAACCTTGTCACAAAAAGTAATACTGCACACGATTGGTAAAGTTCATCGTGGGTACCAATTTGAGGTCAAAGGTCCCACAGATGAGAGTTAACCAATTATCACAATGTGTACCTCCCAACCTCATGATGTCATCTGACATTTCGTTCTCAGATTAACCAAAATAAGCTTCCAACGAGTTTTTTATGAAAATAGTGTGACCTTCAGTTACCTGGGTGATGTGACCTTTGGACCTAATCAGGGTAGAAACATTTTTTTCATTTCGTGTGCTATTTTAAAAAAAAAAAAAATCGCAACCCCTCCATCCCATTTCGGGTGCTACTTCGGGATTTTCGGGTGCTATTGCGCACAATTGAAGTGGTCCCAATGCATTGCTAAAGCCCCAAAAGCCCCACGTATTTTTTGGGGATTATTCACTGTTTGTGTTTTTCAAAACATGCCATTGCAACATCTTTTCCCTACATATATTGCAGCCAGTAGTGGATTTTTTCAGCGCACTTTTTGTCTGCCAGGGCTGTTATAAATTGTTGGAGAGTTGATATCCCATTCCCATGGCCGCGAAATGTACTTCAGGTAGCGCAACATTGCAGTTACTGCTGCGCACGCACTTGCAAGATAGAAATGAATTGCCACCCTTCACCATTTCTCAGCTAGTTTATATCCGTCTTTTCAGTTTGTATTTCTTTGCGTCAGGTTTTAAGCATTTGTGGACATTTGTACACTGCTCCGCTTCTCGCGAAATTGATCATAGCTGTTAATCGAGTATCTACCATCTGATAGTGTTCAAAACGCTTATAGCCAATATTGGATGTTACCTGATTACCAATTAGTTTTTTTTCCATAACATCCAATCAGATACCACGCAAACACAACCGATTATATCACAGTCAGCACATTACACGTTCACCTGTCATTACATTACTAGCAACTTTCCTAAGTTAAATCCCATCAATAGACGTACAGGGGTAGTCATAATTCAGCTTATTTCAGTCTTACTTATCAGATTCATATTCTCGATTGTCATGCATATGTTTGGTTTTCCGCGGTGAAGGTACCATATAAGTACCCACTTTCCAAATGATTCGGAAGCTCCGATACATCGGTGAATATCATAAAGTCGATACCGCGGCCAGCTGCACGGAAGCCGAAATACTTCCGGCATACACCGTACACACAACAGTGTAGTCAATGGTGTACACAATTGTAGTGGCGTAAATCCAACGTTCGATCAATCTCTCTCCCACACAGCTTAACGGCTATGGGTCTTCCCATTGGACCTGTTGGTTAAGACCGAAACACTCGAGCAGTAGCGGTCGCCAATCCACTAAAATGTTGCTGTGGCTGTGACTCGCGTAGACCTGCGTTACTCAATGCCATGAATAAATGGTTTAATTCACCAATGTCTCACTGGGTACAACGATTATAATTATTCGTTTTCGCAATGATTCTAGCACATTCACAATCAAATTCCTAGCCGTGTCTTGCTTCGGTAACCATTCCAAATCGAGACAATGGTTATGTGGTAGCACCTGCCATCATAGTTTTGAGTGTGTCTCATGTCATATGTTCCGTGGTATAGCTCAATGCCCAGCAGATAACTAGTTTATGTTAGGCTGAATGACCTCGTTTTGTGAGTTTTATTTATCGGGGAGGGCGGTTCGGCGGGGGGGCGGGTTTTCGGAAATTGCAAGACATTTTTGCTTCCAACCATTGTGGTATTTTTGAAGTGTGTGTTTACATACATGGTGTGGGTCCAGATTTTATGTGGTTGGCGCGCGATATTTACGGGTGTGATTTTCGTTCCAAATTCCCTAACTGAATTGTTCGCACCCCTCTATTCGCTTTCGGGTAGCTGTTTGGGACCTTTCGGGTGCGGAGAGCCACTCCGCACCCCTGTTTTTCCGACGCTGGACCTTGATCCGATGATTTGACCTACTGGTTCCAAAACTCACTATCCAAAGCTCTATGAATGTTGTAACTGCACTAATTTTCTAATTGAATTTCCTGACCTCAATATCTCACGGCAATGGTCACACAGGGTCAAATTGGCAGATATATGATCAAGAGGTACCTTGTGAGATTCAAAAATGGCCAGCAAAATTAATGCCGAGGGGTCAACGATTCACAACACAGAAGCTGTTTTACTAGAGGATTGCCAATGGCCTACTTCCAGATCCCTGTCCAAACATTACATTTACCAAGTTTTGCGAAAAAGCTAGCTTTTCTCAGTGTTTCACTCTCAGTGATCTTCACTGACCTTGGATTGCATTGAGGTTACGTTTTTGGATTAACCCCCGCTCTGCGTTAACACCTTGTCCACAACATCAGACCCTGTTACCTTGCTTTCGGATTTTATTGCTGGTTCATATTCCAGATATGGGGTTTTTTCTTACACCGTGACGCACCTACAGGTGCAATATAACATTGAAGACATCTACATCTCGAGTTAGTTTTAATTACTGACTAATGGGTGAAACCCCACATACATACCATCGAATGTTAATTGTCATCTCTTTTGGGTAAGCATCAAGAAGTGAGACTGCAGGAGATAAAGATCAATGCATGATTTTTTTTTTTAATATTGTGAAACCATCTCTTTGTTCCCTACTCAGGTTGACTTTGTAACCGGCCCTAGACACCTCAGTGCCAAGACCCTCATGTAAAAGAGACCGGGAGAAGCAGTGGCTTATCCGTTTGGAGCAAGAGCGTGCTGAAGAGAAGAAGGAGGAGAAGGAGGAGGAAGAGAGACGGAGAGAGGAAGAGAGTATGACAGATATATACAATAACACTTTACCAATATACATAATGATGCCACTTTGGATCATTTCAATGCGTGCACAAGTGCAATCCACATTTAGAATTTCCCCCGTTCAATTCATACCATGTGAAGTTTAGTTGAAATGTTGCATGTTTGGAATAATTTATAAACCATAGGTATGTCTCTCAAATTTATCTGAAATATATGTGTGCACAGAATAGGGCGTGCTAAAGATGAATTGATTATTAGTTTTGATTGATTAGTTCTGATTAATCAGTAGCTTTAAATAAGAAATGTTTTCACGCTTTCTTCCTTTTCTGCTTTCTTTCTTTTCTGCCCACTGTCCAGACTCTAGAAGACTCCGACTCTACTAATTGTTACAAGAAATCTTAGGCCGTCACTTACTTTATTAATTGATACATGTGATGTGCAGGAGATTTACTGGTTCCGCCCTCCTTGTAATACATACTATCACCTACCAGGACAAATACACGAATTTGATTAATCGATTATTAATCGTTTTTCAAATTGATCTCGAGTAATGGGTCAATCGTGACGGCACAGCCTAGCAGAAGAGGGCGAACCAACTTCACGCATACCTGTACAAATAATTGTCTCAACCCAAATGCATCCTTGGTGAGCAAATCGCTTTACATTGCGGATGATACACATTAACATTCAATTGAGTAGCGTGTTCCATTTGTGAATGATGCATGTGACACTCACAACAATCAAAATTCATAAACCCGGTTAATGCCTGGTGAGCTGACATTCAGCCAATCAGAAGGGGAGTATTTATGACAAGTATGAAGAGCACACTCTATTTATTATGCATGTTGTCAGGGATGCACTTTGGGGTTATCTACGAACCCATGTTCACATGTGCATAGTCTGCACCCCCAGTAACCTGGCCATCTCTCTTTGTAGGGAGAGGAGGGAATAAAAACGAGATAGTTGTGTATCACGCTCTTCCATCCTGTTTGTGCGGTTTAGCTTCTTCATCTGGCAATGATGTCATCAAAGACAAAACAAAGCTGTGTTGCACCAGTTAAAATGTGGAGCATGTCGAAAGTTTGACCTTTGTCCCTATTTTTTTTTTTTTAAGAGACGATATCTCCACAACCAATCTTATTGCAAAAATGGCCAACATAGCACTAGATTGCTAGACGCTCCTTCAACACGAACAAAATCCTCAAAAGTGATGGGGCCTCCCCTTGGACCTTCTCACAGGACACCGGCCACATCAACTCCGAGTGCCTCCCCATAAAATCTCTCCCCTCCTCCCAACTGAAAAAGCGAGCACCAACATTTTCAACTGACAAAATCATATTACTTTAAACTGCCTAATTTTTGAAGACTGCGAGTAGTGGCAGAAACCTGGCTATCACCACTAAAGTTGCCCGCGCTACTCCCTACCCAAGGAATGACAATTCCAGGAAACCCAATTTTCTTCCCATAACTTACAAAAACAGAAAACCAGACAGAAATCCCAAAAAATCATGCGAAGAAACTGATGTCCTGCATATCAAGGAGATTCTGCTATTATTGTGAAGTGAATTAACCGCAGAAACCTGGGAACCCTTAACGCATTTATTTATTCCCTGCTCTCTCCTAATTTGCTCAGATGCTGCGGTTCGAATAGTTCAGTAAACATCCTCGAAGCTTAATTCGAACAACTTCACTAATGTGTATATAATTAACATCGAAAATAACTCAAAAAAAACTCAAAAATATTTCCTATTATATATACTTTTCTACTCTCTAGTCAAGCAATCTCCGAGCATCTGATCAGAATGGAACTTCCTAATAATTACATATTATAATTAACTATATAAAGTCACTTAAACAATTCTATAACCTTTCGGGCAGCTTGTCGCAGTCCAGGCAGGCAATCTCCAGCGTTATTAGAAAGAAACTTCACTAAATTAGATTTCTAATTAACCTATAGAAAATATCTCTTGTGTGGCTGTTTGCTAGAATACATAGGGATCCAATTGGTTTTTTGTAGTCAGTGTGGGAACTCTCCTAACAGTCTGGTATTCACTAAAGTGGGGGAGAGGGGATAAACTTTTAATCTATTTCAGATCTTCAACTTACCCCCATATTGGACCCTGCACCCCACCCCCGCCCATTGACCAGTCTGCCATACACAAAAAGTCCGGTTTGCTCACCCCATCGCCCTTCTCTTTTGCCAGAGACGGTCGTCTACAATTTAGCATCTTGGCTTAGAAATTCATCAGAATTTCAACCTTTGGATTTATTCTTACGACTCCAATCATCGTTTTAACATTGGAATTCAACCTTTCCGTCAAATATTGATTTTCACCGATTCCAAACTTTTCTTTAAACGGATTATGTCGTTTTTTGAAGGAATTTATTCTCTCTCTTCTCGATCTCGGGATTTGCGTAAGTCCTTTTGTTTAGCCTAAGCTGGCACCTAACACCCAGTATTCGTGTACACGTTCCCTACTGCCTAACGTCCACGTGCGTGTGTGGAGTCGGCCGTATTTGTTCACGTGCAGCCGGGCTGGGCACTTGTTGTCCGGGTGCTTTCCCCTGCCTCGGCCCCCCGCCCGCCCTGTCTTCCCGCCCTCCTTCCCCCGGGTTCCCCTTAACTACCCTTCCCTTCCCCTACCCGTCATGGGTTGGGGTCTGTCCCCCCCCGCGCGAGCGATACGGAGACTTCTTGGTTCAGTTACATCGGTGAGAGAGGGGGACCGGGAACTCGGATGAAGTAGTCAGTAAGTCCCTTCGTCCCGTATGTATTATGGTTTTCATGCATGATGAAGTCGGTCGTTGCCATTGCGGTGCGGAGCCGTATTACTGCGATGTTTAAACTGCCCATCGTTTCCACTGTTCGTGGAGGGCACTTTTACAGGATTAATGGCTCGTTGCCTTCGGTGTGAGCTGTTCTGTACTTCCAAGTTTAATGTGTTACGCAGTTCCCGTTGATATCTATAATATAATGGCTTTGGCCCGTGGGGTGAGGGGCGTGGTCATAGAGACCTCCTCAGGGCCCATGCCCAGGTAGGGAGAAGTGGGACGTTTCCATCTCCGATCCTCAATGTTGATGATACTTCTGCAATACCACTTTGCCACTTCTCCCAGTTATGGAGGGAAATGGGAGCTCACCACTTTGATACCGATATTTCAATGTGTAACTTATGTATGCTACTTTACAATGTATGACTCTATGTCCATGAGCGAGGGTTCATGACCGTTAGAGACTCCTCAGCTCCCTTCTCCTAGTTGGAGAAAGGGGACCCTTGTACCTTGGTTCGCCGTTTGTCATGTTATGATTACGTGCTTTGTATTGAATTTTATGTCTGTGAACGAGGGTTCATTGGACGTAACGACTTCATCAGCGGCTTTCTATTCAGGTTTTATGGAGGAAATGTGCCGTTGTAGGCTCATCCAGTGTCCCCGCTGTGGCCAGACTCGAGAGGTAGCGGGTATGTCCTTGTGCGCCGAGGCCCGAAAGCCACGTTGCGGACATCACGGCGTCGGAAGTGAAGAAAGGCAAGGGGATCGTCGCCAGAGTGGGATGTCAGCGTCTTCGGTCATCGAGAAAGACCCTGGGAGGAAGAAAGAAGGGAGAAGGGTTGTACCAAGAAAGACTCGAGCTCGGCCCTCTACGGGGGGCAGGGGTGTGTTAGACCGGTGGAGAGCAGGCTTCCCACGGGGATGGAGCTCTGGATTAATCCGGTCCTCGGTTGGGCCGGGTGATCCTAAAGCCTGCGATTCGCTTCGGCTGTCTCGCACTCCGACTTTGTCGGTGCCGGTTCCAGCTCGGGTGCCGTAACACACCCAGTCCGGGCCGGAGGCCCCATCCGGCGCGGAGGGGGGAGCGAACCCCAACCGGGACCTCTTTGTAAAGGAGAGGAAATGGAATAAAAACGAATAAGGTGTGTATCACGCTCTTCCATCCTGTTTGTGCTGTTTTAGGCTTTCTTCATCTGGCATGATGTCATCAAGAAAAAAAAGAAGCTGTGTGCCACCCAGTTAAAAATGTGGAGCATGTGAAAAGTTTGCACTTTTCCAATTTTAAGAGAACGGATAATCTCCACACCAAGCTTAGTGCAAAAATGGCAAACATAGCAACTAGATTGCCTAGAACGCTCATGTCAAACCACAAAATCCTCAAAATTTATGGGGCCTCCCCCTTGGACCTCTCACAGGACACCGGCCACAGCACTCCGAGGCCTCCCAATAACATCTCCCCTCCTCCAACTGAAAAATCTCGAACAACATTGCCAATGACAAAATCATTTACCTTACAACTGCCTAATTTTTTGAAGACTGAGAGTAGTGGCAGACCCTGCTATCACCACTAAAGTGTGCCAGCGCTAAATCCTACCCAGAGGAATGACCGATCCCGGAAACCCAATTTCTTCCCATAAACTTACAAAAAAGAAACCAGACAGAAATCCTGCAAAAATGCAATGCGAAAAAATGAGTGTCTGCAAATCAGGAGATTATGCTATTATTTGAGTGAATTAACCGCAGAACCTTGGGGAACCTGAGCATGTTATTTATAGTCCTGCTCTCTCCTAATTTGCCAGAGGCGGCGGTTCAGAAAGTATCATTCAACATCCCGAGACATCTAATTACGAAAACAACCTTCACTAATGTTTTTATATAATTAATGCCTAGAAAATTAACTCAAAAATATTTCGTATTATATAGACTTTTTCTAGCAGCTCTAGTCAAAAGCATCTCCGAGCTCTGATCAGAAGGTACTTCACGATATTAAATATTACTATTAACATATAGAAAGTCACTTAACAAGTTTTCTTATTACCTTTCCTTGGCCAGCTTAGTTCAGTCAGGCGGCACTCTCCGACGTTTATTAGAAAGAAACTTCACTAATATTAGATGTTCTAATTAACCTATAGAAAATATCTCTTGTTGGCTTTTTGCTAGAAACATAGGGAGCCATTTGTTTTTTGTAGTCAGTGTGGGACCTCCTAACGTCATGGGATGCACTACAGTGGGGGAGATGGGTAAACGTTTTAAAATTCTATTTTCAGATATTCAACTTACCCCTATGGACCGCCTGCCCCCACCCCCGCGCCATTGAACATCAATGTGCAATAAACACAAAAGTCCGGGTTTGGCCACCCCCTCGCCCTTCTCTTTTTGCCATACGTTTCGTCTACAATTGAGCATCTTGGCGTTAGAAATCATCAAGAATTTCACACCCTTTGGATTTAGTCTTACGACTCCAATCATCGTTTTATCATTTGGATCAACCTTCTACAGTTGAGTTTCACCTATTCCATACGTTTTTTCTTAACGGATTATGTCGTTTGAAGAACTTATTCTCTCTCTCCCTCTCTCGATCTCAATTTGCGTAAGTCCTTTTGTTTTAGCCTAAGTGCACCTAACACAGAATTCGTGTACACGTTCCCTACTGCCTAACGTCCACGTGCGGTACTTTCGCCCGTAGGGGTTTTACTGCAGCCGGGCTGGGACTTGTTGGTCCGGGTGCTTCCCTGCGTGCCTGCCCGCCCTCTTCCCTCACCTCCTTCCCCTGGGTTCCCTTCCTCCCTTCCCTTGCCCCTCCCGTCCCTGGGGTGGGGGTGTCCCGCGCGCAGCGCTAGGGATTCTAGTGACGTAATCGAGTGAGAGAGGGGGGAACGGGAACTCTGAGTAAGTACCGTTCGTCCGTATGTTTTGGGTTTTCATGCATGAATGTCGCTCGTTTGCCATTGCGTGCGAGCCGTTTTACTGTAATGTTAAACTGCCCTGTTTCCATTTTCCACTGTTCGGGATGGGCTCCTTACATGAATTATCGGGCTCGTGCTTCGGGTGTGAGCTGTACTTCGCCAATGTTTTAATTGTTAACGCATGTTCCACTTGATATATAATATATCTTGGCTTTATGCCCGTGGGTGAGGGTTCGTGTTCATAGAGACCTCCTCATTGGCCCCTTCCCCAGGTAGGGAGAAGTGGGCCTTTTCCATCTCCGAGCGTCAATGTTGATGATCTATCATACCTACTTGCCCTTCTCCCATTAATGGAGAAATGGGATGCTCACACTTTTGATCACCGATATTTCAATGTGTCACTTATGTATGCTAATTACCAATGTTTGACTCATGTCCATGAAGCGAGGGTTCATGAACGTATAGACTCCTCAGCGCCCTTCCCCTATTTGGAGAAAAAGGGGACGCTTGTACCTTTGTTCGTCGTTGTGTCGATGTATGCTACTTTGCCTTTGTATTGATTTTTATGTCTGTGAACGAGGGCATACATGACGGGCGGGTTACTACTGCATCCAACCGAGGCTCCCCCACCCCGGCCGACGCGGTTACCCCCCCTCCCGGGCCGGGGCCCCTCCGGCACGGAGGGAGCTGACCCAACCGGTCCGGCCGTGTGAGCCTCGGTTTTGGACGGCGGTAAACCCGCCCCGTCACGGGCCGGGGCCCCTCCGCACTGAGGGAGGCCGACCCCCCGAGGTCCGGCCGGGGTGAGTCTCGGTTGAGAGAGGGACTGCGGTAACCTGCCCGTCACGTGCCAGGGGCCCCTCCCGGCGTGGGGGAGCCGACCTCAACCGGGTCCGGCCGGGTGACCTCGTTGGACTGCGGTACCACCCGCCCTTCGTGGCCGGTACCGTGCACCAATCCGGGCCGGCGGGCCTCGACCAGCCGGAACGGCCCGGTCTGGGCCGCTGGATACTGAACCGCCATCCGGCCCGCCCGCGGGGGGGCGTTCAGACCCATTGCCCGTCCTGGCACCCACGGTCCGGGGTTGCTGCCCACAACCACGGGACCCCCCATGTATAATGTCCGTCGGGATCGCCGGCAGCCTCTTTCACCGTCGGCCATAGCGAGTTGGAAGCGCCCCAAGACCGAGGTTCCCAAAACAAAACCGTTGTTACCGGACTTTTTCTCCCTCTTCTTCCTTCCCCTCGACCGTTCAACGTCCCGCGAACAAGCGAAGGAGCCGCAGGTCTCTCAGACCGGGGGCAACCGAACAGTAGACGCCAGGGCCATAAGTCGGTCAGTCGTCGTCGTAGACCCTCCGCGTCCTACAGCTCGGAAAGCGATTCATCTCCGCCGCTGGAAAGTCGAAGCATCGCTGGATACGGACCAAGATCCGCCGGCCGACTCAGGCTCGCGCGGTGCCGGCCTCCGTCCGTGCCGGAGGCCTCTCCCCTCCCGTCGCGAGGGTGCCGATCGGTAAGCCAGTTCCGGCGCCTTTTTGCCGTATCTCCCGTCCCACCGGCTCCACTCTCACGCGATGGAGCCGAACGAACTCGGTTCCTTTCCGTTGCGGATGACGTAAAGCAACCCCAGAGGGCCTCACGCCCGACGCGGTGGGACCCCCGCTGTACCCGTCATTCCGTCCGTGGCGCCACTTGGCGTGGATACCCTGCTCTCGTCTTCGGACTTCGATTTTAGCAACCCTCCGCGGGTGGGGGACGACATGCCCGTCCAGTCACCTTCCACATGGGGAGCTTAAGGACGGAAAGCGGTGTGAAACTTTCAATGAGCTTCCCGACCAGAGCAGCATGGCCACTCCTTGGACCATTCTCATCCTTCGTTCAGCGTTTCTCCAGGGGAGATACCGATGCAGCAGGGCCGTTGCTTGTCCGCAGGTCATTCTTACTTTTCGTTCTAACTCTCCCGCGTCGGTTAGGCGCCCCCGGTGAGACCGGTATGGATACACTCCCCGAGGGGGCGCGTTACCGCCATCCGTCGATTATCGGTTTCAGTGAAAGCTGGAGCAGCCCCTGCTCCGGCCCCTTTAAGTAGGAAAGGGCCCCAGCCGACCGCTCCCCACAGAAGTTTGGGGTTCGGTTTGGCAGCGGCGGCTCCGCCAGTTCCGACCCCCGAAAGACTACATACCCCCCCCGCGCCTTCACAGCGGAGATATCTGATGTCTGCGAATACCACCAACTTGACTGAAGAGGCTTCATGGAAGCAATCGTTGTGACGCCCCGACCCCGCAACTTTTTCCGCCTCCTCACAGTTTGTTCATTCGACGAAGTCCTGCCCGAAGGTTCCTGTGCTGAGGGCCAGGCTAACTACGCAATCTGAACGAACGCACTACGTGCCTTCAAGACTGGGCCTCGACTTCTTCTACACTGACGACCACGGCTCGTCTGGGACCCTGCGCCGTCTCGGGGACAAAACGCAGTCCATCGACAGCTTCAGGCGGCGGGATTGACTTAGCAACGAGAAGAAGTCACCTCTAACACGTATCCTACGCCGAACGCGCGTTCCCTACCCTGGACCAGGCCTCCAGCACAGCCCCATGGCGAAGAGCAATCCTCTCCACCAGCCCCGTACCGGCACGCCTCGCACGACCCCACCTGCTCACTACCTACGGACAAACCGGAGCCCGCCGTGTCCTCTCCCACCGGGCCCCCCGCCCGAATTGGCCGTGCCAGGCGCCCCCGTGCCGTTGGCTTCAGCCTTGCCTGGCTCACTAAGGCCACTAGAGCCGAAGGGCCGGCGGTCTCCAGAGTCGTAGATCGGCTCTCCGCATGGCGTGAACCTCTTCTCCCGCCCTTCCGTACCATGGGTCGGCTCCCCCCTACGCCAGAGTTTGGCCCGACTCTTCAGTCCACCACGAGCCGCTTCCGCTCTCCCACGCCGCCGACCACCTCTTCCGGCTGAGCTTGTGTCGGCTGTCCAGGCCATCAAGAGCCATGGACCGACTTTCCGGCCCTCTACGGCTCGCCTGAGCCTTGGATCGGCCATCCCGGCACTCCCGAGCTGCGGGTCGACTCGTTCCGCTCTGCGACGCAAGATCGGCTGCTCCAGAACCTCTTCCTGCCCTCCGGGACATCGGCTCTACTACTGAGCTGGATCGGCTATCCTGCCCTCCAGAACCGTGGGCCGACTCTTCCGGCCCTCCTATTCGGCCCTTCCGCGATGGTCCGGTTTTCCTTCCGCGCTCTCCGGGGCTGTGGGCCGACTCTCCGGACTCCTTATCGGCTCTCCGAGAGGGCCCTCACGAGCCGAGGGAGTCGGCTCTCCGGGCTCGCCGGACCGTGGGCTACTCTTCCAGACCTCCTAATCGGCCGCTCCGAGACGGTCTCCCGAGCCTGGGAGTCGTTCTCCTCCCGCTCTCCGGAGCCCGTGTCCGACTCTTCCGACCTTCCTCCTCATCGGGCTCTCCGAGACGCTCTCACGAGCCGAGGTAGTCGGCTCTCCCGGCTCTCCGGAGCCGTTGGGCTAACTCTTCCGGACCTCCTATCTGCCTCTCCGATACGCTCCCCCTCCGACCGAGGGAGTCGCTCTGGGCCGGCCTCTCGAGTCCGTGGGCCTCCTTCTTCCGACCTCCTTAATCGGCTCTGTCTCCGAGACCGGCTCTCACGAGTCGAGGATCGGCCTTCTCCTCCATGCTGCTCCAGAGCCTCTTCCTGCCTCCGGACACTCGGCTCTACCGCGCTGATAGCGGCGTCTCCCGCTCTCCAGAACCGTGGGGCCGACTCTTCCGGCCCTCCTATTCGCCTTCCGCTATGGGTCGTTTTTCCCGCTCTCCGGGGCTTGGTGCCGACTCGTTTCCTGACCTCCTTATCGTTCCTCTCTTCTCCGAGACGGCTCTCGACGATCCGGGAGTCGGCGTCTCCCGCTCTCCGAGCCGTGGGCTACTCTTCCCGACCTCCACTCGGCTCTCCGAGACGGGCTCTCCCGTCCAGGGAGTCTGTTCTTCTCCGGCGCTTCTCCGGCGCCGTGGCCGACTCTTCCCGCCTACTCCTCTCGGCTCTCCGAGACGGCTCTCTACGAGCCGGGATTCGGCTTTCCGCTCTCCGGAGCCGTGGGCCTACTCATCCGGACATCCTAATCCGGCTCTCCTCCGAGACAGCTCTCCCCAGCCGAGGGATCGCTTCTGCTCTACCCCCCGGCTTCGCCGAGCCGTGGCCGACTCTTCCGGACCTCCTTATTGGCTCCCTCTCCGAACGGCTCTCACGAGTCGAGGATCCGGCTCTCCCGGCTCTCCGGAGCCGTGGACCGACTCTTCGGACTCCTTATCGGCTCTCCGGACGGCTCTCACGCGCCGGGGGAGTCGGCTCTCCCAGCCCTCCGGAGCCGTGGGCCCACTTTTCCGGACCTCCTTATCGGCTCTCCGAGACGGCTCTCCCCGACCGAGGGATTCGTCTTCTCCCGGCTCTCTCCGGACCGTGGGCCGACTCTTCGGCCTCCGTCGACTCGTCCGCCGTGGCCGACTCTTCCAGTCCTCCTGTCGTCTCTCCGAAGCTTCGACCCCTGATCGGCGCCCCAGAGCCATGGGTCGAATCCTCCTCCGGCCCTGATCAGATCTCCCCGCCGTGGATCGGCTTTTCAGCCTTCCAGGCTAATTCTTTCGATTATGATCGCCCTGGCCCGACTCACCTCTGCCGTCTTGTCCGAAGCCACTCGGCTCTATCTCGATCTCGGGTCGGTTTCCAGCTATCCTAGCCCCTGACGGCTCTTTCCGCATTCGCCGGCATCGGGGGTACCGTTACCAAACTGCAGAGCGCTTAACCAGATCGCTCTCCCCAGCCGTTAAGCGACTCGGAGTGGATCGGCTCTCCGGAGCCCCTCGACTGGCCCTCCACGAGCGTTGACCGACTCTCCCGTTCCGTCTCTCCGGAGCTGCGTCCGTCTCTTCCGGCCATCCGAGCTGATCAGCTCTGCGAGTTAGCTGAGGGTCGGCTCTCCCTTTTCTCCAGAACCGTCAACCGGCTCTCCGGAACCGGTACGGCTCTTCGAACCAGGGCACCTATCCAGGGCCGAGTGGCTGGTCGCGGAATCGTGGGCACGTTGCCGGGGCTGTCCGCACGCCCGCAACGGGCCGGTATGGGCCTACCTCCACTGCAAACGGATGGAACTCGCTGCAGTAGTCTTCACGAGAACTGTCCGGCCATCGTCTACCACCATGTCCACTGGTCCCCGTATGGCACGGCCACGCCATTGCCCGTGCTTAGTCTGGGGGTGGGCAGGGGTCCAATATGGGGTAATTTGATATCGAATAGCTTCAACAAAACTTCACTGGTTTGTGAATCTGTGACGTATGAATACTTACCCCATATGGAACACTCCCGCCCAACTCCCAGCCCATAACCGTCCCCACTTCCCCGGGCCATCACGGGCGTCCCTCCTCTGTGCGGATTTGCGCCTCTGCGCCCCCAATTCCTAAGGACGCCAAATTCGGTCTGAAAAAAGAGAAGGGCATGGGGTGGCCAACGCCGGACTTTTGTGTTTATTGCCAGGTTTTAAGGCGCGGGGGTGGGTGCAGGTTCCAATAGGGGGTAAGTATTCATACTTCACGATTCACAAACACGTGAAGTTTTGTTGAATTTCTTGGTTATGGCATGTGGTACTCGGCATAAGCATCAGAGTGATGGGTAAAATCCCCCCCCCCCCTCCCACCTCTCACTGAGGGAAGGACCTTGGAGGATAAAGTTTCGGTTAAAAAAGATTCCTATTCACCTCTTAAACCAACGTTGTTGCTTTTCTTTCTTTGGTCGCTACCAGAAAAAACGTAAGGAGCTCTCCTGATTTGCCAGAGCTGCGGTTCAGAATGCCAGTAAACATCCTCGAGCATCTAATTAGACCAACTTCACTATTGTGTATATATTAACATAGAAAATAACCTCAAAAATATTTCTTTCTTATTATATATACTTTGCGAGCACTCTGTCAAGAAATCTCCGAGCATCTGATCAGAAGGGAACTTCACTAATATTAAATATATAATTAACATATGGAAAGTTCACTTGAAAAGTTCTTATTACCTTTCCTGACGCTTAGTCTCAGTCAGGCAGGCACTTTCCTAGCGTTTAGGGAATGACCTGAGGATAGAGTTTAGGTTAAAAATATTCTATTTCACTCCTTAAAACCCAACGTTTGTTGCTTTCTTTGGTCGATACCAGAACGTAAGGAGTCTCCTGATTTGCCAAGGCTGGGGTTCAACAATAGTTCAGTCCAAACTTCCTCGAAGTCATCTAATTAGAACAAACTTCACTAATGTTGTATATATTACATAACAAATAACCTCAAAATATTCTTATTCTCAAACGTAAGGAGCTGGAGGAACTGGAGCGTAAGCGAGGCGGCGGACCGGCTACCACGACGAAGCAGCGCAAGCATTGTGAGGGAATACCGAGGCGACCCCCCGAGAGGCAGTGAAGATGCAGCGGAGAGTCGCCACCGATGAGTAGGAAAACTGCTGGTCGCCCATCGGAAACTGGAGTCCATCAGGCTCCTCAACGGCGCTTTCCTCAGGCATAGGCAAGTATGGTCTTTGCCAAGGAACGCTCACCACCTGGGACACTAACAAAATGTCTGCATTGAACTTGGACTGCCGTCACCTTTATGGTAATTCAATAGACTCTAGCGGTTATAGCCGGGCGGTGGCGACTGCAATATGGTGTGGATGACACGTCGCAGAGATATGGCGTCCCTGAATCACTCTTTTTCTGGCGTTATTTTTTGATACCACCCGGGAAACTGCGAAAACTATACATGCAATCATTAGACATAATTATTTCGGGCAGTTTATGTGTTTCATAACTATACAAGCCGTGATATCCATAGATCACATTTTTAATAGGTTTTTTCCTAACACAATTCCCAACACCAAATCTACTTAGACTCAACGGACTAACGTATCACACCCAGGCGAATATAAAAACACCTCATTGCTTCTCTCACAAGGCAATTTCCTCAGCAGAATCGAACTGGCTTTTCATCCTTCCAGGAAGGAACTCCATTACACTGAAACTCATAGGTATAAACAACAACGTTGAAGACGTCTTCGAGTCTACGACGCCCGTCCTCTCTGTTAGCCGCCGTATAATTAACACGTTTCTGGACAGGCACGCTGTAATACCATTGTTAGCCCGTGAAGCGAATCACCACTGACCCATGACCAGGCGATGACCTATGACTGCACGGGGAAACAAATCCTATATGCGATAGCGCCATCCCAATTGCGAACTCACCACCGCTACAGGGCCCCCTTCAATGTTTCCAACTTTCAATAATGCGTCAATTGGTTTACCAATAGGGCCGCAAACTATCAGTCCCACAATTACCAACCATATCGGGACGGGAATCGTGACGAAGCTAATCCTCACACAATCATTGTTTTGCATCCATCTATTCACAGAGATAACTACTATAATGCGATCAAACAACATATTAATACATGCAGCATGTGTTCCCTACACAAATTATTTCCAATTACAATTGCAAGCATTCAACAAATGCACGCTGACAACTTTTCAGTTGCCATACAACATAACAAAACGCAATGGCCCCTCGTAAGGGAACCTGGAAATCTAATTGTTTGCTTCACGACCAACACAAGCTTATGTACTGGACGCTCTAGAAGAGTGACTGTGCTATACCTTCCCTTTATTATCGAGAGCATTAACCATAGCGACCTTTTACTTTGCGTACACGCTTGTCATCGTCAATGTAAACCTCAGACACCCTACCTAATCGCCCAACATGCTCCTTGTACAATTATCATCCTTCAGATCCAACTTCACCTTTCTTTGCAATATTTCTAGAGGTTGCAAGTCCACTTTCATGTGCCTTGGCTGCATGCTTAGTAAATATCTTTCCTTTCCTCCAACGAGACCAACTCGTTCGCCAAGTGTTGCAAACCCTGCGCCACCTTTTCTGGAGTACAAATCAGCAGACTCTATTTACCTGGCGGGGGCAGAAGGATTTTAGATTTCTGCGTTAAAAGATGGTTTGGACGTGAGAAGGCTCCAGTGACGTAGGATCATTCCGGCTTTCAGTGGTTAGTGGCCTCCATTGAACAATAAGCGGCACCATCACACATAGTGTATCCGCAAGACTTTTCGTCAGCTATTGACCGCCTAAATTTGGACATCATGCTATTCATTATCGAACGAGACGGTAAACGTAGCTGTCTCTTCTGTCTCTCCATCCGCCGCCTATATGGCCTTGCGGTCGAGAACATTTTGCTTGAACTAACTCTCGGAATAATCGCATTGATGCTGACGCAATAGTCGCTAAGCCTTATTCTGATCCATTCTTTTCTGCCAGGGCTCTTTTAAAGCCTCAAACTCTTTTCCCCCACGAAGTTGGACCCTGATCAGAACGAAGGTGGTGCCTTATTGGCCCTCTCAAGTCCGGAATCGACTCCAATGCCTTGGATGAACAATCCGTGCTCAGAATGGCAGTACTCTATGGTGGTTGCCCTAGACGCCAAACCGTAAGCGGGACCCATAGCGCTTGACTTCCTTCTTTCGGCCTCCTTCTTTCGGCCCTCGTATGTAAAAGGTACGAGTATCCACACCACAATAATGTGAAATGGCGGGGCGATGGCTTGTAGCCTATGGCTTGAAGGTCTGTGTCATTTTCTGGCTTTGTGGTGTACTTCGCAACTTTCCGACAAGTTTACACATTTATAAATAGCTCGCGACACGGCAGAACCTACAATCCTAATGATCCACATACCATGAGCGCTTATCTCATTAGTGTTAAAACCATACCACGACCTGATGTTCAGTACTCTCAATGAAAGTTAGCGGATTATCCGCAGTTCTGTAATGTGTTGCTTTGATGGGATTATGACAGGATACTTGAAGTTGCACGTTACTCACTCACTTTACCTAGGCGACACGCCGACCACGTAAGTAACCACTTCAATTCCAATCAAGACATGGGTCAAGGAAGGCTATAGAGGGCGCTAGACTTTTGCTTAAAAACTCGCCATCGCCTGAATCCCTGCTTGCTTTGTAACGCCCCGATTTCATTCCGGAAGCACGATACTGCAGCACAAACTGATTATGACACACTCTGCTGGTACAAGTCGTCAACCTACACCTTTTCGATCTAATTGGCTCAAACCCATGCCTCTATTCTAGATTTCAACAACACTTGAATTTCAGCAGAAGGGAAACAAACAAGCCTTTTTTTTCTCCTCTGTCCAAAAACCACATCGAGATATAATTTAATCAATCAGAAATTCAATCAGGCTCAAAGTAGAGGTGCTTTATACTCAGCATGGGTAGAAAAGAACTGAGCAGAGAGGGACTTTGCTCAACACACCATCCCCTCCTCATCTATTCGATTAATTATTCCGTCAGTTAATCACCACCGTGGAATTTTCTTTCGCCCTAAGAGAAATTCTGGGTCCCTCCACAGCCAGGCCCAACACGAAATGCAGAGTTCTCTCGGGCGGGGAAAACCCCTCTTGAAGCTACCTCAACCGGTTTTCAGCAGTATTTTCCACATACCGCCATTGTTTAGAGAGCATTCTAACACTCATACGTATGTCCTGCAAATCCTTTACCTGCAAACAAACAACCCTATTAGCGACAGAACCCCCCTGAAAAAAACCTCTGCGAGCGTCATTATGAATGTACCAACTTAGTAACCTTGGGCTGGTCTGTCCAAGCAAACAAGTAATTATTCATCATCGATTTGGGAGTAGTCTAGTCCTAGTCTTTTGAGATCAAAAGACAACTTATTTAGCAGACAGCAGGGGCAGAAAAGCTAGCTGTCATTTCCAAACGGGGATGGTAACAACTGGCTTTAGAATGTGCAAAAAAAAAAAAAAAAAACCCTCCTCTCCCCCTAAAAAAATCCCCATAAGAAAAAAAACCCCTAAAAAAAACAAAACCCTACAAAACCCTTCGCCGTTAAAAATAAATTATAAAAACCCTTCTTATGGGGCAAAAAAAACCCCGAAAAAACAAAAAAAAATAACCCTGTTGTGGGGCACAACCACTCAAACAAAAAAAAAAAAAAAAAACCCTAAAAAATAAAAAAGGAACAAAACCCTCTCAACAAAAAAACAAAAAAAAACCCCCTTTCAGGGGGCAAAAAACAAAAACCCCTCTAAAAAAAAACCGCCCCCAAAAACCCTCCTGAAACAAAAAAAAACCCTCGAAACAACAAAAAACACTTTAGTGGGGCAAAAAAACCCTTAAGTACGTGGGGCAAAAAAAAAAAAACCCCTAAAAAAAAAAAAAAAAAAAAAAAAAAAAAAAAAAAAAAAAAACAGACAGTTAAACAAAAAAAAAAAAAAAACTTTATGGGGCAAACAAACCAGAAAAACAAAAACGTGAGTGGGCAAAACAAACCCCTAAAACCCTCGCTTTATATTATTAATAATAACCCATATAGCGTGCAATTTTACTGAACTCTCCTCGTAGTCGACCCAGCGAGGTAAGAATATTGCCCATGAACCTAAGGGGACCCCCCTTAGTACTCTCTTTACTTCTTAAAACCACCTATATTGCCCATAATACCCCTTATAACCTTGGCTCTCTAGTAACTGGAAGAATATTGTTGCCCATAAATTACCCGGGAGAGGGGGGGGCCCGTAGTACTTGCATCAGAGAAAATTGTGAAGCTCAACTTTCATGTCAGCTTGACCATGTGCCGTGACCCTCTACGGATTTCGCATTCTCCAATGGACAGGAGCCAGCTCTCCACCTTTTCCATTTGGCCTTAAATTCTCAGGGAGTGGAGAGTCCCAACCACAGTGGTCCTGCTCAGTCCTGCAGAAGGGTTTCTCCACGATCACTACAGGAAGCTAGAAAAATCCTAAGGGATTCGGAAATCAGCCTTACGGGTCGACAAATTCCGCGCCTATTTACTGGCTTGTCCTTGTAATTGATTACTGAACTGGAAGGTATCAGATTCATACCCCAATGGCCTCCCTAGCGCCCATCTCACAGAGGACTTTTTCGAAACATTAGGTCCAAGTCTTTTGTGACTTCGACCGCCCTCTGACGGAAGAGAGTTCCATAACTTTCGTAGAGTTCGCACAATACTATGCAACTTAAGTCCACTCTTTGACAGGCCTTTGTCTTTTGTATCAGATCAATAGCTTCATGTTCTGTGCTACCGATTTTAGTCCGTCGTCAACGTAGAAGTTGCGTCGCATAAAAGTAGCTACCTCAGAACCATACTCTACTCGCTTTCAAATCTTGACAGCTTGCTTAACGCGAAGTTTCGCGCACCCAGGAGAAGAGCGCGCTCCAAACACGTGAAACGTTGCATACGGCTGTCTGCCGGCTCATAATCATCGCTACCACCTCTGACCATAGAAACCCGGCGATGTCTCTATTCAGGGGTTCAACTCGGACCTGATGGAACATAGCTTCTGTCACAATAAATGCGACTGGAGCATCACGAACCCGGCACAGTACCCCGCTGGCGGCGTTTTGTCAATTAGGCCCTGCAACAAGTGGTCATTCAAAGTGCCTCTTATACGGTCGCGCGCAATCGAACACAATCCCTAAGTTTCCCTGTCTTATTAGGATGTAACCGCCTGGGGGGAATGTAATTACACGGCCATCATTGCGCTGATTTTCATCTTTGGCACTCTCTCGAGCATCATACCCCTTTCGATAAACAAGATTCCCCCCATGAATTTTGTCATACTGCTGGCCATACTGAGTGTCAAATCCTGAAGCGCCTTTGAAAGTCCCTTCAAATGATGTACGCCTAGATCCCTGTTATTTGGAAGTGTTGGTGTGGCACTTGAGAGGGAGAGGCTTTTCTAATATGAGATAGCTGATGTCATATGTTCCCCTCCTTCAGATAGATAGAAATTTCAGATCGAATCCTTTGGACCGCATTTCGACGCATTGGCGTCCTATCGATGAAGTCTGACTCTAACATGGATATGACGTCGTGAGGGGGGACTTCTTTACACGGGAATTGAAGCAAATGTTAACTTTACTTGCTTCCTCCAATTTCATGGCAGATTCAAATGTATATTGACCGCCATGGAAAGAGGCGACTCATAGCCAAGTACCGCGTGCGTACATCCAATTGGATCGAGGGCGGAGGTTGCTTACATGTGTGGGATTGAGATACCACCTACGATACCACCCCATCCCAAGTCGTTTTTTTTTTGCCAAATGGACCATTCTCTGCTCGAACCTGGAATTACTCCCTAGGACATAAGCTTGTGCAGTTGTGCATAGCAAACTCCATTTCGCAGTTTGGACAGGGTCTAATTCATGCGGATTTGCCCTCAAATTTGTGGCCATCGCTGATCGTCTCCGAGTCCAGTATATGCGATCTATTCGCCGTATTGCAATAAACCGTGAAAATGTAGGGGAGTTCAAGCTTTTCGTTACTTTGTATCCCCTTACACAACAAACTCGCTCAAACCGCTTAGTGTCAATCATTTGATTGTTTGATGACCCTGGTCACAGTGACACCTCGCATTATCCCTTGAGAACCCTCGTCTCTCAGCGGACTTCCACATAAAGGGTCGTGTCTGACTGAGTGTCAGTAATGGTAAGTTAGACCTTCCTGTGGAAGGAGCACTAAACGACTGGACCCCAAACCGGTACATCCATGAACTTTACACACGTTGACACTTGAGTTCCAAATGGACCACACCCCATCGTCACCGAACCTGCCGTCAACCTGACCCCGATCACTCCTACATGACCCAGATCTTCGGTTACGAGTTTATCGTGCCAGTAAAGTTGGGTGACCCTTCCCACTCGAATTACACGACAGTTTCTTACCACACATGTTTTGAGCCCTATGCCCAGGTTTTAGACACCTACAAGTCCCTTATCTCTGATAACGTTTTCCTTTCACCCACCCAATGACCTTTGGAGAGGTTCACCCGAGTCTATTAAATGACCCTTTTCCACATAGATGCATTTGGCTCAAATGACCTTTGACCAAATATCATTGGTTCACGTGAATGCTTTTGCATCGGTACGTTTGGGGGAGCGTTCGTTTTTACCATGCCATTTTGATTTCGATCTGATAGCCTGAAGGACATAACTGGTTCACATCTAGTTGTGATTCCACCACTCCATGAAGCGCCTGAATCCGTAAATGATGGGACCTCTACCACTAACTGTGCTCTCTGCTACCTTCCCTACCCCATCTCGTCCCAGCCATCTGGCAGTTTCGACATCATTTTTCCGGTTTTTCGCCACATCGTTAAGTACCTCCCCAATGTACCCTTAAGTGCTGGGCACACTCGCCTGCGCAGGAAATCTGTGTACTTCCTCAAGGACCCGCCGTTCCTTAGGCAATTTCCAGCCAGGCATAGAGTTTATCCCTGAAGGCGTTGGCGACAACGAACTGATCCCTTCGTTCATCAAGTCACCCTTGTGCTTCCGCTAAGCATCGTCCTGTGCATACCAGAAAAAAACTTCGATCGCTCCTAGCTGACCCCCAAGATATTTCTTCAATATGGGACTCTCTCGCGGTTGGGACTCACCTTCTGGGTCATTAAGCATTGCGAATGCTGCTTTTCCATCCAGGTAAGAACAATGGGTTCCAGTAAACACACCAGGTTCAGGAGGGGGGATCTACTTAGGCTAACCTGTCTTTCCGCAATTGTTTTTCGCCAAGCGCCTGACAATCGTTTTTTGGGCAGGGTCAGCTAAGTTCCCGTATCCAATTCGGGTGGGGTGGCTGACCAACGTCTCGCACAATGAGCTTGAGTACTGTTCTAAACCGGGTTAGTAGCTAATGAAGCTATGATCGATCACGTGTGATTGGGTTAGGCCTTTTAACAGGTGCAATATGCCATGTTCAGGTACAACATGACACACATCTACAGGGACGTATGACTTTGGGATAAGCAACGTAATCTTCAATAAACTGTCTTTTGTTCTCAGTTAGATTGGATTTAACAAAAATCAAAGGAACGTAACCACATTCCTTTCTCTCTCTACCCTACCTGTTGGAAAACATCAACTTTGCTTGAGCCATGTCAAGATCCTGTTTTGTTTGTAGTCTTTCCAACTCTGCCATTTGCGTAGCCTTCCTTATCAATATAAGATAATTTACCTTGAGTGCTGCGGCTTCAGCCATTGCTTCGGCACAGATTGTCAAGCCAGGATTTTGACCCACAAGAGAGCAGTTCGTCGCGCACAGATTTCCCGGGACTCCTTAGGCGACCGAGAATCACTGTTACTAGCGGAATTGTTACTCTGTTTCGGATAACTCCCTGATATACATGGAAATACGTTCAACAACTGGTAGTGCTCTGCTTCAAACGAGCTTCACCACCAGTAATTCGAGAGGTTTGCAGCAGCGGCAAGCATTTTCAATTAATATCATCAATTGCGTAGAAATTCGATCATTTTCTCTGACTAGCCTTTCTCTTTTTCCCTGTTTTGTAACGACACAGGCATCTCTTAATTCTGATAACAAGCCCTCTATTCTCCCAGCGCGTTTCTCAAGCCGAAATCTTTCCCGTTCCCCTGAGGGGGACCCCATGCTTCTCTCGGTTTCATAGTATAGTAACCTTTTTCCCGTAAGTTGCTTTGGCCCTTAGCTATGGTACAATCTCCCCCATCGGCACCACCAACTTATCATCAGGGATGGTGACATGTTGTCCAGAGGGTCAGATTCACACTTGTTACGTTTGTTCCTGAGTAGTTTATGGTACTGGCACCTACTGACCCATCCACCAGAGATAACGCAAACGTTTTGACAAGAGAGGCTAGGCTCACGCGTCCGATGCGCGGGTTACTCGGGACCTATACCCAAACACCCATGAGATTGTAGGTACCAATATGAGCTACGTATACAGCTATCCATGAACAATTAGCAACATCATTTTCGATACAATGAAAATATTAAACGTATCGAGGAGTGATACATGACAACACATTTCATAGTATGAAATATGAACAATGACAATTAGACAATGTTGTCCACTGATAATAATGTTTCAAGTTCATTATTCATTATGCTGCGTTGCGAAACGGCCTACGGTCATGCCACTCGATGAGCACCAGGCACACGCTAGACGGGGCTTCTTCAAGCTTTTCCCAAAGAATCTTAAAGGAACGCCTTGAGTTTCACTATAGCGGCGTCGACGGCAAATTGGTGGGAGAACACGCGAGAGAGATGGCGACACTGGAATCAATTCTTTTTCTGGCTTTACTTTATTGATCCTCGTGAAACTGCAACAAATAGACATCCCCTTAGACTTAATTATTTCGTGCAAGTTTGGCTGCATACATATCACCCGTGATATCATAGCCTCTAACATTTTTATAGGTTTTTTAACTAACAAGCACTTTAACACCTAAATCTACGTACGACTAACGGACTACGTAATCACATCACAACAGCGAATATAAAACGTACCCCTTCATTGGCCTCTCTCACAGGCAATTTCCTCAGAACGAATCGACTGGCCTTTTTCAATTCATCCTTCCAGAGGGAACTCCATTAACAACTAAAACTACTAGGTATACAACAATCAACGTGAGACGTCTCGAGGTCTACGCCCAGTCCTCTCTGTTAGCGTCAGATATAGCACTTTCTGGAAAGCACGCTGTAATACCACTTTAGCCAGGGAATCGATCAACCACTTAACCCATGCCAGAGACGATGACCTCTGACTGCAAGGGGAATACAAATACATATAGCGATAGCGCCATCCCAATTGCGAACCACCGCTACAAGACATCACTTATGCTAGCATTCACATTGACAGATCCACATAAGAGTTGTTCTGAAGAGAAAGCACTGAGTGACAGAGAATTTTTAAGATCATAGCAAGGTCATCAGTCATTCTAGCTAATTGGCAATGCATAATGCATTCGCTCAAATTTATAACATTGAAAGTATTATGTAAAATACCAATGGGTAAAAATGTGGGAGGGTTATGTGACTCATCAACAGTCATAAATTGTGTAATTTGCATCAGTATGCGACGGGGGAGGGTGAGGTTTTGGTCATTGGCTGATTTCACGTTATTTGGTATCCATAAGAAATATTCAATGGTCAAAAAAGTTGAACGCCAGTCCTGAGTTACAGAATTCCCTCTCAACTTGAGGGTTTTCCAAGTTCTCCCAAGGTCATCAAGGTCACTCTTGTGAAATTACAAAGCACTCTTTACTAGATAAGCTTGCCTGGAACCGTTTTTTGCCTAATAATTTTTGAAATAAATTAAATAACAGTATTATTCATCTCGTTCTATCCCACAGTGTATTCCCATGCTACCATAAATTCCGATATTTTTAGCCAGATGTCGAAAGGTAAAACCTGTGTACCGCACATTACATGAGTTTAATAGAAATTCTATAAAAGCTTGCCTGATTCCTACATGTACACTCTGTAAATAAGGCGACGCGACCAACAGTGAGAGCATATTTGAAATGATGTGAATTTGTTTGGTTTCAATTGAGAGGCCCCCAAATAGGCTGTTGAGGCGTCTTTGGTCTAAACTCCCTTGGAGCTGAAATAAGTATGCGGTGATTTAGTTCAGGTTTTTAATTGTTCATGGATTATCTAGGCCTTCCCTTTCCCTATTTCTTTAGTTTTCCAATGTGACGTTTTATCACCAATAGGGTCCTTTTGCCTCAGCTTTATGGCAAGTGCTGTAGATTGGCCATTCGTGAATATGTTTCTTTACCGACAAAAAAATACCAGCTCACCTGTCCCCCCATGTTCCCTCCCTTTTTTGTACCCCATTTTTTTAGCTCAACTAGCTATAACTGATTGACTATTGTGATGCCTGTCATTTATCTATCTATCTATCTATCTATTTATCTTCTATCTATCATCTATCCAGTCTGTAAACTTTTTATTTTTAACCACAAAATGTTTTTGCTTTGATGATCTTTCCGACCAACTTGGTCACAATGTTTATCGACTGATGTGTCATCTTTTTCCACCTAAAGGTCAAGGTCACATGGTATTAAAGGGTCACAATGGGCCATAGTGAAATACCGCAAAATCTTGTATCTTCTAAAAATTTCGTTTGCCCAGTGCTGATGTGTGATCATAATGATGGTCCGATAGACGTAACCTTTGGTGTGTTCAGGTTTTTTGTTCCGACTTTTTGGTCTGACTTTTTGAATTTCCCCCAATGGTGCTTGAAGCATCGCCTCCCACAAGCTTCAATTATTTTCTTTCCAAATTTAATTTAAAGTCCTTCGTTAGTGGGCGCCCTGGGGTGGTTCAGGAATTTTGCCTAGGGCTCGCAGACTGTGCCTAGGGCCCATATGAAATACTGCAAATCCTACCTACAAAATAAAGTTGCACATGCTTTGATTCTGGGTCATAATGTTGCTGCTGATAGCTGTAACTTCAGGTTGCCCAGGAAGTCGAGAAATCTATGCCGGTCATGACGGTGTGTAGTGCGTGTGTGTTGCCTGATGTATGTGACGCCTAGGCTTGTTTCCCATAACTCAACCCCATAGATGGATCACGAGTGTGATACTTTGTATATGGTTTTCCCATAATGAGTACATCATCCATCTATTGTTTTTGTGGTCGGGTTGTCAACACGGTCATCGGGAGGTCACGCAAGTAGGTCAAAGAAAGTCTGACGCAACTTGATCAGTCAGGATCAGGGCATGGAATCAGTAAGCCTTTCAGCTTTTTCTGTTTTTTAACAACTCTCTATACATCTCCCGCAGTGATGGCGCTATTAAGTCTGCTGCCTACGCATGTCCACAAATCATAATCCCTGACTCAAACTGATCTCAGATTCCTAGGAAACCAATATCAGTCTGTGGTGGTGGGTGGCCCTGACCTCGCTACTCTTTTTGTGCACTCTTCTTTTCCAAGGTGAGAAGCACACCAGACTTTGGCAAGCGAGATCGCTGGAGGCTGGAACGAAGAAGGAGAGACAAAGAGAGGTAATAGCGAAGAAGCTGCGGAGGATAAGCAGAAGAAACAGATTCCAGTTCCAAGGAGGTCCCGACAATGAAACGACGAGACCAGGCTACGGAGGCGGCTGCTCAAAAACTGGCAGAAGAAACGGCGAGCGAGACGGCCACCAGGAAAGAGAGTGCAATCTGCCAGGGAGACAGAGATGAAGAAGAAGGTGAAATCTGCCGTCGTGGAGGGCTGACGACTCGTACTCTCGCCACCTCCTTCCAATGTCTGGCAGAGCGTGTCAGTGTCTGGCCGTTCCGAGTTATTTTTTCTGGACACCTGAGGAGTTACTTTTACTGGATAGAGATCGTACCCTTATCACAGCAGTTGGTACTGGTGCGGCCAAGAGAATGGAACGTCCACTGCACACTGCCGTCCATTGTCTACCCATACTGAGGTATAAACTATAAGTGAATGGATGATCACTGTGCATGAGGTCGGCGCCCACCCATACTGAGGTATGTGGTGGTCAAGAATGGTTGATCACTTGCAGTCAGTTTCCCCCCACACTGAGGATGGCATGAAATAGAATGGTTGATCGACTGCAGTTATGTGCGCACCGACCATGAGTATGGCAGGTGCATATGAGGTTGATCACACAGTCATCTGCGGGCACTGATATGGAGGACTGAATTCCCCAGGGAGCAGTTCATGTGTCTTTCTATAACAAGGTATTGAACTCATTTCAAGAAGTGGCCTAAATGAAGCCCTGTGATTCATGGGTCGTGGTTGATTGTTGCAGTCATGTGTGTCTGCCCAACCCATGAAATATTTCCACAGGACAAGATCAGTGCCATATCACAGCGATAATATGATCAGATGCGATGTCAAACATAGCGGATTGCGTCCAGGGTTATGGTATCTACCAGAGCACTGCCTCCCAGAGTAACACTCGCATGTCATGGAGCCCGCTACAGTGCCAGACTCATTACTGCTGAGGCTCCAAGCCTTGATGCCCATGCATTTGTATGGGTGTGTCTGTGTGCATTCTATCGGTTCCATGTCAGCAAGCAAAACGAGGGTGTGTTGGCAGAACAAGTCCATCAACCACGCTAGCGAGCACCAGGATGGTTGATTAACTACATTGCTTGAGGACTAGGAATGATGTCGGCATTGGGTATGAAAGAAGAAGAAGTGGTCACACTGCATTCAGATTTGGTCATTACATCGAGACAGTCTGTTATTTGGGAGATTGATAGTAACATCTGCCTCCTGTCAGAAATGAATCATTCCACCTGGAATGTCAGAGGGTGATGCCCAGCTGCTTAACCACTTAGCTTAAGGTTTCCTATTGGAGATGCCAAATTGTACCAACGTGTTAGTATGTCATGATCAATGTTATCTTCTATTGAGTGTGACGTGTTAAAGACTTTAATCATGTCCTTCAGTGCGAGCCAATGGTTGAACGCAACCCAATATCATTAAACGTAATTTCTTAGTGATATCGAAAAGTGTGCTATTATAAGGATGAGGTTTGCCCAAATTGCATTTGTGCATCTATTAGACTGAGCTGCTATCACAATAATTATGGTTATAAATATAATTCGCAATCATTTCGTCTGCAGGGTCTTGTTTGACAAATCCCAAGATAATTGGGATTCCCCCTCATTATTATTCATATAAGTAGCCTGTCATCAGTAACAGTGCATGGGCCTTGCAGCTAAATAGCCCTATTCCGCTAGATCAACATTTCTACAACACTCTCTGCACATTAAGCTAGCTCCTCCGCCCACAAGCCCCGGCGTATAGTGTGTGAGTGTTCAGATCAACAGCGAGCAAATTCAATCAAATAAATCCTACAATGCGATTGTATTGGCAAACCGCCATCGCAAATATCCTGCGAAAAGGCTGATAACAAGCGGAAAACATCAAATGCCGGTTTCAACAGACAACCCCGATAATGCCCTTCAAACCTTTAAGTTGGCTGAGATATAAACCAACATACTATGAATATTGAAGTCTACTGGGTATATCTGTGGAATGCTCAATTCTCAGTCTCGGATATTATTGTAGAAGCAAGCATTGAATTGATGCCCTTGTTTATCGGGTGTACGGAAGTTCCTAACAAACCTCTGTTGCTCAGCTGGATTTGTGCTACGGCGTGCCAAAATGCTGGACTCAGTGGTCGAGCAGAGATAGCTGCTCGCAGGCCCGATCATCGTTTTTCATCATCAATCAACTCGCTGCCCGGGCCCCAGAGAAGTTGGCCTCATGGGCCATAGATTGTTCATGACAATCATCATAATAAGCTACAATGGTTTTCTGGAGGTTGGCAACCTACCATCAAAAATGCAGCTATTCCACAGAAGGGTTTTGCAGTTGTAATGGGTTTGATTCATACTGATTCACAGCTGCATATTATCCCAAGCTGAAAACCCCTGTGTGCAATGTTTTGTCTTCCTGTTCCTTCTTTCCTTCAAGTGACGTCAACAGGGTTGCTACAATCAGTTTCTTGCCTGGAGAAAAAAAAAATTAAAAAAAACAATTCCCACAATTCTTCTCACTCGACTGTTCTTTGGAGAAAGTGTTTTTTCTTGTAGATATGGAAACACATTCTTGCGTTGTCAAAAGATGCAATAATACATAGGTGCCATCTAGCTGCAAGACACTAAAAGTTCTCCTAGTGTTAGAGATTCAGATTGAGCAAACCAAGATGTTACTAATGGGGAGGATTGTGCTGATCTACATCTCAGATATTGTATGCAGTAACAATATGGTCAAATGGATTTGTGGAGGAATGTCTTCAAACCTATTCGAGTTTGAATAACAATCTTACAACCAAAACAATTTCACAGAATTTCCAGTTTCAAACTGTGTTTGTATGTGTAATTAAGATGTGGTATGTTGCTACATTTTGCATTGAGAGGCAGCACAATGAATGAATTCTTTGGGGAACCTTAGGCCTCGGCTGGGAGAGGATTGACCAAACCAGGTGGGTAAAGTGGTGCCAGGACGCTTCAAATGTCTGAACTTGCTGCCATTCTCACCCAGGCAATGCTGTCAATAGTCACCATAAATGTATTACTGAGAGATCAACAACAAAATATTCTTGAATACCAGCTTATGATTTGAGTAAGTTGTTCATGACCCTTTCCTTCCCTAATAATTCATCGTTCAACAACCCTTATTTTTCTGACTTGTGGCAAAGTTGCTCTCGCAATGAAAAGCTGGAGATTCAAAGAAAGAACACTCTTTTGTGAAATGTCAAAATATCACACCGATGAGACTATTTTTTCAATACTTGTGAGAGATCCATTTGGTACTTACTTCCAGCTACTAAGGTTTCAACTGGCTATTTATGGCCTCTTATCAGTGTAATCAGAGCATTTCAAGGTAACTTGTTAAGTAAATACTCTCAAAAAAGCCTTTCCTTAAAGGAATACTTGGTCACTTTTGGCAATTCTTTGAACTGTTCTGGTTCCTACAGTGACTTGCCCTTGGTGAGAAAATGTTTTGCGTGTCTGACTCAAGAGGTTTTGGATCTGTATTTTCTCTGGTGCATTCCCTTGTCGAATCAATCATACTAATGAATTTAAAGACCAATATGAATATTCATTACCAGTTTCTTAAAAGTAGGCACAGGCACAGTGTAAGGACATTTCGACCCACACCCCAAATTTGGAGGTTCTAACATTTTGCCTTGTTGAGCTATTTAAAAAGTTTACTTCACAAGTTTGAAGCATCGATACTCCCGGGGGGAACGATTCAGAGGCTGTATATGACCTCTACAAACGGTAAATGTTGATTTTTGCAGCATGATACCAAAAAATCATTTTGTGACAAAATTTTTTAACTCCCATTCAGATCCCATCAATGGTTCGTTTTGTTACAGGGTTCCAAATTTCATGTTTCACCTTGAATTGGTGTTACGGGGGATCCTGTGGTCCCCCCTCCCCCCCATGATGACAACTTTGCAATAGCTGATTGCCTTTCCATCAGTCGCATCGGCTTGGAAATTTTTCAGTTGGAGGTTCGACTTGCCATAGTGTAATAAATATAAAGTACCAGAAGCCAGGATGTTTCACACAACCAGTGGCCTTCAAAGAGTGTTCCTACAGTTGGCAGCAGGTCTTGGAAATGGTACCGTGGAGAAAAGATTGGCATGTTGAAACCCAAATTTTAAGATTTCAAGCACATCGCCTTATGAGTTATTTTTTCACTTGACTTGCTTTTGCCATTCTCCCTCATTCATGTGGGAGGGGGGCTGAACCCACCCCCTTCCCATGAATCAGTGAAACCAACGAAAAAAGATGCTTGAAAGATCATTATTTGATATTTGACGACTGTTTGGTATTTGAGGGAGCCAAAAATCAATTTTTTTTGGCCAACAGAGGGAGGGACACCCACTCCCCTTAGACCCCTTCCCCAGGTAAGAACCCCCCCCCCCCCTCTAGACCCCTCCCCCTCCTCTTAGAAGAGGACCCCCTCCCCAGGCTGACCCCCCCCCCCACAGAAAGAAATCCTTTGGGTACGGTGCCGGCTGGACTATACAGTGGGATGCTAGGTTTTGAATAGTTTTTTTTGGTGTCAGATCACAGTTACTGCAACTAATTCATGAGTTGAACTCATTATGTTATATCTTTGTTCTCAAATTGGGGACCTGGGACTTACATGGGCTTCCAATGTTCGTCCTCAGGTAGGCACGTTCAACACGATTGCCAGCATCGACCCTGCCCATGCGTTACTTGCTTCGGTCTGTCTCAATGCAAATTCGGCACGGCGTAGATTACGGGTCTCTCCACAGTGTGCGACCTCAATAATTCCTAAGGCACATCATGATTGTGCACATAGTAACATGCAGAGAGGGGGGACTGGTAAACAATTTTGAGTGATTAAACTTGGACTGAGTTCAATTGATGAGACGGAGTGAAAAAAAAACTCCCAAACTAACATGCCAATATGAGAATATGCATCCAAAGAATCTTTTTTTCAAGGGTTAGTGCAGGTGTGTGCGCTTGTGTGTTTTTGTCCAAATTGTTTCAGGTCTTTATTTATTTTTGACAAATAAAAGAAACAATAGTAAAACACAGACTGTCACTACTTATCATCTATATTCAAAACAACAATTGGAACAGTCTTATCCAGCTGATCCACTAGAATGATGATTTTCATGTCAAGAATACAGCAGTGTTTTATTCAGAAACATTCTGGAATGAAAATTGCAGTTTTCCATGTGACCGCAGCCAGTGCTTCATCCTCGTCAAGCCAACATGGTCTGGTGAGCATGCTTGAAGGTCGGGGTTTTGGGTCCCAGAAGAGGCATGTGGAAGCAGGAAGAATGGATCAGCTCAGCCGTCGGGTAGCCCAAGTTGTGGGGATCGCTCTGCATTTGGGCGTGAACTACCGATCATCTCGGTTAATTCTGGCCGCTGGTGTATCCCAGCCCAAGGCCACTCAGCCGGGATTGTTCCTGCTTATTCACAATGGGGGTGGGGGAATCTGCATGCTGTCCAGGCAGCACTAGCCCATCCTCTGGAGTTGAAACAGGTGCCCGAGATGTGGGAAGACTCCGTTGGGTTGGCGAACTGTACCTACTATATCAATGTCGTTGATCCTGGCTGTTGTATGAGTTTCCTAGCCCACTCAGCTGTAAGTAGTCTCTGGTATTGGAGCTGGGGAAGGGTCTGCTGTCCCAGCAGCACAGGCCTGTCATTTTGAGCATTGGCAGGCAGGAAGGCTCAGGCTGAATTGCCAGGATCATGACCCTTGCAGCCAGCAACTGTCCATAGCATGTACCAACCCGCCCTCCCCATGCTCCGCAATTAACTTCCCTTTTTGCTTATCGTTGTCCTCCTCGAACATCATCTCGGAGTGGGAGTGCACCATGAGCACTGGGTTGTCATCTTTATTGTCCTCGCCTGAAGAAAGCAGGAGGTGACTGGTCACTATGGCGTGTTGTGCGTTTAAGTATGGTGTGTGTCACACTTTGTTAGCAGGGTATCTTCGAACGGTAAGTGCGTGGTGACAAAATTTACAGGGTAGCATCGGGGTTGGGTGAACACGTTCTAATTAGATTCTGGGCACAAAAGTCACAAATTAATTGTGGTGTGGTAATTAGCCTATTTTTATTATTATTGTTTAAGGCTTGTTAGCAAGATTCAAATGGATTAACTCGTAGGTGCTATTGTGACTTGGTTCGGCACATAAATGCAGGATATAAGGTAGAAAACTGATTAGATTTTCAGCGTAAAATATGGTAATTATTTGTCTAATTTGCATAACTTTATTGAAATTAAAAAGTTTGTTGGATTTTCACACAAAACTTGGTGATATATGGTCTACCTTCAGGTCCGCAAACTTTTCTCAACAAAGCTTCAGGGTAATGGAGGTCATTCAACATACCTAATTTGCAAATAATTTCACGAAATCTTTAAGCTGCTTGATTTACATGAAACCTGTGGGTATGGTTTTACCTTGTTTCAAATTTTTTCCATTTCATCATGGATTCAAGGTTGTATAACGAACAGAAATGCCCATGAAAAATTCCACTGGGTGGTATTCTGGTACTTGCCATCCCCTCCCCCCCCCCCACCAAAAAAAGCCGCAGCACACATGTTAAAGCTCCATTCAGCCTTTGCAATATTCAAAAAAATAAGCATCGATTAAATTGGGAAATGAATGCCATCGTTATTAATTCAGCTACAAAGAACTTCAGTCCAAATTACAGCACTCGTGTCATTTCTTTTTTGAAAAATTAGTGATCAGTTCGCAAATTTTCAAACAAGAGTGCTATCGCCCCCAAGTGTTCGCCTGGTGTGCAATCAGTGGTTTCTTCATCAACACCATGCAAACAATTTCAATGCATTTCCAATGTGTTCCTGTTTGAGATTTTGGTATTAGCATTTAACATAAAACAGCTACCACTAGTGACCAATTGTAAATTCCTAGGCCTGATTATTGACCATGTCACAAAGGGAGTATTAAGTTTTTTTCATGGAAATCTGACTAATTTTGCAAATTAGACACAATATATCTTGATTTTCAAGTACCCATTTTCTGGCGGTCCTCGCCTGAACTTTGTTCAAGGAGAGACATAGTGGTTCCTACTTTTGTTGTGTGTGTGTCTGTCTGTCTGTCTGTCCCGTCTGTCTGTCCGTAATGTGCGGTTAGATATCTCCTGAACCGTGGAAGCCACCTGGGCTGCTGGGACCTTTTTGTAACCTTTTGTGGAGGTGCGCTATGAAGAGTTGCCGATGTGCATCCATTTTTTCGTCCGAAAGACAAAACATGCGCATTTGCATAAATTTGCATTTTATTGAAAATTGCCCCTGGAAAGCTTGTGGTACAGATATCTCTTGATCCGTTAGTGCTTGGTGATCCGGTTCGGGGTATATAACAAACTATGAAGAGTACACGATCGTCAGATTCCTGGCATGATTATATGCATTAATATTCTAATTTGCAATAATTTATGCATATTTTAATATTGGTTGAATCCTCATGGAACTTGGTTGAGATGGTTTATTCCTAGTCCCAATAAATTTTACGTAGGGACGATGGCCCCATAGGTCATTTAATTTACTAATCTCTGTCATTTCGGTCACTTAGGGCAAAAACTGGTTCCTGGCCATAATCGGAGAATTGAATGTCCTGTGAATGCTGAAAGGTTCACCATTGTGATATAATTGTTGACCTGCACTGGTGTGTTACCTCTGACCTCAATTTGACCTTTGGGGTTGGGTGGTCATGTGGTTAAAGGTTGAGTGTCTTGAATAAATGTGCTATATTTAAGGAGTACAGGCACAAAAAATAGAAACGGTATTTTTTGGATATGTGATAGACCTTTGTGTGCTTTATGGAGGAGACCAACTCCCGCGTGGATCGGACGCATACTTGGTAGTTACAAGGGGTCAAAGTTTAATTTTAATCGCTTTTTCGCAATACATTGGGGCGTGTTCATTGGAATGCAATATGCGACTAGGAGTGGATGCCAGACATGGAGAGTAACAATTTTTATAAAAACGCCACACCATGTCATTGAAGGGCATCAAGGTCACTTAGGGGTCAAAAAACTGAATTTCGACTTTTTGGCAATTAGCACTGGGCATGTCATCAGAATGCAAAATGCTCCTAGGAGTGGATGTTATCACATGGAGAGTTACAATTTTCATTTAAAACTGCCATGTCATATTAAGGTCATTAAGGGTCACTAAGGGTCAAAAAACTGTTTTCTGGCACTAATCGGAGAATTGAATTTACTATTTTGAAGGCGGGAAGGTTAACTATTGTCATATAATTGTTGACCTGCATGTGTGTGACCATTGACCTCAAGTTGACTTGTGGGGGTCATGTGGTTAAAGGTTGAGTCTGAATATTAAATGTGCTGCTTTGCGGGGTTACGGGCAAAAAATAGAAACTGGTTATTTTTGGATATGGTGATAGACCTTTGTGGCTTCATGGAGGAAACAACTCCCCCCGCGTTCGATCGGACGCATAATTTGGTAGTTACAAGGGGTCAAAGTTTAATTTAATAGCTTTTTCGCAATAACATTAGGCGTGTTTCTTGGAATGAAATGCTTCTAGGAGTGGCTTCATCACATGGAGAGAGTAACAATTTTGTATAAAAACCGTCATGTCATGAAGGTCCATCAAAGGTCACGTAGGGTGTAAAAAAACTGATTATAGTACTTTTGGCAATAGCAATGGGAGTTCATCAGAAGTAAAATGCTCCTAGGAGTGGATGGATCACAGGGAGAGTTACAATTTTTAAAACCTGCCATGTCATTAAAGGTCATTCAAGTCACTTTTAGGGGTCAAAAACTGTTTTCTGGCCATAATCGGAGAATTGAATATCTGTGAAGGCTGGAAGGTTCAACATTGTGATATAATTTGTTTTGACGGGATGTGTGTGACCTCTGACCTCATTTGACCTCTGTCGGGTGGTCATGTGGTTAAAGGTTGAGTCTTGAATAAAGTGCTTTATTTAAGGAGTTACGGGCCCCCAAAAAAAAAAAACTGGTTATTTTTGGATATGTGATAGACCTTGTGTGCTTCATGGCGGAACCCAACTCCCGCTTCGACGGACGCATACTTTGTAGTTACCAAGGGGTCAAAGTTTAATTTAATAGCTTTTTCGCAATAACATTAGGCGTGTTTCTTGGAATGCAATAGCTGTTCTAGGAGTGGATGCATCACAATGGAATAACATTTTTAAAAAAAATAAAAACCGTCATGTCATTGAAGGTCATCAAATGTCACGTAGGGGTAAAAAACTGATTATATACTTTTTTGCAATATCACTGGGCAGGTTCATCAGAATGGTAAATGCTCCTAGGAGTGTTTTTATCACCTGAGATTACAATTTTCCATAAAAAAACTGCCGATGTCATAAAGGTCATTCAAGGTCACTGAGGGGTCAAAAAGTTTTCCTCTTCATGGCTATAATCGTAGACTTGAATAATCGTAAGGCTGGAGGTTCACCATTGTGTTCATTGTTGACCTGATTTGTGTGACCTCTGACCTCAATTTGACTCTTCGGGTGGTCATGTGGTTCAAAGGTGAGTCTTGAATAATGTGCTTATTTAAGGAGTTACGGCCACAAAAAAAAAAAACTGGTTATTTTTGGATAGTGATAGACCTCTTGTGTGCCTTCAATGGGGAAACGCAACTCCCCGCTTCGATGGACGCATACTTTGGTAGTTACAAGAGTCAAAGTTATTTAATAGCTTTTTCGCACAATAACATTGGCGGTGTGTGTTCATTGTGAATCCTCATGAAACTTGGTGGAGAATGGTACACTTTGATCCGAATAAATGTAAACAAAGTGTAAAGGTCACTAAGGTCATTTTAATGTAATAATTTGCCTAAATTACACAATTTTTTAATTTTGTTTTTTTTAAATGGCCAGGTAAGAGTAGTAGAGTAACAATTGGAGGGTGAATGCATTGTCTAGGGGGGCTTCGTTCGAAGATTTGTAATGGTTAATTTTTTTGGGTTCAGTAAGCAAACAAAACATTCTATAGACAAGGTCCCAAAAGGTCAAAGGTCAAGTTTGAAGAAAATTGTGTATTTAAGAGTTACAGGCCAAAGAAATGAAAACTGTCGATTTTTGGATATGTGATAGTCCTAATATCTGCCTACATGAGACGAAAACCCAACTGCCGCTTCAATTCTGACCATGGTCTGAAAGTTACAAGGGTAAAGTTGATTTTAATACTTTTGGGCGATAGCATTAGGCGTGTGTACCTGATTGAATAATGCTTTTGGGGCTTGTGCAAACATCTCATTGAGGCAAGCATTTTTCAGTAAAAACCGTCATGGTCATCAAAGGTCATTCGAGGTCAAGAAACTGTCAAATATTAACATTTCTGCAACAAAGGCTCAGGAGAATGTTTGCTCTTTTAAGAATCGTTAGTTTTGGGGCCCCTAGCGGACCGATGATGTGGGAAATCACTATTATTATAGCATGCTATCAATAACAAAATTTTTAATCATTTCAACCCCTCAGGCCTGTTATTTCCATTCATCCAACTAGTATTACCATCTGTGACAGACAGAGAGATTTCATCATTGTCAAAACCGGCCTTTTTCCTTGAGGATAATCCGCCTGTCATAACCTCTTTTGGGCCCCCTACACTGACCAGATAAAGTGTAAACACTCAGTCATTTGTTTACTACTCCCAGGCACCTATCAGAATGAATGGTGTAAGGTGTCACCTGCAGTAGCTCTCGTGTGGTGAGATGGGGGGAGGAGGAGGTTACTCCCTTGTATCTCTTATATAGTCATAGCTTCTGCCAGTAGGGCCTGCATGACTTCCTGCCAGGGAACCAATTAGATGGCTTATTCACCTCTAGACATGAATGTGAGAGGGGTGGGTGTGAACTCCCAGGGAGTTGATGGAAGTATAGATGTGATCAAGGGCATACTCTTTGCTGATTATAGGATAAACTTTATTAGATTTAGGGTCCATTTACATTGTTTGGACATACAAGTAACTGAAGGAAACTATTAACTCAGTAGTATTTGGTTTATAATGGGAGGGTACAGTAGGTAGGATCAAGGGGTGTATTCATTTGGCAATAACGTTGAAATATTTAAGAGGTATTGGGATATTAAAGCCACCATAATGGAATGCCTTGTAATTGTTTGCATGGTGACTAACGAAGAAATCACCTGATCGCGCACCAGGCGAGACACTGGGGGCGATCGCCTTGTCTAGTTGAAATAACTCAGGAGCAATAGTGTTATTGTGCCCCCCCCCCAAAAAAACAAAAAAACACTTTATAGTTTCACATGTGATCCCAACGAACTTGAGAATTTGGCACTAATGAGCAATTAAACACATCAAATAACCCCCCAGTGACTCAAATCTATGTTAAAGTTATAGGAATTGGGATCAAAAGGCAAACCATACCAAAAATCAGCTTTATGAAAATTGGAAGAAACTTTGGAATAATTATGCAATTCAATACACATTGAATCGCCTTCCAGTGACCTAAATCTCATGGTTAAAAATGTTGGGGGCTTAGCACCAAACCCACCAGGTTTCATGAAAATCTGGCAAACTTTGGAATTAGGCCTAAATTAATGCAATTAGACATGTTGAATGACCTCCAGTGACCCTGAATCCTGTGAAAAACGTTGTTTCGGAACAAAAGTTAAACTATACCCACCAGGATTCATGTTACAGTACAAGTCTTCAGACTATACCCCTCCTTCTCATCACTTATATATTCAATATGTCCATTGATCATCTGCTTGTATACACAACATAACATGTCTTGACCGCAATGATATTGAAAACATTGGAATCTATACAGTTAGTATAGGTTTCTCACCTAATATGATAATAACAGCCCTGTAGTAATAACCCAACCAGCAAAGCTGGTCTTTCCTTCCAATATCTTCAGCATATTTACGCATTCCAATACTATTTCCCAGTAAATAATAACAGCACCTGGTTCAACGTAGGATACGTTCTGAGAGGGCAAACTGCTCCTTTTTACCAATTACTGCCTATGTAACATCCCCTACAGCATGTGGGAGCCACACAGCAAGCATTATTGCCTTGCTTCAGTTGTATTGTCAACCTCATAGCCCAAACGTCTATTACTTACCTACTCCAGCTGTCTTCAGCCAATCAGAAGACACTGTTCTCTGTTGAACTTTTCAGACTGTCCCTTCAAAAGAGTGTCTACCAGCTCTGGGAGCTTATTTAAACAAATCCCTTGACTAGATAATTTGTTGTCAAAGGGGGCCAAAAGAGAGGGTTTACAGGCTGGAGGCACTTGAGTAGTTTCCTGTAGACCCGCAAGTGAGGGATGAGAGGAATCTTTGGAATAATTATTACAATTTAATAACATTTGATAATTAGCCTTGAACTACTTTTTATGACATAACAGTTTTCATGAAAAATGTTCCCATCAATAATGAGCACGATGCCTCAACATATCAGCCATATCGCATACAGTTTTTGGAGGTTGTTTGCAGAAAATGCTATTATTCGGCAGCTTTTTGTCTATAAGTTTTTATGAAAATGTTACCCTTGATGATCTGCATTATGTCCCAAAATGTCAGCCATATCGCATACAGTCATTTGAAGTTGTTGCAGAAATGTTATTATTTGGCAATTGTTTACCTTGAACGACCTTTGAAGACATGATGGTTTTTAGCTCACCACAGCATGAGACAGTGGTTCTTCTTACATGAATATAACATGGTGTGAGACCAAGACAGTCTATTAGATTTTTCTTCAACTATTATGATTTAAGGGGGTGTGACATGTCACGACAAAATCAGTTCTGATGCACATGGGAATGACCAATCAAAAATACACGTCACTTGTAATAGCAAACTATCAGTACTGATATATTGGCATATTGGGTGAGCTACTGTGCCATTGGCACTCTTGTTATAAAAATGCTTGCCTCGATGTGATGCACCAAGCCCCAAAAGCATTATGTAATCAGATTACACACGCCCTATGCTATCGCTCAAAAGGTATCAAAATCAACTTTTGGCCCGTTGTAACTTGAAGACCAGGTATAAGATCGAAGTGGGAGTTGGTTTCGTCTATGTAGCACACAGAGCTCTATCACATATCCAAAATTTACTGTTTTTATTTCTTTGCCCTGTAAACTAGAAAATAACACATTCCTTAGACTGCCGTTTGACCTCGTCTTTAGATGTTTGATCCACTAAACCCAGAAATTACCATAACAAATTGCTACGAGCACCCTAACTGCCCTCATTTCAATCGTTATTGGCCTTTATACAAAAAACAAACTTCGAAAAATTGTATAATTTATGCAAATTATTCACATTAAATGACCTTCAGTGACCTTGACACTGTTGTTAGATTTATCGGGGACTGGGGAAGGTGTCCATCAACCAAGTTTCATGGGGATTCAACCAACTTTAAAATCTGCATAAATTATGCAAATTGGACTAGGTAATTGCGAATTATTAACATGATAACTCTTTTGATGACCTCGTCCCTACTGTACAATTTATTGGGACCATAGATAACCATCTCCACGAGTTTTGTCAAAATCCAACAAATTTTTGAAAATCACAGAAATTATGCAAATTAGACTACTTAATTAGCATAGATCTGTATCATCTCTATGTCTCCTTTACCGTTACTTTTGTGGTCAATGTTCTTCTGAGCTTGGGGATGCTGTTCCTCCTTTAACTCGAGGTTACGCGCTCTTTGCCGCCACCTGTTTTCGGTGCATCTTTCACGTCATCGCACCGAAACCTATGCTCGCTCTTTTTTTTCCTCGCACTGCTTTTCCATGCCTGGAATATATTTCCTCTGAAAATTTTTGGCAGTAAGTCAAAATTGCCATTTTCTCCATTTTGAAAATCGTGGCGAGTAGAATTCTTGTGTGCACCTAATTAGCAGTACAAAACCCTCTTCTTGCTCTGGAGGCCAGTGTGCCAAATTAGTGAGGCACTAGCGTCATAAACAGGCCTTAGAGGAACACTGGCTCTAACCAGTGGTTACAGAGGAGAGTGAAGCCACAATCAGATCATCACGGGAGCTTATTAACCCTTGGGCCTGGGAGGATACCAACGTGGTACCATCACTAATAAGGTGAGAGCGCAAACCGACCGCCATTGCGTCACAGAGTGCCTGCCGGATTGACCTTGAGGTGGGCGTGACCTAACAGTGGTCACGCTCTACTGATTCCCAACCTGAGCACCCGGAAAATGTGGGAGCGAGCGAGGGCACACTCTTGCTTCGCTCTTCTGGGTGAACCAAAGCGGATGTTTGAGCATGCTGCTCCTTTGTAAAAATCTCCATCAAGTTTCGCTAAAACTTGGGAGAAGGCTTCGCATCCAATCATGCAAGTGTCCAATTAAAATGTGTTCGCCGCTGTTCGGTGTCCAGTCAATCTGACCATGTAAACGTGAGAGATACACACTATATAGTGTAGATGTTACAGTCATCTACGAAACACCAATTGATGGATATTCTCTATGGTCTCCCCATGGACAATTGCAGTTGAACCTCTAAATAGGAGAAAGACCTATGGAAATCTTTTTGCAGAAATCACCGTATTTTATTCCGTTAGATGCAAAGAAAAAAAACGTGAGCCACATCATACCCTTTTCATAATATTCAAGTCATAAAGCATATCTCAATTAATTCACTCTCCAACTTCACAACCCACAAACAAACGAAAAGAAAAAAAAAGACTGCAGAAGTTAATAAAACATCAATTCTTTTTTATATATTAAAGTGATCAAGGGAACAATACCTTTCAGACCAGTGCATCGGTTAACGAAATCGATAATAGCCTAAAACATGCAGATCTCACAATATTGAAGTAATGTTCTACAAGGATATTGAAAGTTAATATGACGGATATAAATTATTGGAATGCCTGATATAAAGTAGATTAATCAAGTGATCATTCCAATTTGGACATCCACAAGAACTAGGAAGTCGAGTGGGTTACCCCAACACCACTAAAAGAAATGAATTGGCATCCCTGCAGCAGCAAGTACTAAACGGGTTAAACAGTGTGGCTATAGTTGACCTGAATGCTTGTCCGATGTCAATAATATTCAGTTATGAGACTAAACCTGTTACTAGTATTAATTGCTATATATATACATTTATTCACTCTATATCACACCCTGTCATGGTATAGCTCCAGGACTTCTAACCATTTTGCACTCTTGTGACACCACTAAATATCAGATCTAGATTGTGAGGGAGAAGTGGTAGCTTCCAGAGATGGTGGTCTTGGGGTAGGAGCCAGGATGAGGGGAGGGACCCCTTCAATTAAATCTAGTGAACCACGTTCTCATAAAAGTTAGGGTTAGAAATTATTAACTTGGCATGCAGTGTACCATCTTCCTACATGACACCAAGGTCCACATTGTACCACTGGCACCACGGGCAGCTGAGAATCTAGCTACCATCATGGGGCACCATTGGAACATCCCCATTTGTTAACCCAAATTTTGGCTAGCCTGTCTACAGCTTGAGGCGGAGATTCCACAACTGCGGATGAGGAGTACAGCATAACTCCATGAATGGCAATCCGCGCGAGTATGAAGGGCTGCAGTGTTCTTATATGCTGTATTCAATTTGCAGAGATGAAGAGTTCCTATGGGGCAGAATTTGTTCCAATGAGAATAGCAGGGAACCCTGCAAATTGAGCAAAATACCAGTGCGGCGTTTCATGCCGCATTACCACAAATGGATTCTATGGAATATCTTCCCATAAAGCTAGTCAAGGTCCATAAGAACGAGCTGCAAGAACCGCACTCGCATCTGCACTTACGGAATCTTGTATTGACACTGCCCAAAATTTAATGAATTGGTTAATTTGTTCACCATCAGCTTTACAGTGTCCTTTAATTGATAATATTTACAAGGCAACCCCTGCTCCCCTCTTGTGCTATAGTTTATCGCTAGTGCTTTGGACACAGGCGAAAAAATGCCTTTTTGCAGTTTTGCCAGTACTGAGATTAATCTCTACGAAGCCTGGACAGAGGATTGCTGTGTTGTTAGCAATTATTCATGTGGGTTCACACTTGGCAAATAGGGATAGCAGTAAAACTAAAACTCAATTTGTTTTCAACAGATTTTCCTAATCTCTCTTCGGTTCATTCATTCAAATTTTACTTGAAATTAGTGTGCTTCTTCACTTCCCAACCAATCTGATCTGGTCATCAGTTACATTGACTGGGATCTATTGTATATATTATATGTAGGAATCAGACAGCATTGCAAAGCATATTTTAAAGTGATTCCTTGTCATTTTTTTGTCTCTGCAAATTGTTAAATTCTGTTCGATTGGCAATATTTTAGTTACCATAAATTCATAACAGATGCGCAAATTGCACTTTTATCCGAACATGCAGTACGATACTTCTCTACCAAAATGGCACAAGATTGTTACATTATCTAACTAGCAGATAACGCTGTTTTAATATCATTATGAATTATGAATGCGCAACTATACATTTTTCAGTGCATGTTTTTATTATCCAAAATTGTCCGATCTCCAGTTGAATAGTGTCACAGGGGTGCAAGCCTCACCCAACATCATTGGATATCTAGTTATTTTCATCAGACCATAAACGCCTACGAACAACGGAAACACAAAATTGAAATGAGCTAGTATCTTTCGCTGTACACCTTCAAAGTAGTGAATATACCAGAAATATGTAGTGTAACATCAAAATCCTTCGATGTGAGCCGAATAAAAGGTTGTGGAAGAAGTTTGAAGATAATAATGAAAATAAGGAGAGAGGATAAACTACAGAACAGGTGAACGGAGGATGGAAGAAGTTAAAAGACACTAAATGACATGAATGAAAGTGACAGCACCAAGCTTTGGCAAAATCATTATTTAATCAACATATACATAAGATCAGCATCATGCACATCAGTCTGTTTATTACCATTCGATAACACCCTAACATGTACTTTGTAGTTGTAGTCTCCTATTGTGTGGTAGATTTTGTTTTCCTGGGGAGGGGGGGGGGGGGGAGAGGGGAACCACCCTTCAACATCAGGAAGGAGACAGGGGGTGGGGGTAATTGTTATTTAGTACAATACCAACATCGTGTTATACTCCTGTATATCTTCAGACTGAATTGAGTTAGATCATGCGTTATATATTATAATGTGCCTATTTACAATCTCGATACAAGTCCAAATTCACCGCTGGAATGAGGGTTGAAGCCTTCACAAGTCTCTCCTCTCGATCATCTCTTCTGGCAGGCAGAGATGGGTGACTTGGCAGCTGTTATTATTTATTGTTGGCAATTGTTCTGCGCCTCAATGTAACCTTCAGGTTTAACTACCAGCACCAAGGTTCCACTTCTCTTGATTGGTTTGCTTTACCAACCCAGTTGCTTACGCAGGGCACCGAGCTCAATGGAATTGGGCGAGTACGGGGATACGCATGATGAGCTTCACATGAAGAGAACATGTTGTAGGAAGATGGAAGAAACTCCAGGGAAGGAAATTCCAAACTGGATCACTCGCAGTGCATGTGTGGGATGCCCATACTTCTAGCATTCCTTCTGTATAATGTAATGTCCCTCTTACTGTTCAAAGTGCGAAGCATATAGTGATGCTAATTTGTCCATGTGAGCGTTGATTAGCTGCTCTCAATCAGCCATTTTTTTTCATGGATGTTTGAAACAATTGTTCATTTTCTGGGAACCCTTATGGTGTTCTCTTGACCTATGACTTGATGAATTATTCAATGGGAATCTTTTGTACTCATTCCTTAAATTCAGCAAGAACCAGCAGATTTATCGCAACCTCTTACCGTTCAATACAAGAGAGATGGGAGGTGGCAATAGAATGAATTCTTCGGATGGAGTTACCTCCTTGACAGTCCCATCAAGTTCCAAATCTTTGGCTGATTAGGGGACAGCATTCCAGGAACCAAACAGGGGAGGAAGGGAAAATGGGTCGTGTCATTGACCTGGATGCCTACATTAAACCTGATAATGCAAGAATGGTATAAGCCAGTTCGGAGTTACAGTTAATGAGATGATAATGATATTGTGTCAAGGGTCAAAGGGGAATGGACAACAGTTCGCGATGAAAGCACCGTGGGCAGAACGATCTTTCGAAACTCCTCTGCCGAAAATTACGAATCCTGCCATCACAAAACTCCACATATTTCCCCCATACTTATCAACATAACACCCGAAAACATGGGATGAATACGTTGCATTTTCAGATAGTGGTGACAGTTTAAAAATAAGCCATAACTATATTTCTAAGGGGGGAATCTGACTGAATCTCTTCAATTCCTCTGAACTGTTCTGTGGAGAGGCATGCGCACTACGAACTGGCTTATTGGCATGCAGTATGACATAAACTGAACATTTGCAACAGAAGGTTGACAGACACAATGACAAACCAGTGTCTGACAAATCCCTTAACAATGGGAGAAGCAAATGGTTAGTATTCAAATGATACAATCCACTATATATTTAGTTCAATGGGAGGCGATTATTTGATAAATGACAAACCGCCAGCAATGAAAAAGCCAATGGTTAGTATTTAAATGACACAGATTGGACACAATTGCTATATGTCACATTTCAATGGAGGTAATTATTTGAATATTTGATATCTTTCATTCAGAAGAATATTTGACCAGGTTTATACCCTGAAAATCTTTGAATAAACTAAATCTACAGGGGAAAAGCAGAATGGGGGCCAAATTGAAATTTAAAACGATGAAACAGATTTGAGGAAAAGATGACAACGTTTCAAGATTTAGGATAAGGGGAAAAAAAAGTTATCCACCTACGTGGCTATAACGCCACATGTCACATATTTCGAACAAGCAATATTTACTGAGATATAAATGTGTTTTGCTGGAGTTGAATCTCAAATGAAAAGAAAAGAAATCAATGAAATAATCCCAAAATGCAGTCATTATTCATTAATCCTAAAAAGAATTGAACCAGCAAGGTGACTTGTCGGTGACGAGTCAAAAAAATTTAAAAGTTTTCAAATATAAACACTTTTTTTCTTTAGCATACTTACAAAAGATAAATCATTACAGGAGATTTAAAACTCAAAGAGAGAGAAATTATTGAATATAAGTGCATTATTGCTTCCGTCCATTGATAAAAAGATAATACACCCAGTTTGTAGCATGCAAAAATAAAATGCAAAATCATTCTCTCCCCTCCTCACATTCTCACAAAAGGTGGGTTCTCGGAAGGGAAACCAAGGATTTCCATTCAGCATTCTCGCAAATTATTAAATGAACGCATTTCCTAAACTATGAATACTACCCCTCAAATGTTAACCGTTCATTTCACATCCACGTTTCAAATATCAAGTGATCGTTGACACAGTGACACACAAAAGTCGACCACAGAATATGGGGAGGGCCATTCGAATGCAAAATTTCAGACCTTTCCAGGAACCAATTCTGAAATATGTTTGCATTTTTCTCTTCTTTTTTAACAAAGCATGATGTCACAGTGCAGCAATTTCCTATGAAAATCCGATTAGATTTTTTTATAACCCAAGTACCTATGTCAACAATACCTCAAGAGACCCATCTTCACAGCCCGAGCATATCCATCTTCAGAAAAGTTTGGCCCTTCACATGATACTCAAAAACCAAGATGCAGGGAAAAGCCTGCTAAAACATGGCTGACAAGATTTGTTTCTTTCCCAAATAGGGAGAAACATGCATATGGGAAAAGTCGGTACAACTACCAAGAACAAAAATGCACATATTGATGCACAACAAACCATAACAGGACAGGTCATCCTGCTCAAAGAGTGGTCATGTTCTGGTTCAGAGATTTTCTTTAACTCCTTAAGCTTTTAGGTATGGGCATTAATGTGAGCTCTAAAACAGTAACTTCTCCGCTGTCCCCTCAGTGGTCAACACAATCCATCCCCATGTCTCTACTAAAAATTGTTTCAAATCATCCAAAATTGCATACAAGCGTCCTCTGAACCAAGAGCTGAAATAAATTTTAGCCATACGAACAGAGCGTGATACAAATCATTCGGAACACTTTTTTTTTTTTTTTGCTCTGACCTGGGAGTCAAAAGCATCTCTTAAAACTGTATGTTACAAATATGAAACAGGCCGGTTATTCTGCAGATGATTTTATTCCTCACTCTAACTGCTTTGTTTAAACATCCTCCAGCTGCCTGATCTGCTTCTCAATTAAAATCCCCTCAGTAGCATCAAGTCTCCCATTCTCTCAAACAAACTCCTAAAAATTTACTTACAAAATAGGGCAACATCGACACCTGATACAAACATCTCGCAAGAGGAGAAACCAATCAAAAAAACCTTTTTCTCGTACAGGGTAAAACATCAGCATCATTCATATCAGAATGTTTTCACTGACTATGTTGGAGGACGTTACTCCTTCATCTTAATCTACTGCTATCAGTGCACGGGTTAGAACCACGATTGGGGTTGGTGGCGAGTAGTGTCCCTGGGGGGAGGCTGGGGAGGTGCGAACATGAATCGATGCTTTAAAAAATGCCCCTATGAATCTACAGACGGTCCTGTAAGGATTGTGTTTTACGACATGTTGAACAATGCTAATGACAGTCCTGGCCCTTAATCAACCTCTGTCATTGGAATAACCACTGACAAAGTCTATCAAGAAAACATCGTTATCACCCAGTTTAATGTCTGAATTAGCTAGGCCTCCGGGGGTGGATTGGTTCATGCAGCTCTCCAAAAATTCCCAAACAGGTAATTCGCGTCGATGCAAATTCATGTCCCTAGTTCTTGATCCGTTTAACACCAATACTTAGCTAGACCAAGTTATTACCAACAACTTACTGATCAATGCACCTCCAGAACCCAAAACCACCGATTCGTTGAATATATCCATACCAAAAAAGGACTGACTGACCTCGTAGACTGGGGATTTGTTGGTCAGGAAAAGCCCAGTCATAGAATCACGTTTTGACCCTTCTGCGCTGTTGCCTGCCCTGCCCATTTCGCCCCCCCTATGTGTTTCAATAACATTTGCGAGGCATTTCAGGCGGGAGAGAGCTCTGAACCCCTGGACCGGCAATTTACTCAAGCCTGCGGTCCATTTTGTTAACAGCCAAATAACAAACTGAAATCCGGCCCATGTTAAACATGAGACGAAAGATTATCCAATTTTTCAGGGGTTCTTTGCATGAGAATCAATCTAGTAACCTTAATGAGATCACAATTTTCTCTTTCATTTGCAAAGACTTTTTTTTTTTTTTACCAAAAATTATGGGGATAGCCTCCGACGACCCGATACATTTAAATTGTCATGGCACAGCCCGTTACAACCACTTCCAAGCTTTACAGAAACTGTTGATTGAAACAGTCGAAAAACCACCATTCTAAATAAAAGACTGAACCTTTCATATATATGACAATTATGTAGGCTATAAAGCTGACGGAATTCCTACTCACACTTGTACCATTTTAAACATTCTCTCTAACTTCTATCTCTCTTTCTTGGTAATAAATTTGCAACAGTACAAAGGAATTAGAATTAGTACAAAATTTGAGAAATTCTCTTTGTTGATAAAAAATTCAATTTGTTGACAGAAATATTCACCTTCTTTTTTTTTTTTTTTTTTTGGGGGGGGGGGGCTGGCTGAGGGTTGGAAGGTTCTTTTTTGTTGTATTGAATATTAAGAGTATGCAAGTCAATGTTCATGAGTAGAAAAGTTGAGTTTCTTAGCCCAATACCACAGGAATTCAGCTTCAACAGGAATTTCAGTCTAAATAGGTGTTATCCTCTTACCCTTCCTTGCAGTCTTGAAACTGCTACTGTATTCTCCCACTGAAGCTTCACTGTGCTCTGATTTTTATGCAACAGTGTATAACCAATACCAATAGGTATGCTTGTACAAAACACGTTGTCATCCAGTGATGAACAGGGCAATTGAAAGCATAGTTTTTGCATATTTCGTAGCAAGAACACTTGACCAATTTTTCAAGTGTGTGATTTTCCACCTTCTCTAGGATCAATGAAGGGGTGCCAGAAATGGACTGTGCCGCCACCTTCCACATACTATATACCTGTGAGCCTGCATTGATAGTTCTCACTACCTACAGAAATGATTCCAAGACTAAGTTAGCATACTTTCAGGTCATTGCGCCTATTTTTAGTGACAAAATCGTTAGTGTTTTTCCACAGCATTTTAACGAGGCAAAACTGATGTTGATTGCATAACCAACATGCCTACTTAACTCGTTTAAAAGTTCTCATATCAAGTAGTTTATTAGACTACCACCCATGCAACACACAGGTGTGACTCTTTTGTAGTTATCGTAAGAAAAAAAAAATCATACACTATTCATCTAAGTCTCATTCAGTTTATATGATTGCAAGAAAAATAACCTTGTTATTGCAGCTGGGTACTGACCTTAGACCTTTCGCTCCTAGGATCCAACAAGAATAACATATATTCTACTCCTTTGCTGGACTCAAAGCCCTGGACATGACAACCAAATCGTTTGGCACTTCCAGATTACACCTTCTCACATGAACACTAGGTGTAATTGCGGTAATTTACCTCACACAGGGCTGTGAAGATTTTTCTCTTTTTTTTTTGGTTCTTTTAAGAACTGTTTTTCTCTTAGGAATGACTAAAATTAAAGTGCTCTGGGAGCATCAACACCCTCTACTGAGCTAGCACCGTAATAGAGCAGGAATCGCAACCATTCATCCTCGGATGGTTGTCACCGTATGTTCTGTATCTTTTCATCAACTTCTCATGCTCTCAACGCTCTCAGGTGATCTTCTTCACAGAGGCAGTGTCCAGCGCAGGAGTGACACGTCACTTTTGGTCATGAGCCAACCTCCAGTTACTCCGTAAACTCCTGTCGGCACGCCTACGATTAACCTGATACTGAAGAGGGTGGCCACCTCATCCACACGATTGAACATTAACTATTGATTGCCCTAATCAACTCCTAAGCTGGGATTGGGCAGTCCTGTAGATCAACGCTCAAGTAGTCTGTCCTCTCGTGCAGACAGCAGCTTGGAAACATCCGTTATGACTCCTCACTGCGACCGACCAAACCATGTCATTAGTATATCTATGGCCACACACAAAGTGGCCAAAATCGCGTTGGGAACGGTCGTTGGATTTCCCTCCTAGAATTACTGCTCCTTACCATTGGTCATATCCTCCTGCTAGGTTTTCTTCTCTTCTCCCCCCGCCTCTACTCCTGCTGAGTATCGAGCGAGCGGCAGCTTCGCCAACCTTGCACTTCTTAAGTCTCATCAAATCTTCATCACTCCCTAGTCACCGAAGAGCGGCGGTCGACTTGGAAGGACTTTAAGCCTGATCTCATTCCACAATCACTCTCCCTCCGTCTGGATTCACAAATGTGCTCCTCCCTCCCTCCAGCTCCGACGAGGATCCATTGGGGACAATCAAAATTACACCATAGGTAGCTACGTGACCGATTATAATTCTCCTCCCTTTGCCAGCTCATCACACTCATGCACATCCTGGACAATTCCAGGGTACTTTGGCCATCAAATATCAGCTCCAGGTTCTTGATTCACGGCGCTCCTCCCACCGCACCCGGTCTCTGGTTTACCTGACGGTTTGGTCTCCTGGGAGGGCTCTTCAGACTTGACTCTCTTGTTGGACTCCGCTGCTTCCGCAGCATTCTCCTCCCCAATCGGAGGCTATTTAAAGGTAAAAAAAAAAGGAATTAAAATAGATAGTTACTTGAAGCCCAGTCGACATGTAAAGAGGCTGCTCTTACCAATGCAGCTACATTTTTGTCAGTATGGTATGAGTGAATCACAGCAATGTCAATAGTCAGTATGAACCCAGCCACGTGGTTGAGATGAGCTAAAAAATACCAAGTTCCAGAGGTCAAATGGCTCAGTTCTGTTTTCATTTTTTGTGAGCCAGATCTACCTAATTTGGAATAAAATTACCCAAATCAGACATATCAACTACGAAATTTGTTGTCAACGAGCAAAAGTTATGCAGACTATGGGACTAGTTTCGAGGAAGTGGCCTGTTCAACTCACCAGGACACGGAAGTCTTCCAGGGTGTTGTACTTCTCGAGGGCTTTCTTGAGTTCAGGGTCCACCTTGAGGTCCTTCCTCTTGGAGTACCTCAGGAAGGCCCAGAACTTCTCCGGCCATACCATCTGATCGGTGAGTAAATTGAACATAATAATAATATCTAATATCTCTTCTGATATAGCACTTTTCCGGGTCGAAGACCTGCTCAAAGCGCTTTACAGATATTTACCCTGATTATCAGTGACTTTTCACACCCATACCATATAGTACGCACCTCCTGCTTACTCTCACCGACGCACCATTTCAGTACATCACTCATCGTGTTCCCTGGGGGACTTCCCTATATCAAGCAGCCACATACGGCGCTCGATATTCTTCACAAGTTACCTCACAAGGCACCCACTTTAACATTTGGGTGGCGTGAGACATTTCACGAGATATCCTTGTCCTTGGCTCAATGGGCTCCGATCGCGATCATTGTTTTGCAGCCTGGAGGTCTACCGACTGAGCTAATCCGCCTCCAGTAACAGGATCATCACAGCTTCTTATGGATACACAGTAATGACATCTTACATGGCATGTAGTGTCTTCTAAGATTGAAACAGTCCTAATTGGAGCAGGTTGACTAATTTATCAACTTTGGGTTACTTCTGAAGAGAGTAGCTGATCCTGATTGCTCATGATGAGGAATAAGAGATAATCAACAAAACATTGTCATTCAGTGTCACACAGTTTTCTCCATGTGAAAGTTAATCTTGACAATCTAGGGGATAATTTTTAGAATGCAATCAAAACGTTTTGTGCAGATTGCCTCCCCTAAGGAAAGCTGAAAAAAGAATGAACTGGCTAGAGGCCATTGGAATACTAGTGCCCAAGGCCGGCTATGTGGGGATATTCCATAAGGCAGACGACGTCAAACATCAACAGTCAACCTCCCATCCCAAGGAGAAGTGGCGCTACTATGTTTGTAGTCCTTGTTTTAATATCCCCCCCCCCTTCACATTGCAGGGTGGCCACCACATATCTGAGAGTGCAGCTGACCCCTCCCCAAGTTCCACTTTCAAAAAACAGGGCAAAGGAGGGGGTTGGGCAATGATCTCACCACATTATGAAACAAGTGATTATCACATGATAAATGCTCCCATCAACATTTTGGAGAAAATGTGACTGAAGTTGTGATATATGTGAAGTCTGTCAACTTTTTCCTTCCCGGCGTATGTGTGAGACTCTATACCAGCTTCAGCCATTTTCAGAAATTTTCCATCTTTCGGTACTTTAAGAAATGTCTGCAATATTGTAATTGGTGTATACTGTGGTGATGGTGTTTAACAATATTCCCACAGCTGAACTGCCGGTATATCCTTTCATGTTTGATCCCATGTCCTTTGTGGGGATTTCTCATAATGCCTGTCAGAACTATGCACAAATAAGAGTTCATATAATCAGGTTGACAGGGACCAATCTCGCAAAGGGGGAAATAACTCACTGGCAATTGTAATCCCTGAGGTCTCCGCCTGAAGTCGTTGAAGATGTCGGCCCTGTCTTTTTTCTTCTCCAGTCCGTAGCTGAAGTAACCCTGAAGAGGCACTCTAGGCCATAGCGGTTGCCCTGCTTACTGTCTTCCAGGCCAAGTTACGGAACTCCAGGTACATCTTACGGTTGTAGTTGGTACGCAGGAAGAAAGACCAGAACCGGAACAAGCGTGTTCATCCCTGCGACTTGCCGATCCCCAGCTTCTTCCGCTCTGGGGAAAGGGGGTGCACAGGGAAATGGTCAATTATGACACCTAAATTAACGTGCGCTGTGAGGGTTAAACGGCTCCTGACCAATCTCTAGTTGAGCATTGACATTGCCACTCCTGTCATTTTTACGAGTGATTGCAAATTCCAGAGTTTTTCATTCGAAGGTATCAAGTTAAGGCGAACGCCCCCGTGTCTTGCCTGGTTGCGCGTTCATAGTGGTTTTCTTCCATCAGTCCCCAGCAAACAATTATCAGGCCATTCCATGTGTGCTTCAATTTTTGTATTAGCATTTAAACAGACCCATGCTTACTATCAGTGACAATTCCAAATTCATAAGGACTAACTGTTGACCATGTCTACTGAGGAGTATGATACTTGTGAAATGTGACTAACATTGCCTCAATTATGCAAATAAGACACAATAACTCAACTCCATGACCCATTTCCAAATATCCAGGACAATGGGTGGACCACACTTGGTCGTTTCATAACACTTGTATAAATGAAGCAGAGACAACGAAATAACCTCCAGTCTAATGTTAAAGTGTTGGAGAGAGTCAGCCACCATAACCCACGGGTTCATGATCATCCAATCAACTTTAAGATTAATTGAAATCTAATCAGATAGTGTTTCACACCAACCCGAACTACTTTCGAAAATTTCATCAAAATCGGTCTTACTTTCAGGAGGAATGGTGCTGACCAGAAAAAAGGAGTGCAGGACACACATACAACATACACAAACACACACCTACACACACAACAAAGTGACCACCAAGTCTCTTCCTTCCTGAACTTACAGAATCCATCCATCGAAAACGCTCAAGGCACAGTACAGAGAGATTCAAAACCAACCAACGAGACTACTGCTGCAAGAGACAGGTCCTATGAGTCTCATGAACTTCACAAGTTACAAAACATTTCCTCCGATGAACACATTCTTTACTCTATTACTCTAAAAACCGACAATTCCAGTAACTCCCTATGTTTCAATTTACCTTCAAGGCACTTGTGGTGAAACTTGTGGTAGGCCTGCTGGTGAAGTTTTTGCCTTTACAGCTCGTGAGATGGATCTCAAACTTGGGAATGTGCTGGGGCGTCCCGTACGACGTGCTGCCCACCGACGCTGTCTCCGAGAGTGAGCTGCAAACGGGGGAAAAACTTGTTAAATGGAGAATGGGGAGCGGGAATTAAATTAAGGAACTTAGGGATCAATGCCGAGTAACATGGAATTAGAATAAGTTTAATCTATCAGCGGATCAAATACTCCTAATACTTCACAGATCGAAAACAATAAACCGTGTTATAAAACATTCTCAGACTGACCAATTGGCCTGTGGATGTGATTCAGCCATAGCACCATATCACACCCCTTCACTACTGCATAGAGCCATGCCTGCAAAAACAGAGCAGATTATGAGCTAAACTCAGCATTAGGCCTAGGCTAACTGAGCCTCCCAAGAGTCCCACTAGGCCTAATGGATATTGTCATCACTTTCTGAAGTCTCGTCTAGGACACTTTCTGAAGATACTTGGTTGTCTGCGCCCCATTATTTAGCTCAATGGCTTGCTTCTCCACATCGATGGAGTTACACAAATCCTATGATCTGTGCCAATCAAAATGTATTGTAGTACTCTTTCGATGGTCAGCAATATGAATATCCTAATCCTCATGTATATGAGTACTGAGGCCAATCAAGTGCACCACAGCATGACTACATAAGGTCAGTGCACAAACAGATCCACTCAATAAGCATTCGGAAGGGGTTACAGTTTTACTGAAATGATTAATGATATTGTGTCAAAAGGTCATGAGGGAACAAACGGCTGTTCAATGTTGAAAGTACAGTGTGCAAAACAATCTGTTCGAAACTCCCCTGCCAAAAAAAAATTACAAATCCTGCCACACAAAACAAAAACAGATGGCCCCTCATACTTATCAACAATAAACATCCGAAAAAAAGGGGATGAATTGGTTTTTTGCGTTCTCAAATAGTGGTGGTAGTTTCGAAAAGAAGTAATGATAATGAAATGTGCTATGGGGTGAATTGTCTATGCCCCAACGTTCAGTGGTGATGCAATGCGCACTCACAACCTCGAACTGGCTTATTGATCTTGACCACATTGCAGGTTAAACCTATGTGTGGGTCTTACTTGGCAGCAGCATGTATGTGCTGTGCCAATGAGAGTGCATCATGGCAACGTTACAGTGAATACCGGAGGAAATTTAATCAAATCCCTGGAGTCCATGGGATGTCCTAACAGTTACCAGTTTCAATGTGAATATTCATAAGAGCGTCTAAACACATGACGATGATTGGATCAATATCTCATGAAGATACCTGGTGAATTCTGAACAGTATGAAAAGACGGTATTGCTAGGAGTTTACCATTGACATATATGGAAAGGAACCAGAGGGTTCAATAAAGATTTGTGTAGACGCATTGCGGTGAGAACGTTAACGTCTCACAAAGACTATAGTCATCTATTTGTTTGTCTTCATCTACAAATTTAGCACTCGTCACCGTAGTGATTGGATGCTTGTCGAAGTCAATGTACTTTGCCCACTTTCTTATCTGGCGATGATTTCCCTAACAAAGTTCACTACAGACCAATCTTTGAACACATACCCAGTGGAGGCGTTCCGTGACCTTGCGACATGTTCCCTCGAGTCCATCACCCAGCGACGTGTGAACCGTCGAGGATTCATGCTGTGTTTGGTCTTCCTCTTACGAGGCGTCTGTTGCGGAAAAGAAATGGGATAGATGAATTCGACGGATGACAAGATGGACTTTCTCATCGATAACACCATGACGCCATATTGGTACCATCCAGAGATGAAGTGTGAAGTCCCTACCCGAGGAGCCACTCTTGTGATCCAGCAAACCATCCCTGCAACACATGTATCGGGTTTTACTTTGTGTGATGGTAGATAGTATTGTCTGAGCCGTTTTGATTGTTGTTCTTCTCCACCCCTCTGATTTAGCACAATGCACCCCTTCATCACTGAGCTACACCCATAGTGTCATAAGCATTCCTCGATGTGTGTCAATCCAAACATCTGGTTGAACTCTCCTGATATTCGGGCTATGATATGCAGATAAACTTGACTGCGTGCAGTGAACTTATGTGTGAGTACTGATTGGCTGTGGGATTTGGTGCTGCACCAATGAGATCGCCTCATAGCAACATTACACAGTGTATACAAATTTTTAATAAATCCACAGGACTGTTCTCACACTAGAGACTTTCAATTTATTGAGGTTGAATGTTGATCATGTCTACCAGTTTTTGTGAATGTGACCAATTTGAAATTGCATAGATTATGCAATTGGGGACCCGTCATGCCACAAGGCAGCATTTTAAATTACTTACACAGAGGTCAGCCCCATCTACTAAGTTTCATGGAAATCTGATAAACTTGGATAAAGTTGGATAATATATGCAAATTAGACACACTGAATAATTTCCAGTGACCATGATTTGGTTAGATTTCTCATCACTAAAGGTACATCATATCCATTATCAATCCATCAAGTATCATAAAAATCCGAATAACTTGCAAATCTCACATAAATCATGCGAATTGAGCTATTTAAATGATCACATATTTTTACACACTGAAAATATGTTCAGTTCAAGTACCTGCTTACCTTTACCTATGTGCCAACCACACTACCATAGCTCGTATGGTTGGCATAATCTCATCTTCTAACAAGCTCAACAATAAATTACATAATGTACTAATCTTTCCACTCAGTAGCACTTTATGCTGAAAATCCAATCAGTTGATCCAACAGCTGATACCCACATACAAATGTGTCAACACACCGTCTTTACGTTCCAGAGAAGCCCCTGCCAACCATCAAGCACCACACCCACGTACACAAAACAAAGTGATTGCCAAGTCTCTTTCTGCACTCTGTTTAGACGAGACAAAAACCATGATTTCTCAGCAAATGTTGCACCTTGACACCTCCCCTTATGATCAACCGGGGTGGGCTCTTTGGCGGGATAAAACCTTGGCGACTCGACTGAATCTTTACTGCGGGGTCCTTGGGGTCTTCTGGCGGACAGAGGGTGCCTTGCTTCTTGTGCCCTGTGGTACTGCAGTGGGTAGTGAGTGGGCCATGGGCGCAGCTGCTGGTGTAGCCTGGGGGATCCCCATTTCCGCTGTGTGGAATGGGAGAAAAATGTCATTTGACGATGAGCAGAAGCTATGAGAGGAAGTCACAGAAGCCAAAGTCCCACTGGCACAGTGACTAACTAACTAATTTTGAGTAATATCACCAAATGCAATGAAGTACTGCAAAGTTCCTCAACTAACTGGATTCTGTTCTGGACAGGGTGGACAGAATCGTCACCAGGACACATGTCACATGCATGAAGGAAAGCAGCTGACGACCGTGAATCAGGCAACTAACATTCACTGCCTCTGCTCCTCGAGAACGCTGACGAGAGACACACAGTCTTGCCGGTAGTAGCTAAAGATGCAGCAAAGCTCCGATGAAACCATATGAAACTGTACTCATCGTGGAAAACCCACATACAAGTAGAGTTTGATTCATCCAGGTGGGGTCATATCCTAATCACGACCAAAATGGGTCAATACCAATTTCAACAATTTCCCACAGTTTTACCGAAAAAAAAAAAAAAAAATTACCCCAAAACGATAGTTTCTTTTTACTCCCCATACACCAAAATCAACGGGGTTTATTGTACGCTTCCAAAGCCGCATACCAAATTCCAACTGATCAAGCGGTCCTGGACATAATGCGATCCCAAGTTTTCAGATTCCCGACCCTCTGTTGACCTCAAACGACCTTCGACCTGACCCCGCTTCACCTAAGGATTTCTGTTTCCTTGTTCCATCATGATCCATTGAACAATAATTGCATATGAACGGATGAACACACAGACATATGCAAAAATAAGCTTGCCCAGCCATATGACTAAAATGACGCTTATCCCTACATCCGGTTTTTGTTTCATTGAGGACAAACACAAGGCTGCCTTTGACACAGGCCAAGAGTCAATCAACTTCAAGCCACAACTAGGAATCACACCTTCACAAATAACAGATTTCGGTTTCTTCTCATTTGATTTTTATTCTTCTACCATATGACATATGTATGTACACTACAAACTTGCCGATGTAGTTGGAGCGAAACCCCATCAGGACAACCCCACCTAGCCCGATTCAATGTTGTTGTTTTTTTATGTGATTCTATGTCATTCTATTCTTCAGAAGGTTTCTTCACCACTAAGGTGAGGCAGGATGTGTTCAGTTGCTCATCCAACCAAATTTACCATCCCCATCAGCAAACACAGCAGTAAGTACCAGTTCTGTTTCAACAATCCGGGCAGGGGTTGTAGGTTAGGGAGAGTAGATAACTATAGATATAACTTGGATATCATTTTGCACCCACACAAAACGGAATAAACATGTTCTGAGACATTTGCAGACCTTGTGTGGTTGAATTATTCCAGTGGCCACTCATTTTTCAGGCCCCAAGTGGAACAGTAAAGATGTGTAAGGCTCATGGGACTCCACTCATTAGAGTGGCGGTCGCAGCTGTATCGTAAACGAGTAGTTAATATTCCATGCTCTGTGAACACTGTAAAATAAGACAATTTGAACACTGAAAAAGAGATTTCAGACAGAATATTTTTATATAGTGCAAAAGCCAAGGGGGTAGGTATACACGTAGAGCTTGAAATTGAAGTGAACTGTGTGATACCAGCTTGTGTGTTACAGTAATAAACAGTAACAATCACGATCCCTGATGTGCTTCTAGACATACGTGAATACCTGTAACCAGCACCGATACCGGTTCCACAAATCTCAGTACCGCTCAACCCTAATGGATTTCAAGGAATCTCTGTCTGAATTGACATGACCTATAAGCATTGGCTACCAGAGAACAGGTCTCGGCTTTTGTGAAGCCCGATTTGATGTGTTGTTGTGAATCGACTGATTGATGAGGCACTGTCCCTTGATTGGGAAATACATGAAGGCTGAACCCTCAGAAAGTTGGATCAGACTACAGTGTTAGAGTGGCTTATCTACGAACTGGTATCATTAACAGTAGACGATGACTCCGAAGGGAAGAACTAATAAATACCTGTTGTGTTCAGTAGAGCAGGATCCGTCTCTCTTCGTCGAGGGCACCGGTGGGGCCGGGGGAACCTCCCTGTTTGATGCCGTCAGACTGGATGGGGGTAAGGCTGCTGAACTCTTTGTTGATATGGTCTGATCTGTTTAGGACGGCCGGCTCCGGCTTCGTACGGGAGTAAAGAACAAAACTCATGAGAAGATGAAAACTCGAATACTGCAAAGGCTGATGATACTGATATGTCTACCATTATGACAGCACAAAGTAATAGGTCTGCCTCAAAGACTTCAGGCTTATTTTTTTAAGAGACAACAAAGTAACAGTACCAGACACCAATACATGGAGACATGTAGGCAAACTATATTCTTCAACATTGTATTTTCAGTATTTCAACACCCATTTAACAATTGCAGGCCGGTTGATGCATGATGGGGCGGGAGATGTGGTACCCATACTGTACCATAGCCACCGGTTTCACAGCCCAATGATTATGAGTCATGACAATGGCCTGTGACAGACAAGTTGGCCGAATAGACAGGTTTACAACCCCCCAATTTGTAGGGACAGTATGGTTTCTATGATGAATTTACAACACCCACCACCAATTCTGTATTGTTATCCCCCATTGTGGGGCACTGAATGCTCTTACTATTCCATTAATTATGTGCAGCAGCAGGACATGGCAGCAGTTATCTTGTCTGTAAGTCAGGGACCTGTACCATGTCGGGGAGAATACTAAAAAATCCCGCTGTGCTGATGGAACTCACAGCCCCCAGGTGGGAGGGTAGACAAATGCTTCACCAATCAACCCACTATAACTTAAATTCTGAAGAGTGGAAGATTGGGGGTCGACAATGCAAAGGATTTCCCGAGACTCTACACTTTTGTCACTCATCCCTCCTCCCCAAGCTTTTTAAGTAATAAATACCAAAAGTGAACCCAGCTCCCACCCATCCCGCACAATTCCTTCAGGCACAGATCCCTGCATTGGTCTCACCTCACACCCCAGATCCATCTCGTAGTAGTACAGGCCATCTTATGATCTTTGACAGGTCTGTCGTCATCTTTGCCCGGGACTCAGGTACACGTTCCTGTCCCCGCCGGGGTGGTTCTTGGCAGCGGGCGGCGTCTGAGTGACAATGAATCTTGTTGATTTCCTCATCGTCATCTCGAGTCGACTCATCAACCTGAGGGAGTATTGATCATTTTGAGAATGCATCAACATGCACAGCATATTTACAGTTTCATCATTGGAATAATCTGTTTTCATACCCAGTATTGAGGGCCTCACAATATAAACGCCGAATTTTCATAGTACTATTAGTACATACCATATGATGTTTTTTGACTTAATCAATGCTTGAGACTCAAGTCACTCAAGTCATTTTCTCATTTTCTATTTTTCTTCTTGACTTGAACGAGCAATGTCTTGTGCCAAATTTGATGCTCCTATAAGGTACCTACTCCTATTCCCATTCACTGGTCACCCTCACAAGGTACAAAGCTTGTACACACGTGGAGCGTAAGACAAAGGAGGGAAATTCCTTGCTTCTTACACTGTGGGACAAGTCTATCAGGCTTTGAATTGGTTCTAACTCTAAATCTCAACGTCCAAATCCTACTGACCAGCTATACTGCTCCCTGTCGAATGGTACTCTAGCCGACTTAATGTCGAAGGCTAGAGCCTAGGTTCTCAATTTTTTCCTTCTGATGAACGAAACTGTTTGGAGGTCTGGCAGACAATGAATGCCAGCAATGGCTCTTCTTTCAATTTTTTCTTTGATAGTGGAGTTACCCCCTAGATGCAACAACGCGATCGCTCCCAGTGTCTCACCTGGTTACGCGATTAGTGTTTTCCTCTATTAGTCACCATGCGAACAATTACATGCATTTAATGATTGTTGCTTTAAGATTCTGGTAGTAGCATTTGACAGAAACACCCTACCAATCAGTGACCATTTCAAATCCATACTGACTGATTATTGACAATGTCTACCCATATAAGTTTTGTGGATGTTACGAAGATTGCCTAATTATTGCAACTTAGAACTAATCATTTCTGTTGACCCATTACACGCGTTTCAATTAATCTCAGGAACACAATTGTGAACCACACTTAATACAACTCATTGGAATTCACAAACTTGAAATTGGCCATTCATGAAGCAATTTATACACACTCTGCATAAAACCCCTATTGACTTGGATTCATGTTAACATTTTTGGCGAGAACTAAAGGAGACCACAGCTCATAGTAAACTGTCTATCTAATAACGTTTGTCTTATATCCCAGGTCACCCATAAGATTTCCATTTAAAAAAACCAGCCTCCAAGGGAGTTACTCCCCCCCCCCAACTATCTCACCCAACCATAGCTACTCCAGGTGTAACCTTACAAAGTGACCACTATGTCTCTCTTTGAACAAAGTTCAGTCGAAACAAAAATCGATGTTTTGAACCCTACTACATGCCTTTGATGACCTTCATTGACGTGGCGGTTTTTATAAAATTGTTACAAGCATCCATTGATTGCATCACTCCTATAAGCAATATGCATTCCAATGAACACGCTCCATGTTCTTGCGGAAAGCTATTAATTAAACTTTGAACCCCTCGTAACGACCCAAATGGTCCGATCGCAGCGGGAGTTTGTCTCCTCCCATAAAGCCCCCAAGGTCATCACTAACACAAATAACCAGTTTTTTCTATTTTTTTGGCCTGTACCTCCTTAAATAAGCACATTTATTCAGACTCACAACCTTAACCACATGACCACCCGACAAAGGTCACATTGGGTCACTGAGGTCCCACATGCAGGTTCACAATTATTCACAATGATACCCTTCCAGCCTTTCACAGATATTTCAATTCTCCGATTATGGCCGAAAACAGTTTTTGAACCCTAAGTGACCCCTTGAATGACCTTTAATGGACATGGCAGTTTTTATTTATGAAAATTTGTAACTCTCCATGTATTACATCCACTCCTAGGAGCATTTTTGCATTCTGATGAACATGCCCAGTGCTATTGGCCAAAAAGTACTAAAATAAGTTTTTGACCCCTACGTGACCTTTGATGACCTTCAATACATGGCAAGTTTTTATAAAACATGTTACTCTTTCCTGTGATGCATCCACTCTAGAAGCATATTGCATTCTCAATGAACACGCCAATGTTATTGCGAAAAGCTTATTCAATAAACTTTTGCCCGCTTGTAACTACAAAAGTAAAGGGCCCAGTCACACACTATAACGATTCGTTCGTGCGACTATCCTATATTATTGGTCATCAGGCCGATTAATACCGGGCCATTTAATATGACGGCTAGAACACCGCCACATTAATTGGAGGAATTGATTCGTAATTTTTGCCAACCCAGTTCCAATGTGTAAAAGCCTTCCCGGCGTGTTGGATATCACATTTTCCTATTTATCGTTGAGCTCAACGTTTAGCGTACGACTCTTAACCATTTTTCGATAGGACCCAATTTAGGATTAGGGTTTTTTTTTTTTTTTTTTTTTGTTTTTTTTTTTTTTTTTTTTTTCGAACCCTTTCGATCTTGAGAAGTATTGTGATAGTGTACTAGTATTCATAGAACAATTGTTACCGACACAGACCCCTCCTTTCCTGGTTTCAGCCTGAAATCTAAAAGATCGTGTAGCAGAACTATAGAACATCGTTATAGTGTGACCGGCCCCACTTAAGAGTCCCGATCGAAGCGGAGTGGTCCCCTCCATAAGGCACACAAAGGTCTATCACATATCCCAAAAATAACCAGTTTCTATTTTTTTTTTTGCCCTAACTCCTTAAAATCAGCACATATATTCAAGATCCAACCTTCAACCACATGACCCCCACAGAGGTCAAATTGAGGTCAGAGTCACACCCATGCAGGTCCAATTATATCACCATGGTGAACCTGCCGCTCACAGATATTCAATTCTCTGATTATGGCCAGAAACCGTTTTTGACCTCTAAGTGACCTTTGAATGCCTTGAATGACCCTTGCAGTTTTAAGAAAATTGTAACTCTCCATGTATACATCCCCTCATAGAGCATTTTTGCATTCTATGAACATGCCCATCTATTGCCAGCGGTCCTAACATCAGGTTTTTACCCCTACGTGACCTTGATGACCTTCAACATGCAGGTTTTTCATGAAAATTGTACTAACTCTCCATCTGATGCATCCACTCCTAAAGCAATATTGCATTCCAAGGAACCCGCCCAATGTTATTGCGAAAAAGCTTGTAAATTAAACTTTGACCCTTGTAAACTACCAAAGTAATTGTCCGATCGAAGCGGGAGTTGTCGCCTCCATAAAGCACACACAGGTCTATCACATATCCAAAATCACACGTTTCTATTTTTTTTTTGTCCCCGACCTCCTTAAATAACACATATTTCAAGACTCAACCTTTTAACCACCTACCACCCGACAGAGGTCAAATTGAGGGTCAGAGGTTCACACACATGCATGTCAACAATTATATTAACAATGGTGGGAAACCTTCCAGCCTTCAGGGATATTCAATTCTCCGATTATGGCCAGGAAACAGTTTTTGACCCCTAAAGGGCTGTTCACACTTTGCGATACGATACGATACTATAATTTTATCGGACGTCGAGTTGCAAAGTGTTATTTTCAATAGAGTGTTTCACACCTGTGTGCGATACGATCGATACGATACATACGATTAATTTTATCGGACGTCGAGTTGAAATATTTCAACTTTTATCGTTTGATAATTTATCGGATGCGATAAATTGCGCAATGACTTGAATAAACGTGCGCAAATAATCGTTGAGTTCTGCGAAGAGTATGGAACGCCAAACAGGGGCTATTGGGGGAAGTTGGGCGTGACAAGTGGTTTTTCGTGATAAAATCAGGGGTTTTGATAATTTAATTGGGTAGTGACGTTCCGGGGAAGACATTGGCCTCTGCTTGAGCTTCTCGGCTCTATTTGCCTCCATGCATGGGACCCTCCGAAACCATTAATTTTAGTTCGAATTCATGAAGCCCTCCCCATATGCAATAGTAACGTGACCAGTGAGGTTATGGGGAGTCATGTTGCGTCGGCGTCTAAGAATTATCATGTGACATGCAAAGAAAGGATATATGCTGTTAGTAATTGAGTGGCGGGGAGTGGGGTGTTGTGGCTGTTTGAGAGGGGGGTAGGAGGGAGTTTCCCCAGAGGTCGAAATCCACCGCCTGACGTCTTGACGGGAACTTCACCCTAACCCTCATGTGAAGAAAGAGTCGGGAAAAGAAACGAAGGATGCAACGGGAATACGCTTAGGGGTCTATACTGTCGACTAACACCAAGTTAATAATGTCATGGTAGGTCAGTGAGAAAGTAGATGGTACACAGGTGAGCCGTATAGGCCCTTATTTCCATGTGCTTTGTCGAGCAGAGTAGCTCCAATTTTCGTTCAATTACTGACAATTGACGCACTGCATCAGTGTGAGCCCGTATAGAGCTTATTCCCACGTGCTTGTTCTGAGCAAGTAAGCTCGCATTTTCAGTTCCAATTGACTGAATTGACTCAATGCCTTCTTGCTACCTCACTCTTTTACATTATTCTTGGATACCGCTGCTATTAAGTCTGGGTTTCCAACTGAAAGGGTAGCGGAGATGGCGATGTCATCTGCCTGAATTCGTGATTCGTTAATTGCGCTGTCTTTGGGCATCCCGTGGACGATACCCGTCCCCCGCGGTTCCCGGTCTCCCCAGAAAAAAAAACAAAAAGACCAACAGAACCCCTTGGGTTAGGGCGGTTCGCCGGGCGGAAAAGTAACTCATGGTTTGCGTCCATGCCGCGCGGGTACCTCGGAGAGTTGGGGGTGGTGAGGGACAGAGAGGCTCAGGACAAAGACTATAGAAAGCCTGTACTTTTGTTATTCGCTTCAAATTGGTCGAATAATCACCAGTCATGCCTCCTTCCCCAATTAACTGAGAAGAACCCAAGCTTCGAATTGCTTTGACATTGCCATTCTTGGTATTCAACAATTTAGCCGACGAGGGTAATTCAACCGTCTGAAGCGACAAAAAAGGGAAACTTGTGTTTTCTCAATTAAAATCCCACCAAACTTTCTTCGCAACTAGGCGTGCCGAGAGACACAGATACTTTAATCGTACTGACATTTTTATCGCACAAGTTTGTTGTAACACAGTTCACTCCATCCATAACTTTATCGTATCTTATCGTATCGTATCGCACACGTGTGAACGCGCTTAAGTGACCTTGACTGACAGATTAGTAAACATATTGAATGACCTCTGGGGCCCGCGTCCCTACTGTAAATTCATTGGACTATAGATAAACCCATCTCCACCAATTTTTGTCAATCAACAAACCTTCAAAAATCATCGCAGAAATCATCAATTAGACTAGGTAATATCATATATATGCCAGGAATCTGATCGATTCGTGTACTCTTCCTAGTTGTTATAATACCCCTGAACGGGCATCACCATGCCATCTACCGATCAAGAGTTATCTTGTAAACACAATCTCCGCGCTAATTTTCATTAAATATGGCAATTTATTCAATGAGAAGGTTCTTTGGACAAAGTGGCTGCACATCGGCAAACTCTTCCCGCTCAACCTCCCACGAAGGTCCCACCAGCATATGGCATCCGCCGGTTCAGGAGATATCTAACCACACATACGGACAGACAAGCAGACGTACAGACAGACAGACAACCGCACAGACACCAACAAATGACCACATGTCTCTCCTTGAACAAAGTTCAGACGAGACAAAAATTCACTATATCCATCAACCAAATCTCTTCTTTCAAGGACCCCCTGGAGACACTTTGCTCTCATGTACCCCCAAAAATTTCGGAGGCCTTGTAAGGCCCATTGCCATGGACCCCAGTTGGTTAACATGGCTATCAATAGCACAAACCACATGACCGTAGGTCCAGGGGTGAATTCAGGGGCAAGCGGTACTACAGACTACCAAAACAGACTTACTTGCCACTGTTTGCTCCCATTGTCGGAAACAGTCCAGTGTCTCACACAACGTTGAGTGCCTGTTAGTTTGAAACCAGAAGATCATAAAAATTGAGGAGAGAAGTTATACCCAATAATACATCGAGGTTTTCCCAAATATTATTCATTTGTTAATCTATCACAGGTGGAGTACACCAAGCCTAATTTATCCTCCCCGATCCCTTGACCACCATCCATCAATTGTGCTCATGGCCTGCTCCTCCTCGCCCTTGATCCATTGGCGATTCCCACCACCGTTAGGGAGTCTATCCAGGGCGTCGGCCGCTTGCACATCAAACAAGTTTAGTTGGCGTCTCAGAGCTGTGCTTCCAGTGTGAGCCTATGGTCTATTTCCTGAATCACCAGGAATATTTGTTCTGTGTGCCCTCCTATATGGTGGCTTCCTGAACACAGGCCACAAGCACCTGTGGTTTACTATCCCCGGCACGGTTATAAGTGCTCACCGCTAGCTGAGAAGTTGGGGATTATAAAAGCGAGATGGTCCACTTAGCACTATCATTCCATCGCCGCGTTTTTTCAATATCACCAACTATTTGAAAGACGAACTAATCATCTCATGCTTCGTTACTGGTGAGGATGTGTATTTCGAGCAGTGAGTAGCAGAGATTTCTCTGCCCAATGTTTTTTTTCCTCAAATGCCAACTGCCAGTGGCCTCTATAACCTTTAGCAAGCAATAATATTATATTCTCGATTCAGTTGTAACCATGACCAGGCTTATTCCACATCCCTAAACCCACATGGATGGCAAAGTGCCTGTTAATACGTAATAATAATAATATTACCGGTCTTATATAGCGCTGTTATACCGTAATACACGTCTCAAAGCGCTGAAGGCCATTACCAAACCACCCCCTGTCCCATGGTAACTTGTTCGCCCCTCACCATACACATTCTACTATACACTCCTGGAAGCTGGCGCAATGGGCTGCCCCCAACAACAAACATGTCCCTGGGGACATTTCATCACACGGCTGCCATATAAGGTAAAAGCAGCAGCGCTTGTAATTACCAGTAACCTCTCAAGGTTCCCAATAACCGCTGGGTAGGACACAGCAACCGGAGATAAGCGCCTTGCCAAGGACGCACCGGAAAGGCCACCGGTCGGGTTTCGAACTCAGAATCTTCGATCACCAATTCCTACGCTATACCGCTAAAGCTACTCTGATCTCTTTCGGGTAGAAAGTTCTGGAGCTCAAACTCACCATCAGAGAAGGTATTCTTACTCGGTGATCTCTGTGGTTTCCTCGTCAAACGGAAATCAAGCTCCTCTGGTTCCACTTGGAAGCTCTCTCTGCCCACCCTCAGAGTTGGCCTGGGGGCTAGGGGCATCCTGCAATTAGGAGAAACAGTAATGTTATAAGAGCTCACACATAAAGCACAGCTTTCACTGTTCACAACAGGATCAATGATTGAATTCACAGCTCTAACAGCTGCATTTTGGGGCACAATCGACCATGACCATTTTCCATCCTCATGCCTTAACGATACTACGGCCAATGATGAGCTTGCCCCCGTCTTAGTTTGAATGATACATCTCTGGTCATTAGTAGGAGAGGCCCTTCACCTCTCTGATACTCCTACAACTAACTCACGGTGTAAACTGCACGTCATCAGTGTTGGTAGGATTATGTTTTCAAATGCTATGGCGCACTCTTTGGTAAGCAAACATTACGATCAACAAGCTTTTTATGCCCCTTCAATGACCCTTGATCCTCATATAGTTAAGATGTCCAGCTTGGTGTCCTCGATACACCTACATTTCCTCTCACGAGGGGACATTTCCTCTGGCCACAGAAGCCCCATGTTGTTTGACATCTAAATTGGGCAGTTGTAGTGCTCTCATTATAGCATTACCGTCTACCCATTCTTATTAAGCACACGTATGTTTTCAAACCATCTAACCAGAAAGCCAAAAACCTCAGTGATTTCCTTGGACTCCTTCTGACAACCCATGCCAGGCACAATGCAAATGGTAGATTGTCAAGCTCATCGTGTGAAACATATCGTATGACAAATTTCACCATTGTTCCCAACCAACCAAGAGGGTTTCTATAACACTTACTAGGATGCTCACACCTATAATTTCAAGGATTTCAACTTGGGCCTCCTGGAATTCTGTATACTATCCAGAGGGTCGCGTTATGTGTTCACAAGCCAAATGGGGCCAAATATTACTTTCCAACAAATTTTTCTTTTTTCCAGAAACACAAATTCACCCCGACCTAATTAAACCAGAAAGCCATGAGGGTCCTGTACGTCCCCATAAAGAAGCCACACACCATATTTGAACCCGATCAGACCAATATTTCTGGACTTACGTGTTCACAGGTTTTCAGACTTTTTGACCCTCGTACCTTCAGATGACCGTCTGACCTGACCCAAACAATTGGGTTCCTTGTACTCATACATGGGGAACACACATCAAGTACCAGGTGGGTCTGAGTTATCATGTTCACAAGGCAGCATTACATACACACAATACATACATACATACGCACACACCCTGTCATGAATGCCTGATTCCTCTGACTTCGTCAAGGAATCAAAAACACAGTTTTGGCTCAGTGTGGGTTGTTATGACCAAAACCATTTTGCCCGGATTTTAATGAATGGATGTTTGTTTTTTTTTTTCTTCAAATATTCATTCTTGGCACAATGTCCCTCAAACTAACCCCCTTCGTTAATGGGGGCTACTTACGAGTGGCAACTTACCTCTTCTGGACTTACTAAAATTGCATATTTCCACATTCAGCCAAACGGCCGCTCAAACGCACCCTAACCACTAAAAAAGAGTTAAGCACAGGGCCCCGGTACTGACGCAGCCGTAACTAGCTGGAGCGTACGGGCTGCAACTATCATTCCAACTCGCCCCAGGTTCCCCGGCTTAGTGGGGAGGAACGGGCGGGTGTCCAGAATGTTAAGTTGCCCCTCGTAGTAGCCCCCCTTAACGAAGTGGGGTTAACTTACTTCAGTGCACTTACCTTCTGGACTTACTACCAATTGCAGCCTCCCCCCGCAAGGAGGTGGGAAGCCGGCGAGCGAATTAATCCAACTATAAATAAGACCACTCACCATAAGAAAGATTCTGAGTACCCCCGCCTCCTCCGCAGTCCACCAAAACCAGACTACAGACATCCTAGCGGGGCACCATCCCGTCACAGGCAGGATGTCCCTTAGCCAGCCACAGCCCAACACCACCCCTCTACGAGCGAGGCCGCGGGTGGGAAGGGGAGAGGCACCAAGCCGACGCTTACCGAGAGGCCAGTGACCCCCCCCCCACGCGAGTGGACACCAGGCGGGGAACCCGAACCGCGACCGCCGCGCGGGAGGAAAGCGTGGCCATGCGGATTTCACTTCCGCAGGGTCCCGAAGGTAAGGAAGCGATAAAGGTATTCTGAGAATTCCATCTCGCATCCTGTAGAAACTCCTCCAACGCACACCTTATAAGAGCGATGGGGAGGCCAACCCCCCCGCACTTCGAGAGCTCGCGGTCGATACGGACCAACGCCCGGCGGATCACGTTGACGATACACGAGATATCGTATCCCTGGAGGCGCGTGTATGGGCGCTGCTGAAAACAAACAGCTACGTACACGGACCACGGAGGGGACGGGTTCCGATCCAGGTTAACCCGAGGGGCCCGAAACCGGACCTCACACCTCGTCCCCCTCCCTCCCCAAAAGCATCGATGAAAATCGGATCTAGAGAAATTGACCGACTGCGTCTTAGTGAGACACGCCGGGTCCTAAACCAGCGGACCCCTTCGGCTCGAAACGCATATGGCCGGGGAGGATAGACGGAGCACGCCAGGCCCCACGGCGCCGAGCCGCTGCCGCCGCAAGAAGGAAAGCTGTCTCAACCGACAGCTGCGGCAGCGATCAGTCCCGCTAGCCAGTTCAATGGAGGCTTCCGCTAGTATCCCAGACTTCCCCCCATGCCCCATGGCGGAACTAGAGTGCGAACCCGAGCACGATCACGACCTGCTACGAAGAGAAGGTCAAGTGGCTCCCGCAGAAGACACCGTTGACCATTCCGAAACCGCGTATAGCCGCACAGCGGAGCGGTAACCCCGGATCGTGTTCATTGCGCCCTAAACGGAACAAGTATAGGAGGAATTCGGCCACCTCCCCGACAGGGGACGTGGCCGGAGAAACCCTGGCGATCCGCACACCCCCTCGGTAACAATCGAGTCCTCGAATCACACAGGCGAAGGGAGGAAAACTCTCCGACCCCGGGCCGCCATCGAGGCAGCCTTCTCCGAAAGGCCCAACGCTCGAGGGAATCCCTGAACACACACGCCACTCAACCAGGCCCAGAGCCTCCGGATGCGGACTGCGCGTTCCAGACCGGAAGCACCAGGATGTCCTAGAAGCCGGGGATAACTTCGCGGCGCCCCCAGCCACCAGCACGCCAGAAGTGGCCTGAACCAAGCTCGGGTCGGCCAAAACTGCGCTATCAGGGGGGGACCCAACACGGGCTCCCCGCCAACCTTTCGACTAGGCCTAACGGCGGGAAGGCGTACTCATCGAGAAAGGCCCATACCATAGCCCAAGGCATCGACCACCCCATGCGCCCCTCGACGGGAACTTCGTTGTGCAAAGAGCGGCAGCTTTGCAATGCGGAGGCGATGCAACAAGTCCGCACCTCCGGACGATGAACGCCTCGAACACGCTGCACAACTCCGACGTGAAGAGACACTCTGTCGGAGCATGAGTGATGCGCCGAGAGCATGTCCGGATGTGAGTTCTTTGAAACCCGAAGGTGAACCGCCTGAAAACTCACCCCGTGCGTGCGGCACCACAGGACAGATCCTAGGTCACTGTCCATAGACTCCGCGAATGCGTCCCGCCCTGCTTGGTTATGTACGATACCGCCGCAGTACTGCCGCAACGGACCAGTACGAGACGGCCCCGCCACTCTCGTTTTGCAATAATTCAAGGCTCGGAACCCTCAGCAACCTCCCGAGGCCCCATTATGCGGTCTCGTAACTCCCGAATCCCCACACGTGAGCAACGCAACTCCAGCGAGGCGTCCGACGTGAGTCAAAGGTTGGACGGGAATGCTGAACCGTACCCCTCATGTACGTTGTGCCCTATTCCGCCACCACCGGATTATCGGGTCTCAGTGTGGCTGCCACGGCACTGCGTCGACAGATCCGAGACGACGGGCCAAACACGCATCCAAGAGTGGCTCTGGAGGGCGCGCATGTACAGCCGGCAAAGGGGGACCAGGTCCAACTGGGTTTGCCATGAAGCCGAGGAGAGCCAGCCACGCCCGCACGGCCGAGTTCGCCCTGAAGCTGTGCCGACACCCGGCTTTCAGGGCCTCCATCCCCCAGGGTGGGGTGGCCACCCGTCCGCCTAAAATCGTCTGCGCACCAATAAACGTCCGTGGGGACTGGTCGCAGGTCGGAAGAAGGACTTTGCAAAGTTGACGAGCCATCCCACGCTCCGCGCCAAGTCCAAACCATGCGGGTGCTCCTCTGAACATCCGCCGCTGAGTCCCCCCCGATAAGCCAGTCGTCCAGATAAGTGAAGGGATCTGGACCCCCGACGACGCAGATGGGGCCCACCAATGGCCCTCGAGACCCGTGTAAAACACACGGGGCTCCGTCGCAACCAAACGGAGACTGGTAGTCTGTAGGAGGACGCGGTCGCGGAAGCATAGGAAGAATCCTCCCGCCTGACGGGGCTAAGCAATTATGCATCCGCTAGGTCCCCCGACGCGCCCAGAGACCCCTCCGCAGGTGGTTGAAAACTCACCGCTGGTGTGCCATGCAGAAGTGGGGTGGGCAGACGCAACGGTTGAGTAGGACGCGATTCATATCGGCCGCCACGCAACCGTCCCACTAGGGCGTCAGGAAGAAGGATCCACACACCGTGGCCCTTCCTGTTGGAGGAGGGAAGTAATGGCCCCCTTGGGCCAAAAGGGTTTCGAACTCCCTCTCCACCGCCGGCGCCCCTGGAGCGGGATCCCGAACCGCGTAGTCCCAAAACGAGCCCGCCCGTCTCAACACAAAATCAAGGACCCAGAGCTCGGGGGAGGCGCCCCCGAGATTTCTCCGGCGCCGTAAACGCCAGACGATACCCGGCCTGGGAGAGCTTGGTGAGGATTCACCTGTCCGCGGTGACAGTGGGCCACGCCCCGCAAAGTCCCGGAGGTGACCCCCCACCGTGGGGTCCCCCTGGGGGTTCGGGAAAGGGGCCGGTAGTCACTTACCTCCGGGCTTGGCTGGGGGCATCGCCTCCTCTGCCCCGGCTGGGAATGACGCCCCCCTTGGGCTTTGCCGGGACGCTTGCCGGTTCCCCTCCTGCTTACGGGGGGTGGGGGAACCCTCCGCCCTCCGGGAGGGCCGAGACGCCTGAGGGCTCCCCCGAGCGCGGCGGCTCTGACCAGAAGACTGTCCTCTACGGGCAGACACGTCAGCCGTCTTCCAGTACGTTTCCACCCGGGAAGCGTCCTGTTCCAGGACCCGGGGGAAAACAGCCTCCGAGGAGGTTGGGGACCAAAATAGGGGCGCTCTGGAGTTCGCCCGCGGCGAGCGGAGAGAGGTTCAAGTCCGGTAGGACACATCTCCGCCGCAACGACGTTGCCCTAACGGCAAAGCGGGCCAACTGATCGCAGGCCAGTCTAGTAACCGCCGACTGGACTATCGCCATCACCTCCCGCAAGGAGGGTCTGCCGACATCGTCACCTGGGCGAACCACTCCGCTAAGAAAAGCTGGAGAGCCGAGACCTTGATACCGATTCTCGCTGCACGGTCAAAAACCTGAGATCGGCGTCTCGGTCCGCCTGGGTCCGATCCTTCAAACGGAAGGAAGACCTTCCCCCTTCCTTGGCCGGGAGAACCGACGTCCTCCCCGACAGGACCAGCCTGTCCCACGCCTCCGGCGGCAGGGGAGGGGAACGGAGAATGGCATCGTACTGTGCCTGGGGTACTCGAATGAGGCTGTCCTCCCGCTGTGGGACGCTCGACGGGGACGTCCCGGCCCTAGCCTGGAAAATCTGGAACACGTCCAGCGGCATAGGGAGAGTAGGAGCGGGCGGAGGCGGATCCCAGTGCTGGTCCAAACGCGCCCAGCCTGTCGGATCCTCCGTCGCGGCCTCCTGGGTCTTTGACAAGTCAGGGAAAAAGCCCGAGCCAGTACCGCCACCGCCGCAGCGTCGTCTGCCTCAACGAGGCCCGTAACGGGTGGCTCTTCCGTCAACTGAAGGGACTCCTGGCCCGACGGGCCCCCCTCAACGGAGGGGGCAGGAGATTCAGCCGGCGAAGACGGAGCGTCCGACCCTGACCAACGGTCAAATGCGTGCACGTCAACCTCCGGTTCGAGGCCCGGCGGGGGAAGATCGAAGTCTGTCTCCCTCGACGGCTCCATCGTCCCGAACACAGGCAGAGACGTACGCGAGGAACAACCGACACTGAAAACATCCCCCGGCTCGCGGTATGTCCGGTTTGTCGAGGAGGGGGGAGGTGGACCATCGACCCCCGGTCCCCGTGCGGAGAGGCTCTCGTCAACTCCGGGCTGACATCCCTTGAGCCAACCCGTCGTCAGGGACCAAGACTTCCAACGTGGAAGCTAATTGCCCCGCCTGAAGCATCGCGCTTCCTCTTAGGCTTACGGGACTACGAGGAGGGGGTTGCTCCTTTTCCTCATCCGATGACACTGCAGGGGAACCCCGTTTTCCCGTCGCACGGACGGAATTGCAGTCTGGGGCGGGATCGGAAGGGACAACAAACTGCGACCCGTCCCGAAGTCTCCGACCGAAGTTCCCATACATCCGCCAGGAGGGGGTGGGCACTCCGCCGAAGAACCTCAGCGGGGAAACCCGGCCGAGGTTTGATTGGGCTGCAGCCCAGGGTGCAGCGCCCCCAAAAACCCCAGTGTGCGAACCATGACGGTGCCCCCCCCTTCGGCGACGACCGACAGTGAGATCCACTGTGTGGGCGCACTTAACCTGACTACGTCCACCCGACAGCCCCGCTTGGACGGCCCGTCCCCTGAACCCGTTACCAGGGCCCCCAGGGCCTGACGTACCGAACATATTCCGGAGAACGCCATAAACATAAGGCTGTGGTGCCACTCCCAGGAACCCGTCACCCCACTGGAGGAACGTTCCTTGACCCTGCGCCCCCGGCGCCGGGTCGTCCCACCCCCCGCGCAGGGCCAACTGGTCCTGTAGGGTGGCTGAGGGCGGAACCCGACACGCGGGAGCCGCCCTAACCCGGTTAGGGACATGGACGACGGACAGGGCCGGCAATCCGCCGACGTGTCGTCTGCAAAACAGCGGTCCCCCCCCGCGGGGACCGATCATTCCCCCCAACCCCAGGCCGAACGCAGCAACGGCCTCCGAGGTGGAGGGATAAGGGAGGGGGGACTGAGTCACCGAGTGCCCGAGGGAATCGCAATGGTCCCTGAAGCCCCCGTGGTGACGGGTCGTAAAGCCCCGTGGCCCTTCAAAACGAAGTGACCGTCATCACCGGAGTCTCGGCCCCAAGCAGGGCCTCATTCCCCCTATTACTGGCGGACCCAACAAAGGAGCCAGCAGTGGAGGGTGAAGGAAGACAGGACTCAAGTCCCCGAAACGCGCCGAAAGACCGGGGACCCGGAGGGATCCCCCACCAAGCGGGATTTTGAGGGCACGCAAGCGCCGACGCCGCAGTAAAATGGGAGGACCTCTGATCCTTGCGGGAGTGCGCTGGCTCGAGGACAACTGTAAAACGTAATGCTCTTCAATCTTCCCGAACTGTAAAAAGCAAAACGAAACCAAGTTAGTAAAGAATCAGGGTAGTGTACTCAAACTAAGTACTCTACATAGACAATGTACTCGAAAAATGTCAAAGGACCCGAGAGCCGCCCGAGGGGTCCAACAATGACCCCCCTTCGCCCTAACTCTGAAAATCAAATTTTGCAACTTGGACACCACCCTAGGGCTTCCGTGTACGATATCATAGGGCCAACGTGAAAACTGCACTGAAACGGTAAAAGGCCCACCCCCCCCACTTACCGAGGCGGGTGGGGAGGGAAAGCATGACCGTCAGAGGGCCCCTTAGTGGGGAACCCCAAAGACCCCAAACCCCTGTTTCTACCCGTCCCCCATGGCCACCAGGGAGGGAAAAGCCCCGACGGGCGAAAATAGAATGGCCGCCAAGCTACTGGCGGACGTCACCGCTCGAAAGATGCTCATCTGAAAGAGTAACAAAATCTACAGGTCATGACATGAAAAGAAAATTGTTGCCCCTACCCCAGCTATAGCGCAACACGGGCACATAATTGCGGGACCTAGAATAAAATAGACTATAGACCACAACCAATTGGCACCCCAAGGCATCCGAAGCAAATGCAAAAAAAGGAACGAGGGTGCCCTATTGAATGCAAATTAGCAATGGCATGAGAGCCAAGCGCTCTGAGCCCCTGAGGGCCTATCCACATCCGACAACGGGGGAAAACACACACAAAGTCAACGGACGGGAAAACCCCCATATCCCACACAGTTGTGTAAAAAGTCCTAGTGCAAAGCTAGCGATAGGCGAAAGAGGGGGAAAAACCTGCGACGAACTAGTGAGGGGAAAACCCCCCCCTCCGGAGCCCAAGAGGGTCGGACAGAGCCTAAAGGTGCTTCAAACGAACCGAAACAATATATCGGGAAGGAATATCGCACCTAGCCCGGGCGGGGAAGGGAGGGGAAGACCCCACCCCCAAGGAAGCACGTCGGCCCGACGCAGCCCAAAACAAAGACCCGAACAAACACAAGACCGCACGGGCCCGCTAACGAAAGTTACAATCCCAAGATGGGCAGTAATGAGTGAAATAATTACCTGAAAATACACCCACCCACAACCCCAAAAAAGAATATATCACCTGATAGTGGTTGGATTAGTGGCAGACCGTGCGTGAGAAGCGAAAACTCAACGAGATAACAGAAGCCCGTGTGTTGCTGTGCAACACCACCGCAAAGAATCATAGTGCATCACCGTACCGCTCCAGCTAGTTACGGCTGCGTCTCGGTACCGGGCTGTCTTACTCTTTTTTAGAGTGTATCAGGTGGTGGTTGAAGCGGCCGTTTGGGCGAAAATGCAATTTGTAGTAAGTCCAGAAGGTATTGCCCTGAAGTAAGTATCATGCGTATCCATTTCATACAGGTGCTATGTTTGCATTTACACAGTGTGTTTCTATTGGAATTAATGTTTGAATATGTTTGGCAACTGCTGTTTTACTAATGCCATGCCTCTTGCGTTTCCCCTTTGCTCTTCTCACCAAGCCAAGGTTTGGTACTGCTTCCATCACATCACAGGATATATTATGCCTAACCAACCATACGTGACTCAACCCTCCAATCGAAACCTTCCTGGCCGCCAGGTTTTCACTGCCGTATGGTCCTAGGCCCTGCAATTTACAAGTTTATGATGTCACTATTTGACTGCACAGTTTGCTCACTGTGCCATATTGTTGTTCATACCTATCTACCAAATGCACTGTCTGCTGTTAACGCTTCACATCCGATCGTCTGAAACTTACTACATGGTCCGCATCCTAGAGAAATCTTGGATGAATTCGGAAGTGGACATCACGGCATGTCTGTTGCCCTCTATTTTGCAGGTTTTACCCAAATACTGCATTCTCCGATTTACCTACTTGGTGGGTGGGGACAAAATTGGTCCCGAATGACATGGTAATGATTTCAAGGTCACCAAGGTCAAATTTGTGTTTATACTTCTTTTTTTGTTTTTGCAGTTTTTGCCCATTCCGTCGATTGCAAACTAAACTCTACAAGTTGGGACCTGAACAAACGGGTAGGGCATTTCAATTTTCACTGTGAGGAAGACTAGCTCATTTGAGTTGCAAACTTCGCAGTGATAGCAGATGTCTCCTTTGTTCTAGAACTTTCTGTAAATAATAGGATCATACAATGAAATACTTACAAACCCAGGTGATATTTCATACTGGATACTTAATTCAACTGACAAACCAATGAAGGTTTCCCAGAACAGGAGTGACGTGGCCATGGTCCCAGTCCACTTACATTTTTACAAGCTAAATTGAATCTGATGATACCCCCATATGTTGGCTGAACACAAATCCTGTCACTCTGATTACATTCCTACTGATTAGTTTCGAAGCACCCATGTCCATATATCAACTAGGCCGACGGTCGGCAACGTGACCCATTATTTGGGTCACAAAGGAATTTTGGATGAGTCGTCAAATTGTCACAGTTTGAAGAAAAGAAATTGCATAAGCTTTCATTTCCCAGTTCGGTTCCTTGCTTGCTGCCGTATCACATAATTTTCCTTTACTCTTTCAACTTTGAAACTTCTCATTTGCTGCTTGTCACTTGGCCACCCAGAATTGTCCTTTACTCCTTGCCTATTTTCAGAAGAATTCCAAAATAAATATGTTGTTTCCTGGAACCTGCATACATTTATTTTAATTTGATAACTCTCTTTCCTAATAGTACTCAGATTGATGATATCGAGGCAGAGCTGAACCAATCCCCCTGCTCCTGGGACCGTCAATTTACGTCCCCATCCAGCGAATTACCATGAATCCTGGTCCACGGTCTAACCCTTTCCCAATTCAACTTAATTTTGAAATAATACACTTAGAATTTTACTTAACTTTGGGAGTGAGATTTTGTTTGCCACACGGGCGGCGATCATTTGGGGCAGGCATGCACAGGACCTGTCCTTTGCAATGATTTCTGTGAGGGTCCTATGGAAAACCACACTAGTTTGGACCAATATTTAAAATTTGGGGATGCTGCTTACTATTCGGGAAGTGCCGTTTCATGCAATCTATGGGGGTTGGAAAAACCCAAAAAAAATTTGTTTTTTTTTTTTTCCTTGTACGCTCCCCCCCAACCAATGCTGACGCTACGCTCTTAGATAGTAACAATGGTCACGATAGCAAGCTTGTTTAACATTTTGGGTCACGTAAAAACAAAGATTGCCGACCCTTGAACTAGGTCAACAAAATCTCCTCCACCAGCCCCATCAACTCACTTTTGATTTGGGGGTTGGGAGCCTGTGTCCGTCCGCTTCACCACTCTGTCCAACACGCATGCTCCTTCTCGGCAGGCTGCTGGAAGACCGCTGTGGGCCGGGGCTTCGGTGCTGTCCACCCCTGACTGGTCCTCCAGGGGTGGCCTGCCTCTAGGTCCCCTGCCTGCACATCATCCAGAGGGGTGGGTGACACTGGAGCTGATTCTGTAGACTAGACAATCAACGTCAATTGTACCTCCCCTTCGGTTTCACGCACACTTTTTTCTCCGTTATGGGGAACTCTATGCTCATGAGGGCTCCACTCAAAATGGCATAGATCGGTTTTTCTAAGTCTCTGATATGGCCTCGACTAGGGCTTTCACATTTTGTTTGCACATTAAATGAGCAATCAGCTATTCATGATTCCTCTGTCTGTCAGTCATTAAATCTGCTGCCATCTCCTCGCTGCCCTCCCTCTCCCTCGCCAGCTCCCCTCCTTTGACCCCAAGTCCACTGCCATCAACGCCTAGCAGCGATGGGCGATCCTTCTTCATGCAAACATATGTAGATATGCAGAGCCCAAGGAAGCTATTTGTGACTTTCACGCCCTCTTAAATCCCCAACAACCCACAGGAACTACAAGAATCCAAATATTGAATCCAAACATCAATCTGAATCGAATCAGTTTCTTTTTTCAAATTAGGTTCCAAATTCTAGCCCTACCCTACATTTGGTAATGGTAATAATGTTACCCATCCTCATCAAACAACTTACCCCTGACCAACAAACTGTCTAGATACTCTAATTCCCTAGTAGCTGTACATCTCACACCATATCCTCACCCAACACACAAAACCTGACCCCTAACTCTAACTAACCCTGATTCCTACACTATCTCATACATCCAGGTAAAGGCCCTACATGGGTATAAATTTTTCAACACTCATGCCCTACATTATTTCTTTGAATCCTCCTGGCCTCCTCCAACTAGGTCGATATTCAGAGATCAGAGGAGGCGATTTAGCTCAGACGGCAAGCCCCAGCTTGTGATCCGAAGATCGTGAGTTTCCCTCAACCCCACACAGCCTGTGGGCTCTTCCATAGGCACTTACACAGCATGTCTCCTCAACTGTCCCACTTTACCCACGTGTAGAAATGAGGTGACTTGTGATTAGTAGGCGTGCATGATAATGTGGCTGCACCCCCTATTGGAAGTCCCCCCCCCCGTGCGCACAAGAGGTGTGTCTGGAGTGAACAAGGAAGAGGTGCATACTATATATAGTAAAGGTGTGACAAGTAACTAAGATCAGGGGTATTATCTTGTGAAAGCTTTGATCACGTGGCAAAGCACTATATAGCACCGAGCTATTATTAGATATTATAATGACATACTGTGTCCCTATGGTGGACCGGGTACGGCTGTCCCGGGATGAACTCGGGGTCGTAGGAGAGGTCCGAGTGGAAGGTGGCTGGTATCTGGGCCCCGTGATACCCACTTCAGGGGCTCATCGTACACGGATCCGGGCCAGGTCAGTAGAGAGCTCCACCTGAGTACGTCTCGGAGGGCCTTCGGACAGAAAACTCAGGTTTAGATTCTGTTTCATGCCTCTATTTGTAGCCCAGGTAGTGGGAACCAACCGGATTGGTGCCTGCTTCTGAGGACCAAGCTATATCCTCCGCTGTGCACCACTTTAAGTTTGAGTTTAAAAGGGCAACCATCTTTTCAGAAAAATCACGCCAACCCCCTACAATCAAAAATGGTTTGTACATAACGGTTTCGTTAGGCAAAAAAAATGTCTTTCGATGTTTATACCAATATCCTTCCCACCAGATGGATTCCCTGTCCTCTGCTACTCCTCCATTAACCAGATTCCATTCACTTCCTCAGGAATTGCAAATGAGAGCCTCAGTCATGGAATAACAACTGATAGCTAGTTACTCTTCCTTCTGTGCATTGCACATAATGCCTGTCACTGATATCAAAAAAGTATAAATTAAAGTACTTTATGGGGATATGTCCAATGCACATAGTACCAACAAATCACCTGACAGGGATTCATCTACACAAACATCTGGAAAAACACTAGTCATTTCTCAGTTGTCTGATCATCAAAGTCAATAAGAAATGTGACATGAGACACCATTGGTCCGATTTTCACTGTGCTTCAATTTGGCTGAAAAGCATGTGTGGCTATTTTATGGCACAGCTTCATTAGAATACTCCTTGCTTTTTCCTTCCATGCTATGCAAAAGCACAATCCAAATGACAGCGGGCTCCATCTACGCATCCTAGCCCAGATCGAATTATACAAACCCCGCTCCACCCCTCTTCGACTGATCGGACGCTAATCACGGTTCTTCTCATATTCTGAAATGAACGGGCATCATGCAAGCCAATTCACCCCATCCAGAACTGCTTGCCTCTCTCTCTCCCAGCAGATACATGCAGCTATATCTTTATAGAGCTCAGTTCTGCTTACCTCTACAACTCAGGTCCATATTCTGCTGTGTTAGCGAGCGCCCTCCCTCTGTGGAAACCAGCGATCTACAGTGGGAGGTAGCCTTCATTATCCATCTGTGAAATAAGGAGACGCAGATTAAATACACATAGCACAACCACATACTGTAATCAGTTATTGGCAATGCAAGCACTTCCATAATCTCAAGGCAGTTGTCGTTGTCTTCAGAAATTGAGGTGGCACCAGGAAATTGGGGAATCCAAAGAAACGGTGTAAGTCTCAGTCCTCATAATGTAGACCTCACCCTATACCGTTCCCAACAAGGTACGTGGTGTGCCCAGCTGTCCCATGCCCCCCACCCAACACATGGACCTCACCCACCCTTTCCACCAAGAACCATTTAGGGATAATCAATTTTCCGCCATCCATCTCGTCATGTCTTTTATATCTTTGGAGCTTCGTCTTCTTTCTTTTCTTGCCAGGAATCTGTGAAAGCTGTGATGAAGTTATGTATCCATCCTAAAGCACTATCTATATAGCCCAGAACACATTGTTAGCCTGTGGGTAATTGTTTCTCTGACATTGCTAAACATTGACTTTCCTTAGTCATGAGTGTGTCTAGAATAACTTGGCCTGATGGAAATCTATTGTGAAATGTGTAACATTCCTTCCATTAGTATATTTTTGCAAGTGCTGGGACTACTTGAAAGGGAAGTACCCAATCTGGCGATTGATTGGCTAGTCATTGTGAGTCTGTCAGTCTTGAGCTACTATGATTTATACATCAATGAATGAAGAATATGTAAATGAGTACATTCAGTGATAACACTTCAATTGTTCTACAGCTTGCTCCGTGCCAGGTGAGCCATTGTGAGACCATTACTAAGGGACCAAACTTGCCTACAACAACATATGGGATCCTACTCAGCTCACAGTTCGCAGGTCAGGAAGTTGAGCAGAGGAAAAAAAAACAACTGGTGCCAGCAACCTGATCATCAGACGAGCTGGCACTGGAACAAACCAGGACAACACTAGTCAACTGGCGATCCCCAACCAACTATATTCAATGGCCCCTTGTTCTTATCGGCAGCAGAAAGTCACACCAAAAATCCCCCCCCCCCATCCTCGCGGGCTAAATCGGATCAATTCCATATCTACTGACTACAATTGGACATATGTTCGGTTAGCTGATTAGAATACATTCGGATTATAAATTAGGGATGCCATCCAATTCGTTTAGCGTTTCCCGCGTTTCCAGCGCCTCGACGATGTAACCACAATGGGGCAGTGCCACCGCAACTCCCCGTCGACGTGAAAGGATTACAGCAAGTCGGTCCCCCCAGAATCTTGACTATCAATGGGCGTCGCACAGCCCGTGGCACCGTACATAATGGTATTGTGTGTGCAAGTTTCTCGTTGGGGCGCTGATGGATTAGCAGTTCAAGATATCAACATATTGATTTTTTAAGTCCAGTCACAGGTTTATTTGTGGTTGGTTAATTCCAGGAAGAACTTTTCTGATGGCTTGGATTTAACGTCGGTATTTTAAGAGCGGTAACAAGCTGGTGATGCAGCTACAGCCAGTTGAAAAGTATTTAGTATATACTTCGAAACCAATTACATGGAGAACTAGGTTCTTTTTCACTGTTATGAACTGTCAAATTAGAAAGGTTTCATGTTGAGGGGGGGGGGTTCTAAATGCAGTGGCAGACGATGTCACACAGCTTTGTAAAAAAACTTTTTAGCACATTACAAAACATACAATAGGAATCGCTGCCAGCTCCAGATCACTGGCAGAATGGTGTACTCTACAGAAAATCGTCATAACTCGGAAAAGGAAGGGATTTTCGACTTTTTCGGTGCTAAGCGGATTTCCTACACCTAATTACAGGATGCTTTTTCCATCGGTACCACTTTCCAGAAAATCGGTCGTAGCCCGGATGAGCCACGCACCCCATGGTACCAGTTCCGCAAAAAGTATAGTATACTAGAGGGCTACGACGATTTTCTCGAAGTGGTACGATGGAAAGAGTCCATTATTAAGGTTTATGAGTCCGCTCAGCGACAGGAAAAAAAAAAAAAAAATCCCTTACGTTTTCGAGTTATGAGGCGATTTTCGTAGCGTAAAAATTCTGCCAATAAGTCCACAAAAATAATTCCGATTAACCGTATCTGTTGGACAAGACCACTGAGAATTCAGCCTAGCCTACCACTTGATGACAGGTCGTGTTGATGATGAGGACCTTACGAGCTGTTAACAAGGTTGAGATCGGGTTCTACGTGAAAGTGGGTGAACCATATGAAGTTCAAGAAAAGCATAAGTGAGAATAGCATCTGCACTGGAGTCAAGGACAGAAGCAAGGTATTCCTGCTACTGCTAGCCATGACTAGAAAACTCATGGATGAGATGTCCTCTCAAGTAGTTCTGGCCCGTAATCTTGGTTGCTTGGAAATGGCAGCCGCAAGTAAAAAAAACAAGTCCCTGCAAAAGATGAACGGAGTTCGAAGGTTCTCATGATTGCCAAGAGGATCGATCACTCCTGTGATGATGTTCTCGAGAGTATGGAGAGGCTGTGAGGCAACAGCATCTGATTGGACTCCGATTAAGTTGCTACCCTGTCAGGTAGGATGGGAGACAACCGCTTTGCAGACATAGAGTGGTGTGGGGGGGTGACCGGTCCCTGTGCCCCTTGGGCTGATGTAGATAATGATCGAGCTTTTTTTACAGAAACGTAGCAATTTCAAGGGGACTACAATTCGTTATATTATTGCATGTATGCAATCACATTCTTACTGTGCTTGTAAAGTTCTGTGTTTAAATAAGAAAGTGTTGTGTCATTGCATTTGCAAAATAAAATTACGTTGAGGAGACATAGTCTCTGTGTGCCCGTTTATTTTTCTCTTGTTTCGTTCAATGTGAGAATGATGTTTTCTTGTAGCAATGGTATTTTGCATAAAAGAAGAATAGGGTTCGTGTGCATTCCCTGACCATATGAGAATCGTCAAGCTAAACATACTCTCTCTCATATGCGGCCGCCCCCCTCTCGTTAAAGTACCGCGAAGGGTCGGTTGCATCACATCGACCACCCAATTGTGGACCTGTTTGAAAATCAGCTACTATCTGCTCTACACAAACACGATATAGAAGAGTAGGCTTCTTAGTTTGGTATATGTCTGGAAATGCATCATTGTGAAAACCAAAATAGCAGGTCGAAAGTTTCTGAACGTTCAAATATCGCCTGCGAGCCGAGCTCGCGTGTTGAACGGTCAGAAAAGCGGGTGGCGAAGTAAGCGTTCTTCCAATCCAGTAAGACTAATATGATTTTCGGATTCCATTCCCTTTTGCTTGGAACAATTAAGGTTGCAACTTGCTATGATGTAGATTATCCTTTCGTGTTTATTATTCAAGAGAATTCCGTGTAAATTGTCGAAAAATAAAACAACCACAAGTGTGTTTTGAAAAAAATACGTGGCCGCGTGGTAATTTATTCCCATTACTATGTCAAATAGTGGGGGAATTTGATGATATTCCCCCCTCCCACTTCTTCAAAAAGTTGTGAGGGGGGCGGCGTGTTCCCCAGTTGCCAGCTGCAGGGATCGACGACATGCTCAATGTGCACATATGAAATGGTCGTGGTCTGTCAACTAGGCACCTGTGAAAAAACAAGGTTATAAACTATACCCCTCCCCAGTTTTTCTTCAACTGCTCAATAGATCTTGGATCGAATAAACACCCATCGCCATGGCCCGTTGTAGGCTACTAAAGCGACAAAGTACAAAACAGTTATAAAATGAACAACATATTCACCAGTTGGCATACAAACCATATTAGAAAACATTAAAACATCCAGGCGCAATACTGCACTTAACATGACAAATTCGTGTGAAAAAAAAAAAAACGGAAACACAACAAAAGCCTCTGCCATACAGCAGTCACGTGTAAGGTGCGAAACATTAAATGAGAGTATTGACCAACTATATTTTCGGCGGAGTGCCATGGACTAGCGGTTTCGCGGGTTCGATCCCATGACGGAGCCGTTAGGGCAACATTTTTACTCGTAGCGTTTTTGTTTTCTCCTTCAGTGACCCAGGTCTGCTTGTTCTCACGTGCTTCGATGTTTTATCACTCAGTTTGTGTGTTATTGTTTCGGTCGTTTTGTGAGTGGTGTGAGGCGTATGGGTTTTTTTGTTGATTTTACATGACAAAAAAGGTGCCAGTAGTTGGTAGTTGTCGTTGTCTCAACGGCATATCGCATTCGACTTGCAGAATTAGTCCATACAATCTCGAGATGTCTCTCCTACCTACCAATTTGTAAACTACTGCACGAGGTCAATAGGGAAATGAGGGAATTGGGAGGGGGGGGATAATACCAATAGTTCAATGTTACGGGGTGAAAGTGTCACTCGCAAAAAATTCCATAACAGTCAAAAGAGCACAGGGCAGTCTGAAACAAAGTTCAAGAAATGGTTTGTTCAACGCATACGGAAGACCAAGAATGAGAAACATGTTTCCTCATTGTGCGCTAGCTAGGTGTAACACGAAAATGTGGATCGTCGAGTCTCATAAATTTAAGAATAAAAATATAAAATCAACAGGGGAATAATCAACCTCGGGAACTTAGAACCCCGGACATAGAATGCCCCCAATTTCAACTCTCACAACCTGCCGAGACGATTCTGAGAGCATTGTCTGGGAAAGTTAAACTTGACAGGAACCGCGGAGCCGCTGGCGCAAAACTGCAAAGTTGAACAGGTAGAACATTTCACAATTCTCACGAGGTTAGGAGGCTCAAAACCAGCTTCACAATTGATTTCAGCAGGTCGAACTACTCCTGTGTCGAGTTGCAAAACTGGCTTGTCTAATCGTATTTTTTTAAATAAATAAATGGTTGTTAGAAGCAATACGGGAGTAATTTAAACTTTTGGAACTGGGAAGTCGTTTTCATACCTTAGTTTATTAATAAATACAAATGCTTATTGAATTGATTTTTCTTAACATGATTTTTGGGGGAAATGCGGGTAGTGGTCCCCCTCCTCTCAATATCAGAACAATTTTGCCACTCAGGCCATTCTTTGTCGGGCACGCCTACCTTTGAGTAAACCAGAATGGCAAAAACTATAGTGAACGTCGGGAGCCGTGGCAAAGCTATATATTTTAGCAGCTGATTTATAGCGAATTCTCATCTTTGTTTCTTATGTATTGTTTGAACCACCACTTAAAGTTTCTCTGTATTATATGAAGCGCTACGGATGTTTGGACAAAAGTTGTGTAATGATACCGATATACACTGTGAATGAGACCTTTTTCAACAAAGTAATCAACGTCATTAACTGATCTTTCAATAAAAATCTTTATTTATGACTTTTTAATACAATTGCATTTACTGTGCAGGGCTGGGCGACCTTTAAGACTGTACCGTGTACATTCCGCGCGACATGGACAAATGTCAAGACGAACTGGGGATGTTAAATAGACCGACGTCACTAAAATAGGACATGATCAATATGATTTTTATTCATATTAGGATTTTTCACGTTGAGAAATCATATTTATGGCAATAAACAGGAAGGAAGATGCTATAACTATAAATTCTTCGAGCGGAAGTTGCTGGAAATGTTGAATTACAATCGGTTTCGATGCAATGGTTGAGTTTGGGCCAGTACGACGTGTATATTAGCATCGTAGACAAGTACATTTGCGGCGTGAAGGGCTAAATGCGCCAGTATTAATTAACAGGTTGTCACAACCTAAATTGCTGGTACCGCCACCGAGTAGAGCATGCTTTTGGGGGTTGGTGGTAGAGAAACAGAAGATGAATCAGACGGTGGTCTGAGGCCCCTACTGGCTTCATTAGAATATATAGACACAGAATGAGGCTGATCGAGTGAAAGCGTGCATGCCCAGGGCCCCCCCCCCCCACACTCAGGGAGAGTGAACCAGTCAACTATGGAAACTATTCATAGTAGAGAACACACTGCACTGGAAAGGCCACAGGATTCAAATGTAGCTACATCGTGGCAACCTTCAGGTTAGCGTGGCGCTCACCCCTTGGACCATATGCACCGCTGGAATACACGGGGGCAAATTCAGCGGAAACATATGGGGAGACACTCCACAATTGCAGCAAAATGAGTCAAGGAACCAGTAACTAAAAATGCAGTGTACCCATATTTCCTTCTGTCTGAGATACACAGTCGAGAAGAGTCGGGGTTAATGGCGGGGGCCAATGTTCCAAAGCAGCGAAAAGAATACTGAATAAAATTGCGAGTTGAGCATTCCACTCGTGCAACGAAATACCTGGCAGGACCGAGGTCATGGCGCAAGATACCAACCACTATAGCTGAAAGTGGACCTGAATGTGAACAATGCACCAGAGTCCAAACACTCAACAGTGGCGGCACTTCGCCTACAGGTATCCGACGCTAGGCATGCTGTATCATTTACTGGCAACACCCTCCCCCACCCCCCCCTCAATGCCGCATAAACAACAACAACAATACTTCCCCTTCACTAGGAGGTTCCACCGCTGTTATTGAGGGGGGCAACCGCGAGGGTTACCGTGGCAGCAGTCACATTTGAAAGAAGAGAACAAAATACAGTCATTCAACAATAATTAAATTCATGTCGCTGTTACCTCATGTTCTTTACAGCCTTAAACATTTTTTTATATTTCTTTTTATTAACATTCAATGGCAGGAAAGACACTGGAGTACGGTACATCGCCAGTGTGAAACCCACGAATGTGCATCCGATTCCGACTTTGTATCGTAAGCTAATGTACATGATAAAGCGGGTAGCACGGCGATCAAAACTATTTTCCCGAAATTTAAAACTTACAAGGGCTCGATAGCTTTACGTGATTTACATTTAGGAATAATACGAATTACTAAGCTACCTATGTTTTTTTTTAGGAAAATGCAATTTCGGTCTACTGAGTCTCGCAGTAATTTCTTTACCAGCTAAAAAAAAAACTCCACTATTTAACATTCGAGGTTCAATTGGGTTGATGGAGTAGAAGGCAGCTAAGCACGGCTAACCCTGACCAACGGGACCCACGGCCCTTTCAACGTTTTCATGTTTCATAGACTATATACAGTATCGGTATAGTGGTACTACTAGTTTACTACCACCACTTTGAGCGGGCCTAGACTGTGCCGGGACAACGATCACACTCGCGGTTGCGTTGTTATACTCGTGCTATTCAAATTTTGCCCGTCAGCTATGTTAGGATTTTAACACCAAAATTTTTGCATCGAATCTGAGGCAAATATCATCGAAAACCGTCGCTTTCATCAGCCAAAATTGAGCAGGCATTTCCCCGATGATTTTCGTTTATACTCGACGGTATATCCTCAAAGATAATCTCAGCCTCGACGGGTCCGTACTGTACATAGGTGTCTCTATATCAAACTTAGCCTAGGCCTGTTTGACTGATGAGTATATCTGGTGAAAGCCTCTTCACACAGTTGAATAGACTGCTAACGAGGTCACTTAGACGCGTGGGTTTATTCTTTGATAGTGTGGAGAGGAATTACCAAACAATGGTCTTCCGTCGCAGGGCGGTGCTGATAGGATTTACCGCTGCTCATAAAAGAGGGCCGTCAGGGCAATGGCTATCTATTGTTCAGACAAGTGTGAATAGATTCTATTCCCGGCGTTCCAAGGCAGCCAGATCAAAAGGCGGCCTGACGGAGACGGGGGGCCCTCAGTGACTGTGGAAAACATTGCTCAATCTGGGCCACCACGTTTGTGGACCCGGGTTAAAGGCCTTGTTCCCCTAAGGTACAATCAAATTATCCGTGCACTCCCTGATTGGCATATGTAGTTCCCCTTTTTAGTTCAAAGTGGTGTAAGGGGGAGGGGGGGGGGGGGGGAATTACATGATGGTGTGCAGCGGTGTGGCCAGGATATCTGGGAGGTGTGGATCAACCACGGTTGCAGAGTAAATTTAAAGAGTCATGAAGTATTACAATAGCAGCCACAAACAGTTGACAATTCACACGCCAGAATTTGAAGAACAGTGCTCTTCAGATCAGCGGAAAGGGCCTTCATCCGGTAATCAGCTGTGTTGTCATGGGAGAACGAGAGCTACATTGAAACCGAATCCAACATAAACTACGAAACACTTTAAAAGTAAATATCATGCCAATCATCTTACCTTCTCCTCAAGAATAAATCCTTCACGAGGTTTTCAATGCTGAAGTAATATTCTCTGTGAAAGGAGCAAAGCTCATAATTTTTTGCAGAGGTAATGAAATACACACAGCAGTTGGCTATGGGTACAAGGTCATGTGCTCTACCGAATACTTCATGTAGGTGTGCTGTTTGATTGATTTCAGGTGTTAAAATCATTGAGGCTCTGTCTTCAATACTCCTCCTTTCAAACTAGTGCTAAATCTACAATATTGCAAAACATAAAAAAACATCCCAAAACCACAGGACAGAATTGGCCTAATTCTTTATTTTCGATAATATCTCTGGAGTAGGCACACTCAGGCTCAATTACATTACAATGCAAAGGCACAAGAATTGCTAGAGCATGTAAGGGGTATTCACAAGGTTAGGGAGGTTAAACAATATTAAACATTATCATAGCCCTCTTTAAACCTATTGCATCAACTAAAATAATGACATTTGCTCTCACCTAACATTTCATAGCCTACTCTCAGTGACCTATCAGGAAGAGCCCAGGACTATACATGGCCCATCCATTGACGCTTCCCCGAGAGAAGGATCTTTGGCATGCAAGGGACAAAAGGCATCTGCTGCCAAGAGGTCACATGTGTATAAAGAAGAATGTCAGTGATCGATACCAGCCCTTATTCCCCCCCCCCCCAACAACCTGTCTTAGCTAGTACCACCCTACCGCTCGCTGAAATATTACAAGGAATAAATGACGCAGTCAAGAACCGCATGTTGGAGGGGGGTTGATGGATGGAAAGTGTCAAGTTACTTCGAGTGCGATTTATTTCCAAAACCAGCCCTTATCTCATTCTGGAGCTACTTTGAATTTGAAATTAGAAACATTGTACATGTGTTTTACAAGGAGATATTGTTGTTTTATATTTTATAGATTCTGGCCCAATCAATATAACTTGAGAACAAGTTTTCACTTTCAGTGGACAATATCACAACTTCACACTGGATCTTGCAGACAATGGGTTAACGATAATATATATATATAATATATGAGCTGCCTCGGTAACCAGGTTTATAGCTTAGCACACTAAAGCAAAGTCTTCAAGATGATTTCCCGAGCTAAACGATGAAATTCTGCCGATCGGACTATAGAGAAGTTTGGGGCACACATCAGACACTCGCCCTAGCCACTGCCTTAATGTCCAGACGGACCGGGCATGTGCTACTGGACAGCAGTTCTTCCAGTGCGAACACCAGTACTTACAGCATAAGCTGAGTGGGCTGGGAAGAACCAGCGCCAGAATTAACTGCGCAATGATTAGTAGTGGGACATCACCTCCTAACTTAACCTCCCCAATTTACTCGTACTAACTGGCAGCCAGTTTAATTCTTACGGGTTAGAGAACGAAAACCAAATGCCCCCTCCGGGATCTCAACCTATAACCTTGGGTTCCAAGCATAATTCCTGGACGACTGGACTGTGGCTTGACAATCCAAACTAACAGGCATGCAGAATTATTTGCTCACAAGGGCACTCACTGGATGTTGACTGAGAGGACCTTGATCTGATTCTGACAAAGATCATGTTACTAACCATTAAAGACATATATACATGAGCCCAGGACTTTATCCTCCAGAGCCTGACCAGGTGAATGTGTGTCGAGCGAAGCATCACACACATATAGACATACAAAACAACACACACAAAATGGGTTATATAGTAGTCCAGGAATGGATGACCGAATATGACAATACCCAATGACCAGCCTGCTGCATCAATGAGATGAAGGCAAAGATGACTCCATAACAGCTTCTCGGCAAATTCCCTGGGTTCTTCCATAAGGGAATCCATCGGCTCAAACATAATAGGTCATCCAAGGTAAAAAATCCCAAGGTTGGATTCCAACCAATTTCGGTGGATGTTGTCTCCGGGTTATGTTAATAAATGAGGTAACGTCACAAACTGACTGCTCGAGTGTAGGGATATACATGTCAGCGGATTTCCCCCCCCCCCCTCCTCCCCGCCTCTCCTCCTAGCAAATGTTTAATTCAGACAAGGCGACCACCCCTAAACAATTACAGCGCATTCAATGTGTTGCTTTCAGATTAGCATTAACAGTTAGACAGATTACTAATCAGTGACTTATTTCAAATTCATAAGGCTGATTGTTGACCATGTCTACCGAAGGAGTATAAGTTTTGTGGAAATGTGACTGAAAGTGCCTGAATTATGCAAATCAGACACAATACTCAACTTCCTTTGACCCATTCTCTCATTTGAAATCTCAGGACCAATGGCGGACCACACCTAATGTTTCATGGTTTGTGCTCGTGTTCACCCAACCCCAACAAAATTTGATCAAAATCGGCCTCACCGTTTCGGAGAGATCCTGCTCACAAGAAAGCGGGATGCAAATACACACACAACAAAGTGATTGCTAAGTCTCTTCCTGAACTTTGTTCAGGCAAGACAAACAGGTGAACTCATATAATCAGGTGACTCACATCTGTTTCTTGACGTAATCTGAGGGTGGTTTCGTCTGGCTCAAACATCATCGGAGCAATAGGCTGATGCTTATACACACTGCTGGTGTCGTATATCAGGTTGTTCAGCTGGGGGGTGGTGAAGAATGGTGTCTCTGCTTCGTAGTACTGCGAGTTGGTTCCCTGATCTGTGGTGGGAAGGATCCATGTGAGAGTAGGTTCACCCTAGAACTTTAACATCTTACTTAACCTCTTATACAGTAGTAGAGGGTTAGTCACTCTACAAACAATATTGTAACGTGCAACGATAAAATTTTCCAGTGTATGCTGAACAAGGTCAGGTCCTTACAGTATGGCCTAAACCACATTGTCACAATGACAGAAGGTCGAATCGCTATTTGCCAAACATCCTGGAGTCGAATAGCCCTTCTGTACATTATTATTATATCTATTTCCAACTTATAATTGAGCTAAACGATTCATTGTACGATTCTCTTTGTGTTTTCTTATTATCACTCAGAAATGTAATGTTCCACAATGTTGACTTTGGGAAGGTTATTGCGATGGTTATACTAGTAGACGTCACGCCAGTTTCTTGGATAATGATATTGTTGTCAGGCTGTTTAAGCAATGGTCTGAGACCGCACCTAGGTTATGTAAAAGTGTGTGGAATCCCATACTTTGCAAACGACAAGCAGGTATGAGAACGTTCTCAGCGTAGGGCAACTAGAATGCTTCACTGCCTGAAACAATTTATCTTACTTGCAGGCAGATTAAGGGCGGTCTCGGTCTAACTACAATGGGCTGAGGCGAATGGGGGTGAGGTGACTGATAGGTTTTCAAAATTGTCCTGCGACTCGAATGGACTGTCCTCCCACTACTTCTTTGAATTTTTCCAAATCTAACTGCAAATAGGGCACTGTCTCAAGCTTCGTGGCAGCGCTGCGAATGGACATTGTGAATATTTCTTCTCGCAGAGAGTGATCAGTGCGTGGAATTGTCTTCCTGAAAAATGTTGTTTGCTCTAAGAGTGTGAATGCATTCAAGAACAGTACTGGATTTATTTTTCAGGAATCAAGGGCGGTAGTATTAGTTCGGAGTTTTGGTCGTAATTTTTTTTTCTTGGATGTTGTGGCTTCGGGGTCGTTCATGAGGATTTGTCCTCCTGACCCTTATTAAACTAAACTAAAATAAACAGTTATTTATGACATTCACCCCACACAGCCCCCCGCCCCCCCCCCATCCTTTGTTCAGCCTGAAATTTGGTAAATTGTACAGCAACGTGAGTCAAAATGTTTTAGTATGACCAAGCCCCGCCACTCACTGTTGGTTCGAAAATAGTGTACAAATAATTAATGTTCATGAGTGGGCAGAGCCCATAGTTACAAATTTTTAGTATGGATTACTCTAGTAAAACGATTTGAAGGGCCAAGTTTAAAAGATTGTTCAAACATACTCAACAAATGGACTATCATACTGCTTGCACATTAAAAAACCATGGTGTTTTGTTCTATATTCAAAATTTGGCAAATTTTGAAAAATGGTTACGAGGTTTTTGTAGCCAGACTTAGCTCATGTCACAAGTTGCATCACTATATGTGTACTACATGCACCAAAATTGATATAATGACTTTGGGTTCATGATGTTGATGTTGTCAGAAGTAACACTGGAAGTGAGGACTCCTTTTCTTTTTACAGGAACTTTTGCAGGTTCAAGTAATGTACTTTTATTTCATGGAGCAGCTACAAAGGGGATTGGGGCGGTGCTGCCCAGATTTTTGTTGAATTTTTGGCTAGATTCCGTTGAATTAGGCCGGCAATTTTCAGCCATTTGACTAGATACGAAAGTGATATTCCATACAAAAAATGGATCTATTGTACCAAACGAAATTGAATCACTTATGGAGTGATTTTTTTTAGCCCACAAATTCCTGCACTCCAGACTAGTTATTCCTCAATCACTAGAGCTCATCAAGGACACTTACCCCCTCCGTCACTCCAGCGAAGTAGAGTTACAAAACCCCACGGCCTCTCCGCCTCCCCTGCCACGTCCCCTCGGCCCCGCCCTCTAAAGCCGCCCGCTGGGTGGTGGTAGGCCTTCGCATCGGGGGGTTGCCAAAGTATTCCTGCCATCCGTCCGGAGCTTGTTCCTTTTAAATGATTCATACAAACAGTAGATTTTGTACAAAACACATGGTGGCAACACAGTGACACCCAACTGGAATATGACTATTTCTAGCCTGTGAACCATGACAACCAAAAAGAACAGAAGGCTTCGTGTACTCACTAGTTCCCATTCTAACCAAGCGAAACACTGTCGACTGCATCTACGATTATTGGGAAGCCCATACCAAGCATGACCTTCATCCCATCCAGAAGGTACATTTATCATGTTGAACGGCTTGGAGTTTGCCAAAAGATCTTTACAACAATTTTCCCACAAACTGACTACTGGGTCACGATGACCGCACATTAGAAAACTGATTGGATTGTGCATTCTCATTGACTCTGACCCGAAAACAATGGGGACCATTCACTGATTATGTAAAATTCACATACCAATCCTCAGCTTCATTTATCCATAGTTATTGTGTTTACAGATGAATTGCCCCCCCTCCCATTTTTTCTTATTAGACTTTTACCCTCGGTTATCCCAGATGACCTTTGCCTTGGTCACAAATAACAGGTGTCCTGTACTCCTCGTGGGGAACCAACATACCAAATAGCGCTTCATCTCTCCTAGTGGGGACAATATTGAGTTACCGGATCCCCTACATACACCCCAAGTGTTTCAGCTAGTTTTCAAAGGGGGATTTTCAAATCCCGAGGGTCTCCGAAAATACCGATCCGTGGACGTTGGTATCTTTTTGCTACCGTTGAACATTGCCCCATTGCCAGTTCTCAACAATAAGTAGGGTGTGCGACGTTGTGCGTTAACTCTGCTACAGCCTCCTTCTTGGCCCAAGTTTGTTATCATAGAATTTAGACATGCACAGTTATGTGAATCATGTCAATTCAGAAGTTTAATCGATGTGCTGGCTGAGAAAGTGTTTTTCTTCCATGTCCTCAGTGTTCGATAATATGAGTATGCATACTTTGCCTGACGTACAATCGGACTGAATGCGACCGTGCAAAATTGTCAGTCCTATTGTGGAAACCAGTGTGGGAATTTTCCCGCATATGAATTGTTTTTGTGCGTGATTTTTTGATGTGTCGCATCGTGCAATCCTGCACATCAACGTAAACCCAGACCTACACACACTATCTTAACTACATCGCTTTCCCTGACCTCCTCTTGATAACTAAATAATTAAAATGACTCATCACTCAAATAGTACTTTTATTAGTGTCCACTTCTGCAGGAACACACTATTGCCGTAACTCCTTGCCTATATCCCTCCAACCATAGAAACGCTCTTTCACATGTGAACATTTATAGTACTGGTAGAGGCCCAGAATGGACAAGCTTCTCCACGTCCTGAAAAGGACGAGACGCTGAAATTGAACATTTCAGCACATTATCCGTAATCACGTAAAGCAACTTGAGATGGTTGATATTCCTCGAAACTCCCACAGAACAGAGCAGGATTGGGAATCTGTGAACTATGGTGACTTACCCTATTGGACCCCTGGCACCAGCCCCAATGCCTATTGAATACCTAAGGGTCCAATATACAGGAGTGTAGGGTAGTTGAATACGTGAAACTGATACAGGATCCCAGACAAGAAGAGAATATTCAAGTTAGGGTTAGACAGGGGATCCATATGCCTCAAGCTCAGTAGACTTTTGTAGACAGACGATTTTAGATATCGCTATCTTCCTCCAGGACATAAAATTAGTTAAGAGAGCTATTCAACGGTGCAAATATTTAAACTGTACCCGCCTATTCACACCAACGTACAGGGGAATATAGCGATGGATGGGAATACAGATGGCTCACAAGTAATGATTCTCCCCTCGGTAAAAAAATAGTGCTGGTATGTTTCCAGCACGTTAAATGTTCCTGCTGCTAGCAATAAATTTATACCAGCTGCTGAAAGCATATACAAAGAGAATGTACAAAGTGCAAATAGTCTTGTGGGCCACCAGTGTTGCTGACCTTTTCCACAGATGAAGAATACCTGACCAATAAATTAATTTCCCTGAATATACATGACATTAACAACAATCCTGAGTTTGGGGACCATTTGAAACAGTATTGCAGAACCAGCGAAGCTATCCCGAAAAAAGCAGTGCTAAAATAACTGTACTGGAAGAACAGACAAGACTGCTAATGGCACAGAAGGCTCACCCATCATGGGGTGCGTTTTAGTTGACTCTTAGTCTTAGATATTACGTCATTAGACTTTGATGAAGGGACCTGATTGGCTGACAAGTCATGTGACACTTACATCATCTAACAGAGCCAACAGTCCTAAGAGACTGATAGTTTGCCCACGCCTACTGCTTGCACTGATTTCGTATACAATATTACATCCTCCTTGACAACACGCTGATTACTGGATCACGTGACCCTTTTGCGTTTGAGTCGCCGTGTAAAATTATCTATCACAACAGACAACAAAAACGCACCCATCGTCTAGTGTCCAATGTGTGAATGATATCCATAGGTTTTCTTGAACATTTCAGCCACTTTCATCAAAGTCTGTATGAGTTATACAAATGCAACAATTCATTAGTGTATGTCAGGGCATGACTATCAAAATTGACCCACGGATGATAACTTTTTACCCAATTTCTGAATAACCCCATATTTACCATTGACCAATGAGATAATACTGATCAACTTTCATGATCATCCAATCTAAGCGCAGCAAAAGTAACTACCATTCAATTGAAATAGCCCAAATTGATGCCTGGATTTCAAAACAAAAATTGCATTGAGGCAGTGCGCTGAGGATGAGGATTGAACCTATTCCACGGCCCAGCAAGGGTGCAGTACCCAAATACTGCACGTTATAGTCAGCTGCGAATCCGTCACTAGGTACACGGGAATAATAAAGCAATGCTACTGTGGAGTACCTTAATGTGGGGCTGGGGGTTATCACACGCAACTGCAACTTGCAAATTGCCTTTCCTTCGTTTGTCTCAAGCTCCAATCCCTCGCTGATGCAGTGACCAGCCCGAAGGCAAACAGGTTACCATTTGTATAGGGGTGTGATTTTGGGTGGTAATTTTCTGACCCGGGTCCCACAAAAAATTCGTGATGGGCGGGGACACGGGTACCCGACATTTTACGATGATCCAAAAAAATCGTGAACGATATTTCTGTTCAACTTACCTAATGTATGTAAAGTAGTGTACAAACTCACAAGCCTAACGTTATCGCCGGGTTGACACTGAGTTTAGACATCGTTTTACATCAAATTACTATCAGACATTATAGGCCCAAGTCTTAGGTTATAAATAAAAAGCTACGCCATAATCCCTTGGTACTTACCGATGACAATTATACTAGCCTATCACTTTAGTATCGATGACATGCCTTTTGGTTGGACTAACCAGGTCAGTCACCGGTTCACGTAACCTGTTCCTAAACAATTGTTTCCCGATCCCCTGGACCGCTCGCTCACTTGCATGATGCTGCAAGTAAGTACTTCGTTGGTCACAGGCGGCTGGAAGTGAAGACTGGCTTGTTTGGATTGTAAAGGTGCTGTGCCAGCCGCTATGTATTCTTCACGTTCACGAAAGATGGGGTTTGATTTGGGTGTGGATGGAATCGCTTCAAAACAACCACAGTAAAATTCTAATTAATCTTGTCGAGAATAATAAATCAATAAAATAAAATCGAGGATCTAAACTGTGTTTTATTTTACAACTTATGTACATAAACAAACTCCTCAAGTAGTAGTGGCAACACGGCTGTGTGATTAACAGTTTGTAGAGGAATCTGGAACATTTGTGAATTGTGCAGTGCGATGCATAATAACCGTAGGAGTGTGATTGAATGACTAGTCGGTTCTGCTGGAAGTGAAGTGTCAAGTGCAACGCTCTGAGCGGACAGCCTGAGCTAGGAGCAGGTGATCACAACAAAAAAGGTTGGTGTAAAGAGTTTTTTCGTAGTCTTGATTTGCAGGGGCCCATGACCCCCATGTGCGTCGTGCGGTCAATATTGTCGGGCCTGAGAAAGTAAGAGGAGCCGGGACACCGGGAGTGCGAGGTACAGGCCGACGCGTCACTATGTTTTTGCAGGCAGGTGGGCCTAGTCTATGCCTGCTGCGCGAATGTGCTTTGTTTGCGTATTTGTATCGAGACCAATTCCGTTAATGATTAAAGTAAGAAAAGAAAATGTATAATTGTGAAAGGAAACATATTTAGGATGTTTTTTATTGCTACTATGCCATTATACTATATTTGATACGATAGGGCGGGAACACGTTTTACCCGGGACTCGTAAAGACCTACATTTATAGTAAAACATCTTTGCGTTATGACCCGTCTGGGATTCGAGCGGGTTTCCCACGGGTGGAAGGCCAACAATGCGTTTCACAACTATGACCAACAACTCTTGGGAATGATATATAGGTAGATAGGGACTCACACGTGTGCTTTGATGCAGTACACTCACGCAGTATAAAGAAAGAATATGGGTATTCCAACAAGGTTTTACTTCTGGGCAGTACGAAATTGAGGCGGTGCGTGAGCCACGAGGATTGAACTATTTCCAACGGCCAAGCCGAGGGTGGCAGACCCGATACTTGACGTTTATAGTCAGATGCGAATTCCTTTCACTAGGTACCTGGAATAAGGCAATGCTCCTTCTGGTGGTACCTTAATGTGGGGACTGGGTGGTTATCACACGCCAGACTGCCAAACTTGCAAATGCCTGCCTTGTGGTGTCTCCTTGATCCAATCCCTCGTGCTGAAGAGTGACCAGCCAGAAGGCAACAGGTACCGATTTATATAGGGGTGTTATTTTCGGTACTGTTCCTGCCCGGGTCCAATCCAAAAAAATTCGGCGGGACACGGGTACCCGTATTTTTGATGACCAAAAATCGTGAACGATATTTCTGCTTTCAGACTTAGTCCTAATGTATGTAACAGTAGGGTCACACAAACTCAAGACTCGCTAACGTTATAGCGATGTTGCACTGAGTTAGACTCGTTTTACATCAAATTATATGACATTATAGGCCCAATCCTTAGGTTTAAATAAGCTTACCTACATGTCCCTTGGACTTACCGCTGACAATTATCTGGCCTTCTTTTAGTTCGATGACTGCCTTTTGGTTGTACAAACCAGGTCAGTTCACGGTCCGTAACTTTTCCTAACAATTGTTTTCCGATCCCCGGCCGCTCGCTACTTCAGGCACGTGCAAGTAAGTACTTGTGGTCACAGCGGCTTGGAACGTGAAACTGGCTTGTTTGGATTGTAAATGGTGCTCTGCTGCCCGCCGCTATGATATTCTTCACGTTCACGAAAGACTCGCGCGTGATTGGGGTGTGGATTGGATCGCTTGCCAAAAAACCACAGTAAATTCTAATATAATCTTGTCAAGAATAAATCAATTACATACCATCGAGGACTACTGTGTTTTATTTTCCACTTATGTACATAAAAAACGTTCCCTCATGTAGTAGTGGCAACACGCTTGTTTAACAGTTTGTACGCGAATCTGGCCATGTGGTGAATGTGCATTGCGATTAATACGTACGTAGGAGTTGTGATGACTGACTATTACGGTCTGCTGGTAAGCTGAGTGTCAAGTAAGCAAACGCTCTGAGCGATCGCTTAGATAGGAGGTTTCACAACAAAAAGGTTTTGTGTACAGAGTCTTAGTCTGATTTCGGGGCCCATGACCCCCATGGTCCATCGTTTCGGTCACATTATTGTCGGCCTGAGAAGTAAGATGATGCCGACCGGGTGCGGTACGGCCGCTGCGCTCACTATGTATGCAGGCAGTGACCTAGTCTATGGCCTTCTCGCGAATGTCTGCTTTGGTTTTGCGTATTGTACCGAGACAATTCCGTAATGATAAAGTAAAGAAATGTAATATGTGAAAGGAACAATATAGAATTGTTTTTTATTGCTACTTTGTTTTATTTTACTATTTTGATTTTATCGTGCGGGACACGTTTAACCCGGGACTCGGTCACAGCCCTACAATTTATAAAATCTTTGGTATGCCCCCTCTTGGTATCGAAGCCGGTTTCCCAGGTGGACGGCCAATGCTCCCAACTATCCCACACTCTTTGAATGTAGATGTATATATGGTACTCAACAGTTTGCTTTGTGAGTCACTCACGCGTTAAGAAAGATATGGTCTTCACAAGTTTACTTCTGGGCATTACGCCTTCATGAGATGATACACTATAATCAATGTACACTGAGTCTCATCCAATTAATCACATAGAAAGCGGGAAAACCCAGTTCTGTGGCACCTACCCTTGCGGCCCTGTCCTGATCACGTCGCTGTCCCCTCCAGCCCCCAGCCGCCCCGATTGTTGGACCTCCTGCGGCTGGATTCCACATCGATGGGCAGAGGCTTCCACTTGGGCTCTTCTCTGCTGTAGTAGAATAGGTTAACACATGGTCTTGGTCAGTCCTTTGATGTCGGACCTGGCATTTTCTCTTCAAAATTACTCATAGAGACCTCACACATTTTGTCTAGGGAGGTTTGCAAAACCCTCAAAAGTAACACCAATTAGCCCAGATCAAATGAATTCTCCCCCCCTGCAAAATGACAGTTGATATTACATTGCCTTTGTGCAACTTATTTAAACCAAAAGTCGAAGCATGTTCACCCACAATAGCAAGTTACATCTGATTTCTTGATAGTAGACAGAGGACATTGATTACAAACATGGTTTCGCACATTATCAGATCGGTGCCGGTTTTTTCCAGCTTACTAGGAAGGTGATTTTGAGCTGCTACCATGACCCCCCCCCCCCCCCCCCAAAAAAAAAAAAACCCTCATTCCTAACTGATCCGGAATGGAATGAATTAACTTGCTAGAAATGGAGAGCAGGCTTGAAAGAACACAGTAATGCTACGAGTCTTCCGCTTATTAAATATTCTGTGCACAATTATTCTTATTTCTTCCTCTGCAATCTCAAGTTTCTATTAAGAACAAGTTTTTTATTGTTTTCCCCTCCACATGCTACAATGCAATAATTAAAGATTTAGGAAAATCTACTTGTTTCAGTAGATTCGATTCCAGTTTTGAAGTCTTCATTCCCGATGTCTAATAGAAACAAAAGTGGACCAGTTTACTACCACTACTAACCTTCTTCTCCAGAAGAAGCCAATCGGGAGCCCCTGTCAATCTGTGGTCTTGGGGCGGATTGCCTCCCCTCCTAGTTGTTTTCCATGGCACGGCAGCGCCTCCTCTATGGGCACTCACCGGCTCGAGATCCTTAGGAGGCGGCTTGTACTTCGGGAGTCTGGATCCTGATGTGCAGAAAACGTGCATCTTTCTACTGTTAATAGTCAAGCCAATTGCATACACAATGTTTTCAGGGTGACAGGTCACTCTTCTGCGGCAAACCAATCCACATTCCATCCCGAATGCATTCAAATAATAAATACAAGGCATCACATTGCTGTTTGGGAGTCTGGGACCCTGGTACTACCATAAAAAACTTACATGCTGGAGTCACAGTTGATATAAACGTATCCTGTGAGCCTCAGTGATCGGCAATCATGTGTTCAGGTTCAGTTTCATGTATTTTGTGTCTTCACTTCTTACGGGTATCAGGAATATGAAAATACCTGAAAAAAGGGGGGGGGGGGGGGGGGAGAGAATGTAAAAAGTGAAGGACGTTTATGGATATGAGATTGTTTGTGTTTACAACAGTAATCTCAAATGCATCATTTCATTGCCTGATGGCTCAATTGCCTTCTTGAACCCGCATTAGAGATGGTGTTTGAACGTGAACACGCTTTTACAACATTTGCAAGTGGTGTAGACTGTCCAAAGTCTTGTGTAAAACTGACGCTATGCACTCCCAAAAGTGTGCATCAACCAAGCCATCGTCCCCAAAGGTGTAGCAATCATGTATGCACTCCCAAAATGTGTAACACTCGTCTAGGTACTTCTAAGAGTATGTAGCAATCATGCTGATGCATCTTACAAAAGCTGTAGCAATCCCGTCTATGTACTACCAAAAGTGCTTTTGAGTCCTTACTCTATATATATGCAATCAACTGCAATCAACTCCTTAGTTTCATCTCAGCGCTTTGTTCAGCTGCATGTTCTTCCAGATTCTAAGGCATCTTCCAAGCAAACAGAAGTGAAGGTATGGTTTTTACGTCACCCACCACAAGTTCTACGGTGACCGCTCATTCACCACTGCTGTGCCTCCCTCTGCTGGAATACCCTTCCTGACTCTGTTTCGCCTGGCTCAGACTGTAATACTTGCAAGGGCTCTTAAAACATTCTCTTCACTCAGAACTTTGGTAGACTGGGCCTTCTGTTATGTCTTTGTTGGGTGTTTCTCACCCCTGTTTTTAGTTCTCTGCTTATTTCTTTCTTGTTTCTGCTCTGGTTTCATTTTAGGTCGGCGAAAGTGACTAGGAGGCTTTTAGAATTAGGTTGCTATATCAAGTCTCATTGATTCAATTTCATATTCATATAATTATATTATATTATTCCCCTCTCAAGGGTCCAACAGCGTGCCTTTGTCACAAACAAGTCCTCGCAGACGAGCCAAATTCTCCTCACTAGACAACTTGCACATAACAATGTCTCGTTACACTCTCACTGGCCATGAAACTTATTTTACTAGGCAAATAATTAGCTAGTCATCACTGAAACAGAAGGTTGTTGTCCATCCCACTCCACCCCCCTCTCCCACATCCAAATAATAAACATAATATAATATAGTAATAATGACCACTTATAGAGCAAATGGCATTAACCCATAAGTCATATACTCCACCACCCCTCGATGCCACCACACCACTCAACCTAGGAGATGAAAATGACACTTTTTTCAGAATTTTGGCAGAGCACTACTGCGCTTCTTCCTTTCTCCAAGAACGCATGCGTTTGTCATGGTTTGAGTGTAAATAATGTACTTTGAATTCGAATCGCAACCAAATGTACTTTGCATTCCGAATCGCAACCAAACGCGCATTTCGCATGTTTTCTAGCATTTTCGCACCGTTTGGGAAAAGGGAGGAAAGAGCATTTTGCCATTCAAATCGCGACAAAATCCCGGTGCCTACCACCCCCTTACTGTCACCTCTACTCTCCACTCCATTGCTAGGCCCCAAACCTCTGCCAGACACATATCCATTAAATCACATATCGATACTCGCTCCTAGATCTAAGACCTTCAATGACATCAATTCTGCACTCATAGCAGCTGGAAAGACACTCTCAATAACAATATTGACATGTGTCTTCTGTCCAGACCACCCTTGGCAATGAAGGCCGAAATGATCGGTTCTTGTTCCTGGGGTGCCAGCAACTATTTCAAGGCATGATCACATACGCTGTGTTATAACCAGGTGTGGCAAACTGTGCAGGTATGCTGATGTAAGAAGCCAGTTCATTAATTAATTGGTGAGTTGAAACATGCTGTACATTGCTGTCAGATAATGTGCATCTGAAAAAATTATTTCTTTGACAATTAATTACGGGAAAATACTTGAAGTGCATACATATCTTTCCGACACATACAGAAATTTGGTCCTCTGTTTTTTTTTGTATTATGCTGTTTTAATTTTTAGAATTACTGTTAACGTGCACGATCCATCCACATCCAAACGAATACTGTCAGACTCTTTAGTAAAACCCCTGGTCAACCTTGTAAGGGGTTCATGGAGTGTAAAACGTGCAATGGGTTTCGTTGTTAAGTCCTAAGTAGAACTCAATCTGTTCATAAAAGGACTCCAGATTGAAAATGAACGTTGTTGACATCTTTGTTAGAGAGAACTTAAACATAACACCGGCTAATCTTTCTTTCCTCAGGATGTCCAATAAAGGAGAAGAAGAGCTGTAAGTGCATTCATTTCCTTTTCAAAGGGAAAGTGACTCTCAACAGTATATGCAAAACAACTTACATTACTTCAAATTCCTTCACGTAGGCAGCTATGAGGTCCTTCAATGGGCTTAACCAACGTGGAAAAAACATAATAAAAATGAGATGCTGCATAATACTCGTTTGGAAACAATGTGTTAAAGACAATACTTGTACGATGTAATAGGATATATTGTGTGAAAGGGGAAATGTAATGAACTGCAAGTTGTATGGATTTAGCAAATAAGCAGTTCCCTTCGATGGTTGGTATATAATGGTATCATACGACATTAATGTGAGGAATCACAACAGGTAGCATGAGCACCCCATCCCACATTGTATAACTTCATTCATAACCTGATCATTCTTGAAATGTGACTGGTCCATGAGAATCAGCGCCCTTGCATTATCACTGGACATAGTTGTGAGCACTAATGGGGTAGAATGTGGAACTCTCCCCATGGCGATTTCAATGCTTAATTTTTGTACACGCTTGGTGATGTGATGGAGCATGAAACAAACACACAAGGGCATCTGGGCCCAGGCGGGACGCAAAAGGCATTCTTATCCCATGTGTGTTACTCCTGAGGCCTGGTGTTGGTCACATTTCAAGCAAGCTAGTTTGCACAGTCCAAGAAGTTTGTTTGGGTTACGCCTGCGGCCCCCCCCCCACCTCCCAAAATTGTTTACGCCCCACTACATGCTGATATGAAGAGTATTGCACAGGTGGCAAGCCTTCATAACTTCGGAAGAATTCCAATGTGAGATCGTTTCTGTGCTTCATCTTGAGCATGTAACTGAATTTCTACAAATTAACAGGATAAAGTTTAACTCCCATGCTTGAGCAAGAATTGCTCTTGAATGAACCGGGTGGCCAAAGGGATTATTTTCATTGTCTAATAATATGCAATCTGGGGGACATTAATGCTAGTACCGCTCTCATGTATCGCTCACAGCCCCATGGTCATGATTATTATAGGATATGAACATGCTCGCTCATTGATGCAACCCTGACGGGTGACCCCCCCCCCATAATCCAATAAAGCGTTGCCCAAAAATAGTTTAATTAAATACCAAATTCTGGCAGGGTAATTTTCTGGATACCAAAATGGTTTGTTCAATGATATTAGACTGACTAATGTTAAGAACAATACTGGTTCATCTGAATCTATCCACGCACATAAAACATTTTTAGAGTCATTGGTGTGGGGGCCCCGCTTTTGAACATGAGGTTGTTGGGTTTTGTAACAGTCGCATTAGGCAGATTTAGTCTAGCTAAGCTAATTGACCACTGAGTGAACACCATTCCATTATTTCATGGGATACAATGGTTTGGTTACTTAAGCTACCAGCAAGTTACTGTTTTTCTTCAAATTTTCTTGGGCCCTAGTTGATTTGTGGATGATGCTGAGCAATCCTCTACATAGATCAATGAGCAAGTAAATCTGGAAAAAAGAGACTTTTAGCTGACCTTTGCTATCTGGATGTTTTCATCCCAAATCTGAACACTTTATAATAAGTACATTAGTGATTGATGATTAAACTCTATATCATCTAAACAGTGTACTGACAAGAAGCAGTTTGCATTCCTTCACAAAAGTCATTCCTAGAAGACCTTTGGGCTCCCATATGCATCACACTTTATTTATTATTATCATAGTATATTTTATTAGCAATGAGAGTACAACTTGAGCTATAGAAGAAGCAATGTCAGGACCATAATAAGCTTTAAAACACCCTATAAATCAAGAAATTCCGATAACGGATAACGGATAACTGGGCGGACAAATGAATATGATTGCAGACCAGGCAGCACTGGCCCTGTCGTCTAAAACTACCAGGCAGGTAGGCTCAGGCAAGGTTGACAGGATCATGAGCTCCTGCAGCTGGGTAGCCAGTTGAAACAGGCGTTTGAGGTTTTTTGCCTCATTGCGCAAGAATAGCCAATCGGTGTTGTGCTGAAACGAACGCCTGTAGGACTTCGTTCCACCCACGACTTTGCTCACTGTCAATCTGTATACTGTCTGGGAGGGACTATGGATGGGACTTATGAGACTTTTCAGCACTGAAAACAAAGCAATAGCCAACCTTTTGGGGGGATATGGTTTGGCAACAATTTCATAGTCCATCCTCAAAAAGTCTGATAATTGGAATGTTGGCACTTGAGATAGCTAGCTGCCTAACTATTTTAAATTCAACAATGACTGCGACATTGACCTTTCTTCTTTTCCAACTTCCTTGAAAATGTCTTTGTCTACAGTAAAATTCATATCACTAAACTGACCTACAACTGTTTTATTAACTTTGAACCTAATGTTGGCAAATTGTGAGGAATCTTCTAATCTTAATTTTCCAGTTATTTATTAGGCTTCCATGAGACTTCTGCTGGATTCAATTATTTTCTGAGAATCCAGAGAACCCCAATTCTCTGGGATATGTCAAGAGAAGTCCTGCAGAGATATGTTATTACCCTCTCCTTTCCTTTCCAATTAGTGTTCCTTTCAAGAATTCATGAGTCGGCAAAAAAAAAATAGGTGGCCAGGCTGTTACACCATGCTTCAAAAGGCTGTTCACTCTATACTCAAGGCTGACAGAGTAGATGGCAGACTTCACTCAAATCTTCCCTGCCGGAGTATTCAAGCACTTCACGCATACAATGAATTAAGCAATGATCACAGACCATGCAAGACATTGCTGGTAGTTTGTGAGTCATGGTACAGGTTCTTAAAGAGAAGTCCAGCCAAAAAAAAAAGTTACAATGTCAAAACATAGTGCATTGAAGATCCTGCCAATGAAACTTTTAAGTTCGTAGCTTGTTCGATTATGAAGTTATGAATTTTTAAGATTGGTTGATTTATCACAACTGATTAGCAATTTTGCAAATTGGCAACATTTGATGATGTCATTTCCTACCAATTATAATAGTTAAGTTAAGAAGATAATTTTTAACCTTTACCTCATATTTTGTAGAAATGACATCATCAAAAGTATTGCCAATTTGCCAAAAATTGCCAATTTATTGATCATTTTCAGAAGACCATATCTCCTCAACCGACATGCTATGAAGTTGAACAAAGTGAGTGATATGCACTTGGTTTTCAATACTCTATAATAATATTAGAACAAAGTAAAATTTTGGCTGGAATCGCCCTTCAACAACGGAATACGAATGTCTCTAGTTCACCAATGTCTCAAGTAGTTACTGTAGTTTGTTGAACCATAAATATACTGGTAGATATATGTAAAATATGCCTATAAACCTCATAAAACTGAACTAATCACACATCGCATTTGACAGAATAATTTACCACACAATTCACATGTACACTGCTTTTTGATAGCCAATGTGAGGCCAAAGCATGGGGCTATTACAAATATTACATCATACAAATAATCGCATATGGACTGAAAATATGGAGCTGGAAACGAGAGAAGGGCACAAGTTACTCACTGGATCAGTGGAGGATGGTTCTGGCTGAGCTGGACTCTTCTCTGTCACAGGCGATGTCACCACAGCTCCTGCTAACAGGAAAGACGGGCAAGATAAACTCAGTATTTTTGCCATGGACCTCCTCCAGATTAAATAGCCAGTGCAGTTCAACAGGATTATCGCCATCATGCCTCCAATTTAGTCAATAATTAAACTATTTACCACTCTTAGTTAGGAAACCGAACCAATTCATTCTATTTTTTCACTCATCCATTCCATTTTTTTCACCCATCTCAGGCCAGTTTTTCATTTATTATTGCCGTCGTGCTGGTGGAATAAATAAACTAAAATTGTAACCCTTTTTTTTTTAGTCAAGACTATTAAATGATATATGCTAAGTTGAAAAAATTGCTATTCCAAAAAATTATCTGGTTGTGGAGTCACTCTAACCAGCTGCCTGTTATTGCATAAATAATGGATGGCTATAGAGTTAGAGAGCCAACCAATCAGAGTAGTGTATTTGCAATAATGGATAGCTGGGGTTGTAAAATCTCCATTAGAGAGGTTTATAATGGACTGAAAAATAGAGTGTTCTGTATACGTGTACACTGTTAGTGCAGTGTAGGTCGCTTGTATGTAACTTTGCAAATGACAATACGTTATTAGCAAAGCATTTAAATGAGACCATGAACTTTGTATGACTCACACACTCTATCATTGCTGAATTATTTAAGCAGGTTGGTTTCTCACTGAAGAACAGAATTATACAGTTCAACATGCAATTAATGCCTTCAAGTTTATCAGTCGCAATCGATCAAGGTTTCTCTAGATAAATATCTCTCGCAGACTCAACAACTCATAGCCCCCTTTGGAAAAAATTTGCAAGTTGAAACTTAGAGAAAGAATACGGTATTGAACAAGCGTGATATAGATGTCAGGGCATTTTTATGAGACAGTATTATACAACACAACTACTTCCTTTCCAGTGAAAAATTCCAAACAGATTATCGACGACAAGAAAGGTTGAACACTCAAGATCAGGTTGGCTCCTCTGGCTTCATCACTCTTCATAACTGTTGTTAATGTTTTCAATCCCTTTTGAGGTCTTCAGTCTGGTCTTACTGAATATGATACATGAATCAAGAGAGAAACATGCCAAGGGCAGAGAATACGTACCGCTAACAGATGGAGTAGCTGGAGTAGCTTCTACAACAGGTTCTGGGTGGGCCTCGACAGCTGCAGGAGCCGTCGACTTTTTCCAGGCATTCACCTTTGGTGGCGGAGCAGCAGCGATCTTCCTTGCATTGGCGGTGTCATGCTTCTGCCTCTCTCAAGGGCTCAGGCTTCACCTCGGCGGGCTTGCCTCCGGCCTCCACACCGGTTTCCTTGAGTAGTTGGTCTTGCCGTGCCTGGGCCTCCTGCCCTCTACCCTATTCCTAGCTTGGGTGACCTGGTCCCCTTCGGCTGACTGCCTGCCGCACCACCTCTGGGCTTCTCAGGGCCATTGGCCCGGGCCTTGGGAGAGGGCTTCCCTCTGTATCCGTCCTGCGCTGTGGACAAGGGGGGATCCTCACTAGGGCTGTTGACGGGTATCCCACCCTCACTGTTCTGTCCACCCAGGGTGGACTCACTGGTAGGTGGAGGGGGGTTGACCTCCATTCTTGTCTTCCAGACATTGAACTTTGGGGGCGGGGCAGGGACGTACTGCTTCTGCTCAGTTTTGTCATCCTTCTCTGCACCCGCCTCGCCATTCTGCTCGGCGGGAGGCTGAACGTTCTCCTTGCTCTCGTCACTGCTGGGGGCGCTATCGCTGCCCTGGATGGCGCTAGGCGGCGTAGCCTTCTGAATGGGTGGTGGCTGGGGTTCCTCTTTGTTGCTAACAACACTGCTGTAGGAGGCTGGCTGACTGGCCACTTCAGCTGCCATTGTGAAGTACAGCAGCACACAACAGGTGTAACCGCCACTCTTCCTCTATTCAATGCGTTTGAAACATGTACCAGTTTCTGTTTTTGGAAAATTCAAGCTGAAGCTGGCCGATTCCAAGTGAAGGTAAGAATTTCAGTATCAGTTGACTCTGAAATACAAAAAGAAAGTCTAATTTGTCACACACAGGAAGATTAGAAAGTTACCATGTCTTAACAGGGGAAAAAAATGAGGCTTGCTTATTGACAACAGGAAATTATCTGGAGGGAGCGAATTTGAAGGGAAATTACTTTGTGGACTAAATTCAGTCATTGGGGCAGGCCTACATATTTTTAAGATTCCCAATTATGCGGCCTCAAGGGCCGCATTAACAATAGGCGACTCGGCTAGGTCATTCTAGTAGAATACACACCAATAAATCTTGGGGATACCTCCGTTCCAGGTTCCAGGGCTCGTTTTTCTGTTCAGAGAGATTTCAAAGGTAAAACAGTGCTGGGCTAAATGCCAACCTGCTGATGGTGGTTGGACAGAATTGATTAGGTCTAGTTTTACTTGTATCCTCTGGGAATGTTGATTGGTATCACACCAAACTGTATCTGCACAGCACTGCCAGATGGACAAAGATGGAAGAGAACAGGCAGTGGTTGACATGATATTGCCATGTGGTGGGACGGAATGATAAATTCTAGTAATGTGCATACCCCAAATTTTCATACACTATATCGAAAGTGAATAGTAAAGAGTGCTTCGCCAGCACTGACCAATAGATTGACTATTGCTTCATCATTTGTGTGAACAATAGTGGATTCATTCTGTATCAGTGGAACAACATCAGTTTCATGAAAGCGTGTCTGTGTGGTGCGTTGGATTGTGGGGTGGGACGGCAGAATGTTTTCATTGGGAAATTGTACACAAATACTCTAATTTCACATCAACCTAATGACCAACAGTTAAAATGTTGTTCTAAACTGTATGAGAGAATAAAATAAAAGATGTTGTGGTATTGCCATGGTAACACCCACACATTATGTGGTGAGAGGAATGACTGGTTCAATCTAAACATATATTTTACTCAATTCTGGTTGAGGAAATAGTGGGAAAGGTGGCACTCCTAGCATTTAGATTATATTATTTATGCATTCCAGAATTTGTTTTTTTTAAATAATTGAACACTATTTTGCTATCACAATGCTAGCACATCCTAACGTTGGGGTGACGTAATGTGTGTGGACAGATATAGTCACTTGGTTCGTGAAAGGTATTAAGAAGGCAGAGAGTCATGTCTACATAAGATAGTCACTTTGTTGTTGTAGTTAGACATTTACCCCAAAAAATGATGTTTCAGAAATCAGATACCATCACTTCCATGAAAATATGGGCCAAATTTGAAGACTGGTGAGGTTGGCCGAGCAAGAAACAGTGACCAGGGGATTAGCAGGTCAACTAATGAAAAATAAAGTGACATTCGAGTGACTTTGCTGTGATATTCCGTACCACCACTCCTCGATTCCATCCCACAGGTTTTCTGTAACCTTACTTCATTCAATTCCCGGTCCACCACATATGAACATGCATTTGGTGCAATGCCCACCTCTCATTTGGATATCCGAACCACATGATTTTTGCATGATAATGCACTTGGTCTTGTACTGTTCACAACTATAGGTGAAATTTCCTATATGACGGTTTTTAATTTTCAGGATTGGTGATGTGTGCTGAAGCTGTCAGCTAAAGCTTGGGTTTCACCTCCAGTCCAGTATGCTGTTCAAATTTAGATCCTTACTTCTTAAAAGTAAGCAGCCAAGTAACCATTCCAAAGTGGATTACCAAGCATTGTTAGGGCTGATGAACTAAATCTGGGGAGAATCCCTCCGAATTTTCATTCATGCGAGGGATATTCCAAAACACTTCTAACCAAATTTATTCAGCAGAGAGCGTCCTGTAGTATGGACTTCGATGACTTTGATGGGGAAAAAAACCCTTGGAGACATTTGTGAAAGTTAGTTCAGTTTGTTCTGTAATTTTCCATGGTTTTTAACTGCTTCTTGCCCTTCCCTCTGATTACTGCTGCAAGTTTATCCACTGCAACTAACCTAATGGGGTCATCACATCAAGCTTTGTGGCAACCCTGCACTGCAGGTGAAGATTCGCAAGTATTCTTAACATAGAGTGTTAACAGAGTGTGAAAAAGCCTGCCAAGAGATGGTGTTTTGTCAAAATTGTGGTTGTCTTAATATTGTCCCTTCAAAATCAGTGGGACTCAGAATTGCAGGCAATTTTCCTCAGGTCTGGGTTGTCTGTTTTTAGGATATTGTGGCATCAAATATGTTTCATGAGGGTTCAAAGAGCAACTGCAAGATTTTATTTTCGTTTTTTTTCCCACAATATGTGTCCCATGGAGGTCTAGCTTCACTTTTTTATCAATTATTATGGTAGACTGTGTTTAGATCAGAAAAACAGCTTCATTCAGTCAAAAAAAAAAATTGATTTCAATTTTTGAAAAAAAAATTTGTTTCTGTAAAGTCCATGCAGTTAGACTGTTTTGAACCACATACAATATTTGGTGGCAATAGGCTCACAAATGTAGGCTAGGCCTATGAGTATGAGACAGATATCATGATCTTTCTGTTTTTCTCCATCGACTGCTAACAGAAACACTGTAACACTTTAGAAATCCCCCTGTTAAGTTTACATTCTGGCATGACCATCAGTTGGTCACCTGAATTCAAAATGAAACCCAATTTTTCCAACTCAAATCAAGCAATTATTTTGTCTCTTGGCTCAATATGCATTCCATGGCGACCTAGGCTAGCCTTCACAAGTGACAATACTGACAATTCTGACAATTCTGACAATACATCAAATTACACCTACCTCACGATATTTACAACAAGCTAACTTAAAAACGTTCGATTCGACCTTCACAAGAGGACCAACTATGAAGACTAGAGTCTACAGAGTTATGTGCAGCTGCTGGCCAATGGAGCCTAACCTAAGTTACACTAGCCTAACATTGCGTTTAATGCTACAGCCAGCCCAAGGTTAGGCCCGAGCCGTGTGGGCAAATTTTTTGTGCAGTAAATATGTTTTATATGAGGATTACCTACCTCACCTGCGAACAATAAACATATCGCAGTTAAACATACCATAAACCAAAATACGTATACCGAGTATTCAATATGAGCTGTTGCGCTTTTTTATCCCCCCAAAAATACTCACGAGGTGGTGTGAAAATATTCTGTTCAAGATCTCAATACGGTCAGGATGCAGACTTCGCTTATGGAATTTCGTGCAGTACGTGTGCAATATTGGAGGCATGTGTGATAAGATAACAATGGTTAGAGATACATAACACGAAAACGTTCGTTTGGATAATATTGCTAGAATGTAGCCTAGCGAACAAAAGCAAAAACTTTCCACATGTAGTAATGTAACCCAAACTATTTACTTTCCGTCAGAAGTATTTTATCAAAATTGAAATGAATCAAATGAGCGTTATGAACCCTCGGCGCTGTCGGCAATGTTGTGGGAAATACGTAAAATGAACCCCCAAGTTCCACTATTCCGTCACAGTCACTGATTGGGTCAGAGGCAGTTGCATCGCCCAAGAACTACATGGAGCGTAAGCAATGATAGGCCACAAATGCGGACTATTCAAGGTGAGCGCCACCACCAATTGTCGCGTAGGTGCGCATCATTTGTGAAAATTTAGGGGTGTTTTCGAATTGTGAATTCAGGGCATTTTCTCAAAGCAAACAGGGACGTCGCGAGCGGGGGGTAACTCACCCCCCCCCAAAAAAAATTGTCCATCGCGACCTTTCAGTTGGAATTTTCAATATCCACCTTTTGGATTTTGACAGAATCGTCAGATCGGATATTTTACGGACTGAGGTCCGAGGCCCAGTCGACTTTGTATATTTTCCAACTCCAACCATAATTATGTCTATTCATGTAAAAACTGTGAATACAATTACATTACATACAAACGAAATATGACAACCGTATTCATTCCGTTACGCGCCCAGGGCGCTTGCAAAGTTTCGAGATGGGCGCTCACGAGAGTATAATTATTTTTGCAATTTCCGCAGCCCATGACGTGTTATGGGTAATCGATCTGCATTGCAAAAAGTTGGGTGGGCGCTTACGGGAGATGGGCGCCTAGCGGAATGAATACGGTATCAATTTTTTCCATATATTATCCAGATAATGTGCCAAAATTTTGCGCGCTCCGCGCGCGATAACAATGCTTCTTCCTTCAATTAACACACATATTTACAACAACCGCCATGATTTGCTGTCGGTAGGTCTATTGTATGGCAACCATTGGTCTAGTGTTATGATTACAGCTTGGGTAGGGATTAGATTCGCGTACAACTAATACGGAAGAAGCGTGTAAAAATCTGCTAATTGACCCTCAAGCATTATTTTACATTAGGCTAGTGCAGTTTTGTTTTTCTGCATGGGATTAAAATATAGAAATAGCATCCTGGATAGTTCAGCTGGTAGGAATATTGGCATCCCGGATCATTTGTTTTCCCCAGATTGTGCCGGGGAACCCCCCCCCCCCCAAAAAAAAAAAAAAAAAAAAAAAATCCGCAAAAAGGAAAAGTCGGGGAAGCGATAAGACCGAGGTGTGACAGATTGTTCAATTCTTACACCGATTACAAAAAAAAATATCACAAAACGCTCCGGTTTGAAGCAGTGTACATGCAGCCCAAATCTCCTGGGAAGAGGATCACTTCCGGCCATCTGGGGCTGCGCAACCAAAAGTTCCGTGCACGACCTGCCAACCTGTGGTGGCCCGTTCCGCTTAGATAGTACATATGCCCCTGAGAAATTGTCCTCTTGCCCCCAGATTACAAAATCTGGCAACGCTCACTTGGCTGACTGGCAAAATTTCAATGATAAAATGCCCGAAAAAAACGTTCCAAAAATTGAGAAAACGGTACCCTGGGCGGCGATCATAACTTTGGTCGATTCGGGCAAATATGATTTTTGTCCATACGTGTCTCTTTCAAGTGGGGGGGAAAATATAGGTAGGCCACGAGTAGAATTCGGTTTAGGACTTGGTTCATGTTGAACCCCCCCCCCCCCCCTTCCCACTACAAAAATGCCGGAATCCAACTACTAACTGGCCATTTTCTTAACACTGCGCACACAGTTTTAGAGTCTACTTCTGATCCTTAGTGTTCAGATTGGCTTTGCCAGCTGACGTGGCTGTTTTATATAAGTTGAAAAGCTACGGTATATGTAACGAAAAACAACAGGGCAGGTATGTGCACATAGATGGAGGTTTTTTACGTGATGACGTAGGAACTATACAGGAGCGAGCGTGGCCAAACATTCTGAGACATGAGAATTTTGACGAAAAATTTGAGCGTAAAACGGAAACTGGACAATTGTCTGCTGACTGGCTCAATTCTTTTTATCAAATGCCCTAAAAATCACCACAAATTTTCCATCACAGTGATGCTCAAGCAAATTTTCAATTTGCGGGTCAGCCTCCAAACCAATGGGAAGGGTCCTCGATGGAATATCTCTACGACATGGCTATGTTGATACCACGATGAAGAAATGTAAGGATTAACGTCGATCATTTTTGGGAAATTTGCTCTCAATTTCAGGATTGCATACTACCATAAGTCGCGGGAATGGCCGCTCCCTGCAATCTGGGGGGGGGGGGGGGGGCTGTAAGACTATTTTCTTGTACGGTTCGTCGGTCGCGTCAACTGATGGTGGCGCCAATTGTCATGAATCAACTTAGATCCGTTCCTTCAAGAGTGGTTTTTCTTGAATATACATTTCAGAATTTTATGTCAATTTTGGGTATGTTGCTTACTGTCCCATAAGCCATGGGAAGTACCGTTTCAGCAATCTGGGGGATTCGTAAGGCTCAAAATGTCTTTGTACCTATACGAACACTATGCTTGGCCACAAATTGTAAGGAATAACCTCGATATTCCCCCCCTTCAAGAAACGTTCTTGAAATACAAATTTCTGAAAATTCCCTTGTACCCTAGCTTCCACTATGTGGCGGCTGTCCCGACTTGTAAGGAATACATCGATCAGTTCCTCAAGAACGTTTTCTAGAGATTATGAATTCTGAAATTTATTGCCATTTTAGGGACGTTCTTGACTGCCAACGTTCCCTGGAGATGCCGTTTCCTGCAATCTGGCGGTCTGTAAACCAATTTTTTTCTTTTATTACCCACGCGTCACACCCGACGGTGGCCCGAATTGTACGAAACAAGCATTGATCATTTACTTCAAGATGTTTCTCGAAATCAAAAAATCGGTAATTTATTGACGATTTTATGGGATGTTGCTTAATGCCCCCCCAAATTTTCAAAAATTTTAAAAAAAAAACTCCAGTAGGGGCCGTTTCCTGCAACTGGGGGGTCCTGTAAACGAAAAATCCCCTGTTACGCTACGCGCCAACCATGTGCCCAGGGGCCGATTCATGATTACAACGGGAGGGGTCCAACTTGGCTCCAGCAAAAATGGCAGTCCAACTTTATTCCACCTCACCCTACCCCCCACGACGTCTATACCATCTTTCATTCACTTTATTTTCCAAATTTTCCTCGAATGTCATTTTTTTGTTTTTCTTGGATTCTGAACTCTGGATTTGAAATAACTTCTCATCACTCAAATCAAGCTTTCAGTCAGATATTCTGTTTTTTCATATTTTCTAACTAAACATCGATTCTCACGGAATCTCACCGGGGGAATATTGTATTTTCACCCCATCTATTGTTCATGCTACTAAGTATTAACCCTTTAACAATGAAGGAAAAAATCAAAAGAAAAATTCACCATCAGAACCATGGGTTCTCTGAGATGTTAGAAGAGGCCCTATGTGGTAAGCTCTGTGGGTGATAGATACCGTAGGCTAATAAGCAAATGAGGATGCGTGTTACTCACATAATTATCTTTGCTCGTGCATGGGACCGCGTGCTCGTGCAATGGAGTTTCATGATGAAATCATGATATCATAGTTTTTATCGGTCGCCACTATTTTCGGCAGCGTGGAATTTCTAGTAACGTATGGCCCGGCCTAAAAAGGTCTAATGACCCACTTTTAGTTCGTGTCGATGACACAACATGGTCTATTATCGTCAATCTGATGAAGCGCGCCCCCATCTCCCAGCAGCTGGTGAATATTGCTCGCAAGGTTGGACCTTATCTGGTTCACCTAGTGGGGCGTTCATCAGATTCGGTGGAACTGATACCACCCCTTCCCCCCCACCCCCCCCCCTCCCCCGCCATTAGAAGCGCGAGGTGGCAGGAGCGATAGAGTGTCCGCCTGCAGTATTGATCCGATGTCCCTGGTTCAAACCCCCTTCTTCCTCGTTGTATGAGAGTGGGCTGCACGAATAAGCTTAGCTCTCCGTCATGTCGAATGGATACGTTACTAATGCCGGCTCCAGGACTCAGAAATTCTCACCCTGCCTCGTTATCAGGGCACTCTCCGAAAAGAGTAGACCGGATTCGCCAGTGTTCTTACACTCCCGAAACTGGAGCCCTCCACCAATTTTTCGACTAAGGAATGTCCTCAGTAACTGAATCACCTTCGGTGGCAACGGAGCATAACACGAGCGTATAACTGTACAATTAATTGAACCTGTCCCCTGGCATTCGAAGCTACCTCGTCGGTTAGTAGGTCTAAGACCGATATATCCAAATTATAGTCGGCCAAGTCTCATACGGCGGCATAGCATTCATATCGTCACTGCCATCCAGATAGCAAAAATGGCAAAGGCTTGTCTGAGAGGAACCATAATGTCTTGAGAAAAGCATTAATTATCTGTAAAAAATCCTCATATGGCAACTTTCACGCGAGTCAAGTGGCGTACCCACGGGGGGGGCATACCCCTCCCCCATGACCAAGTGACCAAGAATTTATTCTTACAAAAAACCTGATTTTTCGAAGCAAGTTCAGTCGAGTTATTGAGCTGTTATCTACAAGATGCATCAGTATGTGTCTAGGGGTCCATAAATTGTTCTTATTTGCCAATGAGGGATGTGAGCATAATGAGGGCGCCTATCCCTTGAGTTCCGAACCCCCCCCCCCCCCAACAAGACAGATCTCTCGGTACGCGCTGCACGTGAGTTTCATGCATTTTGTTTCATATCAATCTTTTGGGCAGTCACTAAACAGTTCTCTCGGGGGCTTACATTCACGGAGCATATAATACTGAAGAGGAAATAAACTGGGAATCGTGTGCCCAGTTCAAAGTCCCGTCAGAGACCACAAAACGAAGTGAGGAGCCCGCACTTATCGTGTATAACATCGTGAACATATTATATAAATATATATATATATATAAAATATAATATATTTATATATATATATATATAATATATATCTATATATATATATATATATATTATATATATAATATATATATATATATATATATAATATATATATCTGTAATAATAAGTTCTATATATATATATATCATATATATATATATATATATATATATATCTAATCTATATATTATATATATATATATATACTATATATATATATTATCTCTATATATATAGTTTTATATATTCTTATCTATGTCTGTATATATATATATATATATACTCTTATATATATATATATATATATATATATAATATATAGCTATATATATATATATCTTGATGTTCAAATCCCCCTTGGCAAGGAATCAATCGAAAATCCCAATCCCATTGCCTCTGGAAGTATAAAATCACGGAGCGAAGTAGAGCTATAATTAAATTTGTGAAGCTCGAACAGAGGTAGCTGTCAGACAGAACATATTTCTAATCATTTCTGGCAGAATGCGAATCAATATCGTCCAAATCACATGTCACTGAAACACTAATGTTTAATGAGGCGCTGTTGGGGCATAGCAATCGGCTCCACACTGACTTCTGCTCTGCTGTATGGGAGCTCCAGTACAGATGTTTTCGATTATGCATTGTTCCTGCTTTCAAGGAGAACTACTCCCCGTGCCCGTGAAATAATAGATAAAGCGATCTGATTCCTTGGAACGGCTAATGTGTAAGTCCAATGCATCTGCCTACTGACCTTATTAGTTCGTACCAGAAAACGTTTCTGGACGCTTTTTCTGTCGCGTTTATCTTTCTTCTCTTTCTTATAAGAAGTACTATAACAACCGAAAAATCCTGCAAAAATGATTACCTTTGGTACATTTTTTCTCCCTGAAATATGAAATTCTCCCCAGGAGGCAATTTCCCCCTGTTGGGAAACCACTGCTTCAGATAAAAGAACTCCAACTATCCACATTCACTCCCCCATTCACTCAATCACTCCCCCACTCACTCCCCCCCTCACTCACTTACTCACTCTCACTCCTCACTCACATGACGAATACTGGAGCGACGCAGACTCGACATGATCTATATCCCTCCCCCCCACAGCCCGAGGTAGCGGTACCTTCGGAGCTGCGCCCTAGCCATAGTCGCCAGCTACGTGGACTGTCCTGCGAGCGACCCCAAACTATAGGCCCTTATAAACAAGCCATGTGCACGCGAGTAAACCGCCGACGTTATATGCACGCTAAAACAAAACAAGCTTACGTTTGACCACGTTTAGATGAAGCACATTAAATTATTGTCCATTTGACTTCCCAGTGATTTTGAAATGTCCTATTATCTGCTCTGTCGTTCATGGTCCAACTGTAAGTCCCACAACTTTCACAAGTTTGGTTAAACATATACACAAGTTAGAAAAGTCTCATATTTTATGCAAATTTGACCTCCTGTGACCTTGAAATTACCTCCATTGTTTTTTAGAACCTAACCAACAGACACATCCACTCCACCGAGTTTTTGTTCAAGTCTGAGAAGTTAGAAAAATTCGAAAAACACACAAATTTGACATCCTTCTGCTGAACCTTGAAATCAAGCGGTCATGTTATTCCTGACCAACGATTGTCTCCACCCACATGTTGTGTGGATTGGACAATCTGTTTTTTTCGCTCGCCAAACACCCACAACTCACGTTTGACATCCGTGACCTTAAATCACCGACATGTTTTTCGGGACCCACATTTCGTTTCCCACCCACCAAGTTTCTGAACTCGGATAACTCAGATGTTCGTGTAAAACCAGCGAAATAGAGGGCAGCAGACATGCAGTGATGCCCACCTTTCTGAACCCCTCCGAGATTTTACTAGGACGGCATTTGTACCAAGTTTCAAATTCATCGGCGACTCGGCGGCACGACCCCTTAAACCATAATAGCCGCCACGGACACTTCCAGTGTCCAGGGGGTTTCTTACCGTGTCCAGTAGGTGGCGCCGGGATTTCCCCGCCGGGGTGTCCGAGTTCCCCGACGGGGGTCCAAGTTCCCGACGAGCCTCACCCTAACCCCCTAATCAAAACTACTGTTTTATGTTTTCCTTTTTTGAACATTCTCTCAAAGAAAGGGGACATAACAATTAATACCCATTGTGGAGGGGGTTGTTTACTCGCAGTGGCCTCCACACCCAGGCGCTCCTCGAGTAGAAGAGGGTCAGTGTCCGATAACTAGTGCAAGAATCCTGGCGTTGGAAGGAGTTGCGTCGTGGAAACATACTTTACTTTACAGAGGCAACAGGGTAGACCCCAGCTGAATCAATTCCTAGGTCTAGTTGAACTGGACCCAACGGGTCCAGTTCAACTGGACTGGGTGCTGGAATTTGCCCAGTCCGTGGCGTCCAGTTGAACTGAAATTTAATCTGGCCGCAACGGGACTTTCTAACTTGACTACCGTTTGCCTCTGAATGGTAGCATAGTTCATGTCTGCTGCAGAAATGGCTTTTTATACCATTTGCTTCCATTATAAAGCTCAAGGCTGAAGTGTCTCTCATGTGAATTTCATATGGCACCCAGGACCATATTGCTATATACTAGAGTGTAATGGTGGGCTTATACTAGGTGTAGATGGAATACAAACATCACTGTTTGTAACATTAAGTATTATGCACTGCAGGATTTAACATGTAATTGAAGGAAACATAAATTATCATTTGAAATAAAATACTTCTTGAAGTAACTCTCTAAACTACTTGCATGTTTATTGACACATTTAATGTACTATAATTACAAAATCTTTTTCGATTGAAAACACTCACATACCGCATGTCCGTGTTCACCAACTACCTTAAAGCCTGGTTCGAATATTGAATACAAATGAGATTGGTAATAGGACTTAACTGGCCGTTCCAGCTGGACTTCTCTGACCAGTTCAACTGGACTTTACTGGATCATTCAACTTGAAATTTCTCGCCAGTTCACCTGGACTTCTCTGACCAGTTTGACTGGACATTACTGGACCACTTCAACTGACTTCTCTGGACCCAGTGTAACAGAACTTTACTGGACCAGTTCAATCTACTGACGGTTACAGGACCGGTTAAAAATATTACGGGCCAATTGGAACATAACTCTCTAGACCAGCTCATTTTCACATCACTTAACCAGTTCAACAGGACTAATTTAATGGACCGGTTTGACAGTTTAACGGAACAGAATACCCAGTCAGGACAGCTCCACTAGCGAATTAGGTGGGTAACAGGGGCATGCCCCACCCTCTTCTCACCTTCATGTTGCTCCCACATTTAGTTTATCCCATACTAGTCCAGGACCAGTTTGACTGGACATTACTTGACCATGCAGCTTGATGGAACACTGAATCAGCTATTAACTGTGTCAACATATCAGCCTGTGAGTTCAGCCGAATTGTGGAATTATAAGCTATAGTATAAGCTCCCTCGGCTGTGCAAATTATGAAAGGCCCTATTAAGGGGGACTAGTCCAGCTAAGTCGATTAGCGACTCCATCGAGTCCAGTTTGGAACTGCATTTCCAGTTCCCAGCTGAGATAGACCAGGTGAAACCAAATTGCGTCCACTTGGGTCCAGTTGGAACCTGTAGAATCCTTTGAAGGTCCTGTTTAGTCCATATGAAGTCCACTTCAATCCTGATAGGGTTTATACTCAGCACTGTTTTTGAAGACAAAGTCCAGTTGAAACCAACTGGGTCCAGTTGGAATCCAGTTGAGTCCAGTACAAAATTTCAACTGGACTCAACTGGAGTTTTCAGCTGGTCGGCAGAACGATCATCCTCCCCAACAGAATTGTAACCGGTTAATCTCTTGCAGGGACATTTCGAAGATATCCATAAGGCTAGTTGTATCCTAAATATATATATGCCACGATAATATATATAGTCTGTAGGAAGATAGGAGGATGGATACCTCTGATTAAACTCAACTAGGAACCTTGCAGTAATTCTAAAAGATCTCATATCGGCGCTAGTAATTACACTATAAAGCATCAGGTTGGACATATCATATCTACTGTCGACGGGGGCAAAAAACCCTCGTCGGGGTGAGTACATTTTAGCGTACCCACTCGGGCTCCCCGACGAGATGGGGAAAATTCCCCGACGGGGCCATGCCCCTCCCGTCGGGACCTGGCCCCCTGCCCCCCTGCCCCCGCTGGCGGCACCCTTAATGTGTCCCGTTTTTACTGCATACCACGGCGGACTATGGATCGCAATATAATATAATATAAATATATTATAATATAATATAATATTCCTGCCTGGACATGAGTAACCTAAGGCAAAATGAAAAAAAAATATTTCATGTTTAGCGTCCCCTCCCGCCTCCTTTTTTGAGGATTCTGGAAATTTCTTTTTTTTTTTCCTTCAGGCCCATAACATTTTTTGGAAGAACATTTTGAAAGTCTAACTCCATGAATCAGTTTGCTCTTGACAAGGAAAAATTTGAAGCACTGTTTTAGGTATTGACCCTGTAGACAACATAAAAAGGAATGAAACAGGCCGCCTCCCAGTCTAAGCCTGAGGGACAAGTGGGACACTCATCTGGTATATAACATCTTGATAAGCAATAGTCGGGTCGCCAGAAAAAGAAAAGAAAAAGGGGAAAAAAGTGCCGCCTCCTCCCCATTTTCGAAAAAGCCGGACGCTAAACATGTTTTTATTTTTACTCGGCCTAATGGAAACTTATGTCGTGTTTACAGTCGTGATCGGGACTGAATGAACAGCATTCTCTTGTGCCTTGTCAGTCCATGTCTCCATGAAGAAAGTTGAACACTGGTATTGCATGTCTCCAGCTGTGAAGCACTCCGTCACCCCTCCCTCCCCCGTTCGCAAACCCCACTCACCTCAAACCATATCCAGCGCCACATTTAGAGGGTTCACAACTACAAGGGTATCTTCGCCTGTCCTGGTCACTCCTGCTCTGTCCACGGCCCAAGCTCACTCAGTCATTTGTGACCGTTTGATTGTTGTACGGGCTCTCCTTGCGGAGTACAGTATTTACCGTTGTTGGCCGTATTTCCAGTTTTGCTACACTACAGTGACATCAGTGTCGATAAGTCGAATCACAGTTCAAGCCTAGCCTCCGCAGCGCGCCGCTAGCCGCTAGCACTAGCATGCACTGTGTGTACATGTACTGGCACACTTTTCATGCAGCAGGCCGGACACACGAAACTGTTAGTCCAGAAAAATTTTCCCAGGAGGCTTGAATTTTTCGTCTCAACTAGGAAGATAATCGTTACAAAATGACGTGATAATGTGCTCAGGTGAGCTCGATATAAGAAATTGCGATGTTTGGTAAATCAAGCAATAACTTTACATTTAAAGTAATCCGTACATGAACGCAAATTAGTTTTCGTTAGCTTACTTTCTAATCTGACGTTAGGCTATTCTATTCAGTCAATACTTGTGAATGCCCAACTACTGTACGTTAGGCTAGGGTGTCAGTGGCAGACTACACTTAGGGGTTATTATTATTCCTAACAGTGGTACTGTTAGTTGGAATTGTCGGTGGGAAATTTGGGAAATAATTAAACCCGCTCAAGTGGAGGAATGCCGGGTTAGGGAACGTGCCTCAAATTGTTACAAATTTGCTGACCATAAAGTCAAAAGGGTGTCAGTAGTAAAACAAGGGACAAACGCAGGACAATACATTACTGTGTAAAATAGACGCAGGACCATATCTACAGTGTGTAGAAACAATCATGTCGAATATTGCATACGCATGGTCCTGTCATCTTCTCCATACATGTAAATGATAAACTAACACAAACTTAATTGTCCTGCGCCTATTCTACACACACTAAAGTCTAAAAAAGTGTACAGTTTTTTGACCCCCCTCCAGTATTCAACCCCACTACAGTAGTTTGATATTTATTAAGAAATAGAGCAACGTTTCCATATATAATTTGCAGAGATTGTTTAGAAACCTTTTATGAATGACTAAAATGGGGCTCATGTTGATCCGATGGCCAATGTTTTCCTTCCCAGCATCGGCCGATGTTCGATCCGATCCGATGATGGATGGCAGAAACTATTACGAACATATATGTCCAGTTGGTTTTGTTCCATTGGATTAGTGTATCGGTGTATGGTTATACATGTATCTTTGAGAACATATTACAAAGAAGTGGGCATCCACACCCTTCACATGTAATCCATTCTACACAAATTTATTGATAAAACAATTGATCACCTATCAGCTGAACGTTCTTCATAAAGAAAACGTGATAATTGGAAGCGCTCCGAACATTAATTTTTGTTTTACTAGCGTTTATGAGCTGAAGCTAACGTTATTCACGTAATAGCTGAAACTTGTTGCCACATGTGCTGCACTGAAGCAATTACATTTTTAAGTGCTCCAAAATATTGTCGATGTCTAGTCTGGCAATACTTCCACCACTCAGTACAGCCTAGTCAATGCTGCTCTGAATTAATTACATTTTGCGTGCTCAAAAAATTGAGCGATGTTGTTTACCAATTTCATCGTAGCATTATTCGCGTCCAGAAGACTACCGTGTAGACTTGATGACGATGTAAGTTGCAAGGTTGGTTTTTGGAAATTATTGCTTAAGCCTGATTTTTTCCAGAACTGTATGTGATTTGTCATGAAAAATAGTTAATATCAAGAGTCTGACCACTGCGGGCTGTTATGGTTCAACCGTAACTTGTGCTAGCTGTCATGTATGGCAACTGTGCAAGCTTGCACCTCTGTTCAAAGCAGTTATGGGTGCCTGTGTGGAGACTTCGCTATACAGTAGCGAAACTTCGGTAAATTCAGTGGATTGTTCTGCCCATCCGATGTTAGGCCGGTAGTGCTAATATCGGCCCGATTCGATTCCATCCTATTATCGTAGAGCCCTAGAATAAAACCTATGTTCAGATGATATTTTTAGGAATCAATTATACTATGAAGCAATTTTTGCAATCAACTTTGGTCATTTTGTCAAAAAGTGTTTATTTTTAAAGAGCCTTTAGGCATGAGGGATAATTTTATGAGTTTAATTTTGTTTTTATTTTCTCCCATCCATTTATAGTTTGTGGACATGAATAGGGAAAAGGAAGGCTAAAATACTGTTAACAATAACAATTACATGTTTTTACAAACAAAAAATTGTTTTTTATAGGGGTTGAATACTGGGACCCGAGGTATGATTCGCTGCCAGTATTAAGCCCCCCCTAGTATAAAATATTGATAAAAGTCTGGAAATGATTAAAAATATAATTTTCTGGTTACTTAACGAAGTGAAAGAGTTTTCCAAAAAATTATAAACGAAATTAAAGAAATATTTCAACTCGTATGGAAAATATAGTAAAATAGGGAGAAATGTGCCTTAAGTTTGTTATTCGTAATGGGTCAAAGGGTTCGGATATTCATAATAGGAAAAGGGTCGTAATTCATAATCAACAAAAAGGGTGTTATTCATAATACGACGGAAGGTTTGATATTCATTATAGGAAAAACCCTAAGTGCATACTGTAGGTGGCCGTGGAGAAATTATTTTCGAGGGCGTGGTGGGTGGTGATGTGGGACTGAGAAAAACATTTTGTGGTGAACGTTGACGTGGCGCAACGCAAAGCGTACCATGAAAGGGGCTGGCTGGAACACCAAAATCCCGGAAACATTTCCTGGGCACAAAATTGGGACAACTAAATTCCTCCTTTGGCCTCAGAACTCATAGTTTTTACATCCATATTTTTGGAAATGCTTGCCACTGTCACACGTTACGTGTGACTCATTCGCAGCTTCATAAAACATTTCAACATTTCTTCTATAGGCAACTCAAAGTCTCTGTTCATTATTTGATACATCATATTCCTACTGTAATAAATTGTTATTAGTTATCCTACCCGTAAAATGGCACAAAATGTCACGAGTTGATAGGAGAGTGCACACGCAATTTGAGATGTTACATTTCTTTCACCCAATATGAATATTTCCTTTCCTATGGAATAATGGGGGCCTTCTCCGGTTTGTCGATGATGAATTATGAACCTTTTTGTCGATGATGAATTATGAACCTTTTTGTCGATGATGAATTATGAACCTTTTTGTCGATGATGAATTATGAACCTTTTTGTCGATGATGAATTATGAACCTTTTTGTCGATGATGAATTATGAACCTTTTTGTCGATGATGAATTATGAACCTTTTTGTCGATGATGAATTATGAACCTTTTTGTCGATGATGAATTATGAACCTTTTTGTCGATGATGAATTATGAACCTTTTTGTCGATGATGAATTATGAACCTTTTTGTCGATGATGAATTATGAACCTTTTTGTCGATGATGAATTATGAACCTTTTTGTCGATGATGAATTATGAACCTTTTTGTCGATGATGAATTATGAACCTTTTTGTCGATGATGAATTATGAACCTTTTTGTCGATGATGAATTATGAACCTTTTTGTCGATGATGAATTATGAACCTTTTTGTCGATGATGAATTATGAACCTTTTTGTCGATGATGAATTATGAACCTTTTTGTCGATGATGAATTATGAACCTTTTTGTCGATGATGAATTATGAACCTTTTTGTCGATGATGAATTATGAACCTTTTTGTCGATGATGAATTATGAACCTTTTTGTCGATGATGAATTATGAACCTTTTTGTCGATGATGAATTATGAACCTTTTTGTCGATGATGAATTATGAACCTTTTTGTCGATGATGAATTATGAACCTTTTTGTCGATGATGAATTATGAACCTTTTTGTCGATGATGAATTATGAACCTTTTTGTCGATGATGAATTATGAACCTTTTTGTCGATGATGAATTATGAACCTTTTTGTCGATGATGAATTATGAACCTTTTTGTCGATGATGAATTATGAACCTTTTTGTCGATGATGAATTATGAACCTTTTTGTCGATGATGAATTATGAACCTTTTTGTCGATGATGAATTATGAACCTTTTTGTCGATGATGAATTATGAACCTTTTTGTCGATGATGAATTATGAACCTTTTTGTCGATGATGAATTATGAACCTTTTTGTCGATGATGAATTATGAACCTTTTTGTCGATGATGAATTATGAACCTTTTTGTCGATGATGAATTATGAACCTTTTTGTCGATGATGAATTATGAACCTTTTTGTCGATGATGAATTATGAACCTTTTTGTCGATGATGAATTATGAACCTTTTTGTCGATGATGAATTATGAACCTTTTTGTCGATGATGAATTATGAACCTTTTTGTCGATGATGAATTATGAACCTTTTTGTCGATTATGAGTTACAACCCTTCTGTTCAACTTCTACACTGTATTATGATTATAGTCACATTTCCCCTATATTTGCCCCTTACCTACCCCTCTACAAATGCATTCTCCTGCATCCCTGCTCAATTGAGGAGCATGTTGTGATGCGACACCAGCTCAATGCTGATATGGACTTCAAGCTGAATGGAATCCCCCAAAATGCTCCTAAAATGGGAGTTTAATGCTGATACAATCGTCTTATCACGTACTGCTATTCATCGTAGACTGTAGACCAAATCGAAGTGGGCCTTTCAGGTTCCGAACGCAGTTACCTACTGGCAGATGTCCAGGATTAGTTTCCAATCGAAATCAACATGGAAGGCCTAATCTATTTCACTTACTCAACTTAACCCATATTGCACTTTGAAACCCCACCCCGCGCCATTGAACATCTGGCAATCTTACAGAAGTCCGGGCTGGCAACCCCATCGTCCTTCTCTTTTGCCAGCCGAACCTGAAAGTTTGTGAGCATCTTGGCTCAATTATTTCACCGTTTTGTCATCGCTAAAATCGCTATTCTACGTGTCAACTTTGTCAGAAAGCCACAGAGAACTTTTTTCTCACGATCTCGTTCGTCAGAAGAGAAGTATCCTTAGCGGTTTGAGTGATTTTTGGATTGACTTTTCTGTCTAACTGTAGCTTATCAGACAAAATTGTAGCCCTGAACCATACATACCTACAACACGTATGCCAACATGTATGCCAACATCTAAATGATGCGTATCTCCCTTTTTGTGGGCATTTCCCCTTTTTCCAGAACTAGTTGCAGAAATCATTGATGGTCAGTTGGCAAATCTTTGGCCAGTCAACAAATAAAGCCATGGACAAAAACTTGATTGCTTGTCTTATCTTCCCATCCTCTGCCCTTATCTAAGGTGCTGACTGACCATTGGTAATTTGCTGACTGATCACCAAGCCAGTGGGTGTTGCCAAGGCTCTGAAATTATGCAAATCTTCTGGAAGGAGAGGATATTCTAGAAATGATTTCCTTGCAAAAGTTTATACATTCACAGTCCACATACCGCTCAACTGGTTTGGTTACTTCTACCAGCTGACCTGCTGTGATTGACGCTGATACAATGTATGCAGAAGGGTAGAGACAAGAATTCTCAAATTTTGTAGTGATTATATCCCCACAACACTCTTTAAGTGTCCGGGGATTATGGTTTTGGGCATGTAGCCCGCCGCCCTGGTAACTTTAGGCCTTTATCGTATAACTCCTTTAACACATTTTTTAAACTATTTTTTCTACAAACTTTGTTGGATTTTAACAAAACTCGGTGGATGTGGACTGAACAACATGAAGGTCATTTCAAGGTCGCAGGAGGTCAAGTTCGCATAGATGGTGCAACTTTTTAACTGAGCTGTAGTTGAACAAAACTTGGGGATTGTGGACTACAGTTGGTCCTCAACAACAGGTAGGGCATTTCAAAGTCACTGGAGGTCAAATCATGTGATTCTTCTAAAGGAGGTCCACAAAGGAAAAAAACGAAAGGAAGCCACAAAAGCTACAAGTGTGAAAAGGCCCTACTGAAGATAGGCAACACCGGCTTTGTTCAACATTGCTGGTACCACCTTTAGTACAAAGCTATCATGCTGATTTTGAATATTTTCTTCTTCCTGTAAATGCAGGAGGGTCTATGTCCGTGTGAGGTTTGCCACTTCTGTGCTATGGATGGTGGCCAATCTAGGGATGGAATGAGTCGGTGTACCAAGTACCTGGTAAGTAGCATGGCATGGCATCAGGGTTTCTGCATCCAAACCCATGGGTCCTGGGGCTAGTGGGTAATTATTTTGTGCTAGTCTTAATTATTCTAATCTTAGGGGAAGTTTTCAGGAGTCCAGGACCCTCGGTAGGGGGCTAACAGAAACTCTTTGGTTTACTATGACTCTGTCACTCCACCTGCTTCACCGATGTCATCTTATTGCCTCTGAATCTGTAACCCCACCTGACGCAGGAAGCTGACTGACCATCAGAGCTGTGATGGCTCCCAACCTTTTGGCCTGTCTACCTTTCCCTCTGGTGAGTTCGAAGTTTGTTGACCCAAGCTACTGTATGTTGCTTTTCATAACTGCTAATAATTTACTTTCTCTTTTTCCTGCTGGTTTGTTCCTAAGAGGAGCCTGGAGTATGGGATGCTGTTATTCAATAACTACTGTATACAGTGTACCATAATAGTTTACTTAAGAGAGATTAAGGTACATCCCCTTTGGCAAGGTCACTTGTACAGAATAGAATAGCCACTGAAATTTATTTCCTCATAAGCACTACTCAAGGGCAAAAATGTGTCATCGATGAGATATTTTATGGGGCTGGAGGACTAGTCCTGCTCTCCAAGCAAAATGTGCTTATCTTGGCACCATTGAGTATTATCTCAGTTGCAGTGGAGGAATACCAAAAAATATAAGTTTATAAATTCGCCCTGAATACCCCCATGATATGCCTCTGCTCTAGGAGAAGGTAGGCAGGTTGGTGGGAAGCATCCAGCTACCTACTGTAAGCAGCATGTTGTGATGAGAATCATATTGCCTAATTGTCTTCCTGGCATATTTTACAATATTGTATTCTCTACAATGATACAATACACGTTTGAGCACTGTCCATGGAAAACAAATCCACCAGTTACAAATGATGCAAAACAACTCAGCTAGACTTGTCATGAAGGGGCACAAGAGTGACAGTGCTTTTTCTAATCTCGCTGCATTGCACTAGTTACCCATTCGGTTCCGATTTTAGTTAGCCACTGCCTTCATGTCTATAAAATTCTTGACAGTCCGAATGGTCATCTGGGCACTCCCGTGACCGTGGAGAGCGGAGGTTTGTTTTTCGATTTGTTTTGAACTCCTCAAAGGTCAAATAACAAAATAATCGAGGGTGCCTCTCGCCAAAGTGTGGGCGGAGTCGTGATGCCGAATCAAATGCCGCTGTCGTCCATCTTGAACTGGGTTTTTTGAATAGTTTCATCAGGTACAGTCGTAGCTTAAACATCATTTCCTGGGGTTTTTAGGGGTTGAGATTTCATTTTTCACATCATTTCATGACTCCAAAGTCTTTACATCTCAAATCCAATATGCCGCCGAATCACAGCTCCTCCGATTGGTCGATTTTTATGTTCGTTTGGGATTCAGTGATAGGCTGAAATGATTGCTCCCCACTTGCTGAGTTGAGTGCGGTAAGATCTAAAGTGAGTGCAGGGAGGAGTCACCATATGTAATACTGGAATGCGGTCCTTGCCCCAACCCCCCCCTCTTCCACTCTTTGAAGATGCTCGACAATTTAATAATGACGCCATTTGGTCAATTTTCTTAATTTGCTTGCCATTTTGCCGCCTCTCCTACAGAATGGGCCCACCTGAGAGCTCACTACCTAACGATTCAATTTCCAATGTTTAATTCCTTTTATATGTGGAATGACTGTAGGGGAAAATGTGAATGATAAGGGGGCATATACCCCTCCTCTGTTCCGCCCTGTGCAACCATGTCCTAAAATAAGATCTCTGGCAGATTGGTGCTCAAAACTACGTACATTCTTCCCTGGAAGTATTATAGTTTTGGGGTCAATCTGGGAGGTTGGTTTTTGGAATTGTTTGACATCCTCCGAAGGGTCAAAATAACAAAGGTGAGAGTGCTTTCTCGCAAAAGTGTGAGCGAAAGTCGTGAGTGACCGAATCCCAATACGTCCGGGCGTCGGGCATCTTGAAAATTGGTTTCCAATGCATCGTAGCTCAAAACTCATCTGGGGTTAAGGGGTCGAGGAATTAATTTTGAATACCGTTTTTATGATTAAGAAGTAATGTGATAATCCGCAAATCCAGATGCAGCTGATTCATCACAGTTTCCGATTGGTCGTTTTTTCGAGTTTTGGGTCATTTCGTGTTCAGGGTGGAAAGAGAATGTGGTTCCTCAGCTCTAATTTTGTGTCCTCTCGGAAGGTGAATTGTAACATTAGGGAGGGTGTTCCTCGTGAATGTGAGGGCGGAAATTGTGGGTGGCTATAATTCAAAATGGCTGCTGTCGGCCATCGTTGAAAATTACCACCCGTTACCTCCTCTATACTGTGGGGGGGTTCGAGACATTGTGCTCAATACATATTTTCAATCAGTTGCATGATATGACTCTACTATTGACTTTCAATTCCAGGTAGCACCGCCAATTACAGACAATAGTTAGTCAATTTTCAGGTTCGTCGCTCCTTATTCAATCGGCTTTCGCTCGACCAAACTCACCATATACTTACACGTGGTGATGAATTATGAAAATGAAATGCTTTCTTCGTAATTTTGATACTGACTACATACTGTGTTACCATTTAAATAATTGAATTGTCACTTTAACCATGTATAGAACAAACATGATTGACTGTCAACTGAAGTGACTTGCAGTTGTTTTTTCCATTGTTCAAGAATACGACCACTCTAACCTGCTGGTCAAGAAAAGACACAGCGGGATTAGCTTTTGAGTCAGGTGTGTTTTCCTAGTCCCAGCTTCGTTCACTTCGCCGAATCATCTTGAACATAAAAAAATATGATTTGGGCATATGAAATGTAGTATGGTGCCCTCTGTTAGACAGGTTCAAAATACCTAAAGCCAATACATACGGCCCAACAGTGACGTTTTGGCAGTCACGCAACCTACTCGTATATCTCCCACGTCCTAACTATTGTACAGGCATGATACATTGTGCTAATTGGTACAGACTAGTCCAGTAGTTATCCCTCACTATCGTCATCGAGTACTGTTCTCATCACTATCTCATCACTGCCGTCACCCATATGTTACGAGGTAGGAGCACATTAGGCAGATTTGACAAGTGTGGCGGACTGGTTGGCACTTTCCATTCATCAACTCCCAATTATGGCCTATGGTGAACGGGTGTTCCAGCACATTATACATGGATTGGCAGTATGTGATATAGTTTGTTCTCTGCAGAATGTTGTCGTCATCAGGCAGGAGGGAGGCGGACTGTTCTCTCCTTAATTTTTGGGGCGATCGGATGCTCTGGCATGTGCCACAGGTAACTCGTCGTCATTGTGGATTTTGGACGGACAAATTGTCTCGTCTCCAGACTTCCCTATTTTCCTAGTAGCTCTGTTGTCTCCGTATCAGTCATCACTTTCTACAACATTTTCTTTTTTGCCGGGCCTGATGTGTGGTCACACACCTGGAGAGGTGTGATGATGTTTTTCTACATCTTCGAAGAGCATGGCAGAACAATTGGTTGTAACTATTCCTTTGGCGTTTGAATTCTGGCAGACCCCGTTGTATTAATGTGAACACAATGCTTTTTTTAACTTACACTTCGGTATCCTCGCTGTTTAGAAAATCTACGTCGCTGCAGCTTCATCCTTAACTTGGCTGTAGGCATATAACAGATTGTGTCTGCCCCCAACTGCTTGAAACCAAAGTCCTCACTTGTCGTGCTGTGTTCAAGTTGGTTGAAGTCGGCCCTCTTAGTCAATAATTTCGCTCGCGCGTCGATCAACCAGTGATATCATGTGCTCCTCAAACATACATCGTCTGACGCACCAGGGAATGCGCTGTCAGGCTCTGTGCAACAATGAAAGTATGCGTATGTGTCATTCACGAGAATATGAGACATTTCCCGTGTGGCATGAAATGACGATACTGCGATATTATAGTAGTAGTTTTTGTCCCTCGCCTGAACTTTGTTCAAGGAGAGACATAGTGGTCACTTTGTGTGTGCTCTGTCTGTCTGTCTGTCCGTCTGTCTGTCGTCTGTCCGTCTGTCTTCCCATGTGCGTTAGTATCTTCCTGAACCGTGGAATCCATCATGCTGGGACCTGCTTGTGAAGGTGCGCGGTGAGGTCAAAAGGTCACAAGGTTCACGTTTTAAGAAATTGCTTATTTTATAGTGACGTCCCAAAGAAATAAAACTGTCAATTTTGGGGTATGTGATAAGCTCTGTGTGCTCATAAGACAAACTAACTCCCGCTTCGATCTGAACCTGGTCTTCAGTTCAAGGGCCCAAAGGTCCGTTTAATACCTTTTGGCGATAGCACTAGGGCGTGTTTATCTGATTCAATATTTTTGGGCTTGGTGTCATCACATCGAGGCCAAGCATTTTTCATAAAACCGTCAGTCATCAGAGGTCATTTAGGTCATCATGGACCAGAACTCCTGCCAAAATAATAACATTTCCTGCAACGGCTTCTAATGACCTGTGTGTGATATGGCTGGAAATTGGGGACATGCAGCCCCACACATATTATCATGGTAAACGTTTTCATACAACTGTAGTGTCATTAAATGTCACTTATGGACCAACTAATGCCAAATAATAACATTCCCTGCAATCGCCCCTCCAAAGACTGTATGTATATGGCTGATGTTTCGAGACAAGTGCTCATTAATGTGGGATATTCAAAAACTGTTAAGTTATCAAGGGCCATTCAATTATTCGAATCTTAATTGTGAGAAGTATTGAAATTACGTAAAATACCCCAACAAAACTCATACAGGTTTTTGATTATTATTTTCCCCTCTTGGCCTACCCTTTACGATGGTATAGTCTAGCTCAGCCTCCTATCATTATAGCAGAACTATCTATTTGGATTTTTACTCTTCAACTTTCCCCCTCTCAGTATGGTATCTCCATTCATCTTAACTAGTATTCCTAATTGTCAGACAGAGATTTTCATTTATTGTCTTATTTTCAATTCATGGGCATACCTGTGACAAAATGTAGAGTACCATGGCTGCACAATTGATTGAGCAGCTGAGTTCAAGTGGAATCCCCCTACTGTATATTCACCTATATATAGCCATAGTTCCAGCAATACGTAGGGCCATGTCAACAAGCACAGCCTGAGGTGTCCAGGTTACACCACAGGGGATGCTGCAAAGTGCTGTGAGAGGGGTTGTGTGAACTTCCTCGGGAGTTACTGGAATTATTAGATGTATATATAAAGTTGCAACCTTTGATGATAGCTGCTATTGCTATAGTTGTTTTTTTTTCAATTCCATCACCACTTGTTCTATAAATTATTCGCTGTATAAAATTTTGCATTATTATGAAATATATTACATTATTATTTTCATAGACAGTGGAGGTCTTCATGTGTCTACTTTGCTGGCTCATTCCAAATTTTTTTTTTTTTCCAAGTTTGTTTGATTTTCATGAAACCTTTTCGAAGAGTATTTGAGAATAATTTGAAGTCAGAACTGGGTCCATGGAATTCCGTTAGCTATGTCTAATTGATTCCTTTACAAAGTCAGAGGAATCTATGCATCACTTGTGTGTGTGTGTGTAGTGTGTGTGGTGTGTATTGTGTGTGGTGGACGCCACAGCTTGTAACCATAATTGTCAGTTCTGAGTAGGTCAGGCTCTACTTGGTATGTTGTTTTCCCCAGGATAATTATCTGAACCTATTGTTTTTGGGTCCGGTCAAGGTCATCTGAGGTCCCCAAGGTCAAAGTGCCTGAAAACCGTGTAACACTTAAGTCCCATACTGGTTGTTCTACATTTGAAATCAGCATGTGTAGAGCGTTTTCTTATGGAGAGTACAGTAACCCTATTGTTTTTGGTTAGGTCGGAGTGAATTTTTGGTAGAAAATGGAAATTGGAAAATTTGTATTTTTGGCCAATTTTGGCTGTAAACACGATAACTCGACCCCACCCGATGATGAAGCGTCAACTTGGATATGTGTGTTCCCCATGATGAGTACATTGACACTATTGTTTTGGGGTCAGGTCATAGGTCACCATAGGGCAAAGTCGAAAACCTTGTTAAACACATAAGTCCAGAATGGTGGTCTGATCAAGTTTTAATTAGGTGTATAGCTTTCTTATGGGGATTACAGGCACCCTAAGTGTTTTGTTGTAGTTGGGAGTGAATTATTGGTCAGAAATAGAAAAGTTTGTGAAAAGTCATGTTTTTGGTGGCCAATTTTGCTGTAAACCTATAACTCGACCCCCCCGATGGATGAAGCTCATACTTGGTATGTTGTTCCCCAGATGATACATGAATGCTATTGTTTTGGGGTCAGTCAGAGGTCATCTGAGTTCACAAGAGGTCAAAGGTCTGAAAACCTTGTAAACACGATAAGTCCAGAATGGTTGGGTCCTGATCAGTTGAAAGTATCTCTCGCTTTCTTATGGGGCTACAGGAACCCTGTTGTTTTTGGTTCAGGTTGGGATGAATTTTGGTCTAAAATATAAAATTTTGGTGAACTTGATATTTTGGCCAATTTTTGCTGTAAACACGATAACTCGACCCCACCGGATGGATGACGCGCATCTTGGTATTGTGTTTCACCATGATGAAACATTCCCTATTTTTTGTGGTCAGGTCAGAGGTCACAAGAGGTCAAAGTCTGAAACCTGGTAAACACGATATTCCATAACAGGGGGGTGTTCTGATCAGGTTGAAATAGGTGTGTATCTCTTTCTTATGGGGAGTACATGAACCCTATTGTGTTGGGGTCAGTCGGAGTCATCTAAGGTTAAAAGAAGTCAACGTCTGAAATCTTGAAATTAGTGTTTAGCTTTCCCTTACCAAGGGGTTACAGGAACCCTATTAGTTGGTTTGTAAGATATGAACTATTCAGACGTTATGTTGCCCATAATGAGCTGGTACTATCTCCATATGTCCGTGTGTCCTGTCTATGGGTTACGAACAGTCAGGAGCACTAAGCCTGTTTGGCTTTCTGGTTTTTACCTTGTAAATTGTTTGCATGGTGACTAAAAGAGACAAATCACTGATCGCGGCAAACCAGGGCGAGACCTGGGTCGATCGCCTTGTTTTATTATAAGTATCACTCCAGCTTTTTATGCTGCGGGAGAGCAGCTCTACAAGTCATCATGTCCTCTCCGTCCGGTTCATTCGGTTCGTTCGTTTACCCTTCTGTTCGTCACGTTCATATCATAACTTCTAACCATACCTGCGATCCATGTTGAAACGTGGTGGGTGGATGAAGCTTGCTACACTGCTACCTTAGCTACAGTTTATGTTCGCATAGTGTTATTAGATTTTAATTAAATCCAATTAATACCCCCAATTTCCAACTTTATTTGAGCTCTCCTGCTGCCAACCAAGTTTGTTTACATTACTCATCCTCTGCTGAGTCAGTGTTTAACCTATCTAGCAAAGTCCGTTCTTCAAATTTGACAATTAAACCTTTTGTCCAGGGGTGTTGATTTGTCTTTCATCGCATCTGTCTCGCCCCTATTTACATTAGCCCTGCCTCACAGATTTGTTTACATTACATCTCGTCCAATTCCCATTGATGCCCTAGAAATGGGGGCTTGCGCCCTCCCCAGCCCCCTCAACGCTGTTTTATGGTAACTTGTGAGTGTTCACCTATACGATGAGTGTCAACATGTTAGATATTCATTTTGTTGGAAGTGTGTTTCCACTGTTCACCGCACAGGCTTAGGAAGGGCACTGATAGCAAATATGAGGCTAATGTGGTAGACATGTTCCAAGTCATTCCATGGTTTATCAGATGTCAGTAGAGGGTCAGATTGATGTGAACAAACATAAATGTGAAATGGCGTAAAAAATGCAGTGTATTTTGCCACAGAGTTTTGCTGTCCGCAGCAACCAAGACGGTCCGACTTGCACTTGTTTTTTTTTTTTTCAGCTATCCCTCTTTGCTGCCTCACAATCCTCGGGTGTGGGAGTGCCAGATCAGCCCCAAGTCCACGAGAGCAATGTGTTTTGTGGTTTTCAGGAGTGTGATCCTTGATTGCCGTGCAACATCTACCCTTTCGGGTTTGTGCATGGACACCATCTAAATTCTGACATTGCCAGGCACTCATCCGTCACTCGGTCCTCAAGCAATGTCTCCCTTCGATGAACCCGATCCTCTGAAATCTAAAGGAGTTGAAATGGCGTGTCTTATTCCTGGTTGGTTGCAGTGAAAGGCCTTTGTCTTTGTGAACAACCCGTTCCTGCAAAATGGTTGCAGCCGTGAGTTTGACCATCTTGTAATGCCGTCTTGATGTCTTCGCACAAGCTCCGTGAATGCTATCAATCCCAAACTGTATTGACCCTATGCTGGGTTCGATTAGTCAAATGGTTCGGCTTTGATTTGTCATACAGATTGTCAGATCCGGAGCTCGTGCTCGTCTTCTTCCTCTTGCTGGTTGGGCCTCTAACATGTTTCCTGTTGCGGTGCTTGCACCTAAGATGTTGCTTCACTGCAGCTTCTATCGGTTGGAAATGTTTTCGCATTCCTCATTTTGAACATTTTTTGCTCCTCGTCTGTAGAAGCGGAGCACCCCAATTCCACTTCGAGTTTCAGGATTGTAGTTGTCTCTATCCGAGGTCGAACGGCGGCAAGACTACGAAGTCCAGCCATCGACGTGAGAAAGTGATCGTTGAATAATGCCATTTGTCAATTATATCCCGACAAGAATACAGCATTGCCCAGGTTCTGAAGTGCCCACCTCCTCATATATTCGTGGTTTGCCCATAAGCAATCAGACCGAAATGGCATGTTGTATGTCCATGACAGGTACTCTGGGCTATTCCGCGGGCATGGCATGCATCGTTGTTTTGTATGAGGGGGTCTATCATCACAAGAATGAGAGCCAGGAGTATCCGATATCTGTCCGGTTCCTCATAAGCTGGTCACAAGGGTAATTCATTCTTCTGGAGAACATTGTGCGCCCCCTCCAGGGACTCTTGTGTTTCAGTGGGAGCATTGTGCAGAGTTTGAAGGTTGGACTTGAGTTGATGCCCAGGAATACTGAAACTAGATCGCTCGCAATGCAACTGTCACATTTTCACTAACAGTCAATCAACGGCATTATATATAAAAAGAATCATTTTAGGCATTCGATTCACCTGAGAAGCCCATTTACTTACTGACGCTGGATTTCAAGACATCAGGATGTGCAAGGGGTGATATAGCCCAAGACGCTTTCGCATCGAAACATTGGTGTTATTATTTGTGAATACGGTGTAGCAGTTTTCCGTTCTAAGAATTTCGATTGAATAATACTTCCAGGGGAGAAGTACCGTATAGTTTTTGCACCAATCTGTCAAGAGATCTTATTCTCGACATGGTTTACAGGGCGGGGTATATGCCGCCTTATCATTCCATTCTTCCTTACAGTCATTACACAAGTTAAAATTAAATAAACATTGGATAAATGAATCGTTAGGTCGTGAGCTCTCAGTTGGGCCCATTCTGTAAGAGAGGCGGCAAATTTAGAAATTAACCGAATCTGCGTCATTATTAAATTGATGAGCATCTTCAAAGAGTGAAGGGAGGAAGAGGAATTCCCGCATTCCAGTATTACATATGGGGAACTCCTCCCTTCACTCACTTCTAGTATACCCCACTCAGTGAGTGGGGAACATTCATTCAGCCTATCATGAATACAAAACGATGAACTTGAAAATCTACCAATTAGAAGCTGTGAATCGGCGGCCATATTGGATTTGAGATATCAAAAGACTTGGAATCATGAAACTATATGAAAAATGAAACCCTCGACCCCCAAAAACGCCAGGAATGATTATAAGATACGATGACCGGAACTATTCAAAAACAATTGTCAAGGATGCCGACATCGGCCCATTTTGGAATTTCGGCCACTCACGACTTCCGCCCACACTTTGACGAGAGGCACCCTCGCTTATTTTGTTATTTGACCTTCGAGGAGGTCAAAACAATCGAAAAACAACCTCCGCTCTCACGTCAAGGGGTGCCCAGATGACCCCAACTAGTAACATCATAACTCCTGAATGACATGGTTCATCCCCATCGTCCTGCCCGTGCACATCGTTCTTCTGATGACACTACACTTCTCCAATTCCCCGGATACAGGTCTGTTAGGGGATCCGATTCATTTAGAGCCAGTTCCCCGCAGGTTTGAAACTCCCTTCCACGCTGCATCAGATAAGCGCCGACATCGGATATGTTTAGGCAATTGCTTAAAACTCATTTCTTCAGCTTGGCCTTTAGGTCTATTGTAAAGTGACGTGCATAGAAATGCTTTTAACATATCGTTGTGCTATATAAGTTGATGAATGATATTATTATCATTATTATTATACAATATGATTAGAGAGAATTGGAAGAGTAATCTATACCCATGGCAAAAATCTTTGAGTTATATACTCGTCAAGTGTAACCCTCCTCCCTCCCATACCCAGGAAAGCCAGGCAATTGCCATAAGTTGGCCAGGGATATGCACATTGTTTTTTTTCCTGTTATGAGAGGCTTTCATGCAGGGATTCAAAAATACATGTCAGGATTTTGACCCAATTATTGATTTGCATTGATTAGCAGAGAGTGCACGTGTTCGCATCGAGGTGAATACGTAGTCCTGCTGTTATAGCTTCTAAAAATAGCATTTCCACTACAGTCCCCGCTATCCCCTGGTGGGGTGTGGGGCAGATTACAAATGACAAGAGCACTGCACTGGTGCTCAATGGCACCGCATGCAACAGGTATCATCCCAAATTTCAAACATCCATTCAGATTACCTGTGTTTTGTATATCGGTTTGTGTACTTCTTTAACTGACTTCTGATTGATCTCCCAAAATGCACAATGCTGCTTCAAAGTTTTGAGGCTTTAATAGGGATAGGCACTAGGGACTGCTTGGCTATATCAACAGAAAACCACACTTGTGTCATGTGAAACGACATGAAATCCTCAAGTTTTTTGCTTTGTCAACTGAGCAAACGTTGTTGGTGCCCACTAGATGCAAGCTCGCTCTCAGTCCTGCTCCTTTGTTCGATACCCATTGATTCCTCAGTTTGAATCCTTCCTTGATTTGCAGTTTTGCTGTATTGAGTTTCCCCCTGCCATGTCCCTCCAGTTGCAGGATTCTCACTATAGCCGGAAGGTAAGGGACCGGCACATACTCTAGTGCCCTATCAGCCGCCACCCGTTCCATGTGTTTCGCTTGTCTTCCGGTACATTATTTCATCGCCCCGCCCCTTCCTTCGGAGTTGCAAACAATTTGGCCCAGCTCCATTCTTCTGTGACCTGTTCAGTAGTATTTGGCCCATTGCCATTCAGTTTTACTTGACACCTTGTGAGCTAATTTCCGCCCCTGTGATAAGCAGGGCTATAGGCCACTTACTACCTTATATTTATACAATATTATTATTAAGGCTCAGTAAGACAAACATTGTCACTGATTAAGTTGTCTGGTAGACCCACACAAGGTTTCATACCATGTTTTTGTAATCAGCATGCTGATATATTCACATCCAACGTACATGTAATGGAATCTCTCACAGTCCGGAAGGATCGGTCTGGTGTATAACTCTGGTCCTCAATGGTTTAATCTACGGATGAGAAATAAAAGAAATTGTTCTTGGAGGTGGAAGGCGATTTGATATCCTCATCAGTGTATTCTAGCTATCCAGATTTTTGTGCTGGCTGGAAACTTAACAAGAGCATCGGACCTCCATAAAATATTTGTGTGCAACTATAAAATTGTCTGAGAAGGCGGAAAATATATCACCGAACAAGCTCGAAAGTGACTTTTGGCATCCCTTTGAGTATGGTATAGATGTGCATTTGTGTACCTAATTGCTTGTTGTGTGTCACACTTCCCCGTTAAGCAGGATTTTCTTTGAAACCGTAAGACCTTCTTTAAAGGAATATCTTTAGTTTGGTGGGTGATAATCTGGTCAGATTTTTGCGCTTGAAAGACACTACTATTCAAGTAGGGTAATTTAGTCCCGTTTCTATGTATTTTATTGTTTAAGCTTATAAGCAAGATTATAGACAAACCTCGACTTAGACAAAAACCATAAGATCTATAGTTAATTTATGTGCACATAGGAAAAGGATCAGGGAGATTAAACTGATTAGATTCCACTGGAAATATGCAATGAAGTTGTGCCTAATGTTCATAATTTATGGCAGTTTTTCAGATTTTCACAAAATGGTGAATACTTTCAGTGGATACCAAACATTTCCATGTCACATGACATGTTCAACCATCGATGGGGTTCATACATCAATCAATGGCAGTGATCGGCACCTCCAACCTCTATAGCTTGCCATGCTCACTGCTTTGATTCAGTTCATCATCTGGGTGCCATACACCAGACCTGGTAGATGAAGCTAATACCATGCTCAGCTCTGTCAGACTGACATTCCTCAGAAATCTGTTTAATGTACAGTATGATTTGAGGCGAAAGGTAATCTGTGCTGTCAGGAATCAATGAGCCTCTGAGTCCTTTGTTCTTGCTAAACAAAGTTCAGGAAGAGATTAGCGATAAATTTGGCGTACGTTTGTGTTCGCAAATGCCCCCCAAGGAGGACGCCTCGAATGGATAACCCACCGTAACGTGTGAAACCCAACCTGCAAACCGGGGACCATCTCGTTTCCAGAAGCCTAGGTGATTGCAATATGTAAGAAGCATCAAGATGTCCACTTGTTGGGAGGTATCGCGACAGCCAAAATTTGTCCTCCATTGGATGGGACAATGGGGAGTAAATTTGGTCTGGGTTGGCGTCCACGGTTGTAGATGGTTCACAGTTGCATAGTGTGAAAAACATGCCACAAAGTCCTCGTTTCTGAAACATCAAGACCATAAGGGGTATTGTGTACATGTTGTTACACCGGCGCGGTAGCAGGATTTCCCAAAACAGTAAAACCAATTCTTAAAAATTTTGTGTGAGTACTAGGTTGAGTGAAGAAATAGATATTGGTGACGAAAGTTTTCGAGTGGGGTACTCACCCTAATAGATTCAATGGGATTTAGTAGGATTCGTGGATAGCAAGGATCACAGACGAATCATAGGCGTTATAGATGATTAGTTTACATTTTATGTACAGGATAGTGGCAGATGAACTGATTAAATTTCCAGCATGAAATACACTGTATTAATTAAGTAATCTAATTTGAATAATTAGCCAAGTTTATAATTTTGTCAGTTTATCACGAACTTGGTTACCTCAGTTATCGGGCATGGGTTCGGATTAACTGGAGGTCATTCAGTGTGTTTATTGAGTATCGCCATTATCAGTTTGTTGGTTTCATGAACTGGTGGGTATGGTGTAACTAGGGTCCGGGAGAATCCGCGTTTTTGAAATTGTAAATTCCGTGCGCTAATTTGGCAAATTCCGCATTTTCCGCGCTTCGAAAGATCCCCCGTTTTCCGCGCAATTCCGCGCCATGTTTAACTGTTCGCCGAAGTGGGCTTACCGTTTGAGCGATTAACAACATAACCTGAATTTGAATTCCAATTACAAAGGGCTTATTCAAAATCCCCCTTAAATACTGTACCTGAACCCTGAGGGTTATCCAGAAATATATAGTGGTTCTATATGACTATATCTTAATCACAAGAACCATGTTGCACTGCATGCACCGCACGTAACCAACCCACAAATAGGGGTCTAACACGGAGCAAAAATGGCCGATCTCACCATATGGCGCAATTGACACATACAGGATTGGCCGAGCCGATTCATATGAATTAAGGGCACGCCGTGTTCTCCACTGCAGATCTCTGTAACCACATGCACAATAGACACAGTACATGGGTGGTCTCAAATACCACATTGAACGTGCCTCAACGGCACCATGCAATACTTGGCTAAACATCGCTCTTCTCGCCACTATTGGTCAGAATGGGAAAATAAATTAAGGGCAAAAAAAACAGCACTTACCCCAGCGACTTGATACGTGTGCATGTCCACTGTCGCGGACGTGGTTAATTGATTTCCGCCCACGTGGCTCTAAACTTCCACAGTTAAGACATAAGGCGGAGCACACGCATGGTACCTTCTGTTCAATGTTTTTTAGATGTAGAGTCAATGGAGGTACATGTGTCTAATTTGCATAATTATGCGTTTCAAGTTTCCAGTCTAGGAAACTTTGGGGAGGTATAGTCTACATTTAGCCCCCAAAAGTTCAAACATAGATTTGTGTCACTCGGGTCATTCAATCTGTCTAGTTGCATTAAATTATGCATCTTCTCAAGTCAGTTGAATTTCATGAAAAGTATAAAGTGTGGTTCACCATTGGGATTGTCTAATTTAATAATTTGCATTCGCAGAATTCAGTAATCTAGCTACATTTCCACACACTTTGTTCTCCACCGTAGACATGTTCAACCATCAATCCTAATGAATATGAAAGTGTCACTGATGTTTGCCGTTCATAGGGGGTTGGCAAACGATCCCCTCTCTAATGTTTCAGATGTTGCTGTATTATCTGCTAAACTGAACAATTTTCCTCTTCGCCTCAGGATGTCATCAGGTTGGTTTGAAACTCGTATTTGAATGCAACATAAAACCACTGTTGATCGGGGAAAAGGCGACACTAGCAGTTTCATAACCCGCTTTGTATAACCAACTACCATCATGTTGTTTCTTTTACTATAATTTTCCGATACCCCTGACGGTCTTGGTTCCAGCGTAATTTGGCAACCATCCTCAGAGATCGTTCACTAGCTACAACTCGAAGGGTTTTACTCCCATAGACTGATCAGCTTTTTCCAGTGTGCCTATCGCAGGCACTTTGCCTCCATTATTATCCTATTTGTCACCAAAATTTTATATACTGTCGTTTGTCATGACTTTCCCATTTTTCTGTTTGCATAAATTTTGTGTACTATTATAGGGCACCGTGTAAGTCCTTTTTGGGCGGAGGTGTGCTGGGAAAGCAATTGCACAGCCTCACAAACAAATATGGTGTACAACATCCTTGTTGGTACATGTGTGGTGTTTATTAGAGGTCATTCGTAATTTACTATTCCTTATATAGTCATTGGATTGGATGAACATCTCTAAAAATTTCATCATATTTCACTCTAAGGCAGAGGCTTCAGCATATTTTAAATGGCCTTTCTGCGTACCAAGAGGTGGGGCTTCATTAATAGAAAAGGTGCCTATCAGGAAAAATACGTCATCTGGATTTTTAATATGGTAGGTGACTTTCGAAGAGGGTCTAAGTTTTTCATTATTATGAATATACTACAAACACTGTCGAGCCACAGGGTCCAGTGGTCCTGGTGAAAATGTTTGGAACCCAAAGGTTGTGGGTACGAATCCCAGAGGAGGCATGTTGGTTTCTCCTCTTCAGGCAGAATCAAATCAGCTGCCAGGTAGCCCACATAATCCGGAAAGTTTGGTTGGGCGCGAACTCTAAACTATTGTTCATCGTGCCAGTTAATTCTGGTTGCTGGTGCGTTCCTGCCCACCAGCTGTAATGAGTACCCGGTGTTCACACTGGGTGGGCCGAAACTGCTGACCAGGCAGTGCACTGGCCCTGTCGCCTGGATATTAAAAGCAGGTAGGCTAGGGCCGAGGTTTCAGGTCATGAGCCCCGCAGCTGGACAACGTTCACAGCATGTTCCCCCAATTTCCTTCTTTTTCTTCACAAGTTACATTTATATAGCGATCTACAAAGAACGGTGCCTTACAACATAGAAAAAAAAGGAGACAGCTGTATGTATGAATGATATCGAAATAGGATATCTTGAGGGTCTCTTAATGATTGAAGGGTGGAAAAATGTAGAGCGGTATCAGTGAGACTTTGCAACCAAACATGCCGGGTTTTTGAATTCCAGCAGTCACCGACACAATGCAGTTGCGATGGTCTTCCCTTCATACTTCTGCTGTAATGCAGTGGACTCTCTTCCGGTTTAATGGCAATAATGGGGTTCGTTACGAGATATTTTGGGATACGTTTTTGGGAAAGTCCGTGTCCGGTCGGCTGTGAGTAGTCCTGTTGAACTCCAACTTCCTGTCCTCCAGGTTCAGAGAAAGTTGTAGGGTCCTGGAGTTCACTGATCGTCCTTGATGAAATGGCAGTACCGGGAGCAGGTTGGGATTGGTTTTATACTCCCACCCCCTCGATATCATTTTAATACTAGTCTAGGAGAGAAGGCGAGTTATCGCCAGTGAATTTTTTAGTCAAGACTTTCTATTAAGTTTAAAAGTTTGAACGCTTCAACCCCAGATTAAAAGAACAAAAAATCTCTCTAGACATACCATAGATATAACTCTAAATAAATAAATCTCTGAAACAACCAATCGGCAACTTCATGTTAGTACTGTAGTTTTCAGCGTTTGAAATAGTGCCGGACACTTGTATAGGCCCTTTGGGAGGATTGTAGAAACCTGCGGTCTAATAGTTTGTCTAAAACTGACTGCTATGCACTTCCAAAAGTGTGTAGCAATCTTGCTCATTTGAGGATCATTCCGTGGTGCTGCTGGTAGTTTTCATGATGTTCATGCAACAAAACTAGTAACTTTTCTGATTGTTGGGTTACTTGGGTTGCCTGTTATTGCAAAAATACTGACTTCTAGAGCCGAATGAAGGATAGCCATGAGATTGTGTCTAGTCAGTTAGAATTTAGTATTTGTAATGATGGTTTGCTGGGAGTGGTAGAATAAACAATTGGTTATTTCCAGGACAAATTGACTGGCTATTGATGCCTTAGTGCCATGGATTTGTGTTCAACGTTTTGAAGGGGTGCACTACAAAACACACACAGAGAACCACAGGAAATGATCATCGGTGTGTGCTTGCGCTGGCTGGATTTGCCACTCATTTCCCTCAACACTGTAACAGTTGTAGGAGAGTGGGGAAGATCTGAATATTTAAAAGGCTTGTCCTTCCATTTTGGCAATTTGTGAGGCTCTATCCACCTGTACATAGGATTTACATCAGCTTCTGGATATTGAAATGCGGTTCCTGTTAATACAGTCTTGCAAGAGTGCGATCAAATATCATGGAAGTAGGTAACAACAGCACATTAGCACATCATGTTTGGGGAAGGAATCAGAAACCTCCCAAGACATCAAGGTAAGCAGACACAAAGGACGCAGCCACTTTAGAGAAGGCCTCCATTCATACATTCTTTTCCCCATATTAAGAATTGCTTGTTATTTGTTACTGTCTTGCGCCTCCAGTGGTGAGGTAGTGTACCCTGTACCCCATTGCCATCAGCCTATTCTCATTTGCCTTATACAATTGTTATTTGGTAAAGCGTCTCTTGAAATTTTAGCAATGTTTCAGCACAAGAAGAGTGATAGGGTGGCCATCTGGAAATTGTAAAACCGTCACTTGACTGCAAGTGCTGGAGTCGAGTACTATCCAAGCCAAGTCGAAGTCATCAGTATCCGAAGTCCGAGTTCTGAGGCATTGGCTTCCGAATCCGAGTCACAGTGTCCGAGTTGAGTTGGCGAAGTCCCTATTTTAATGACCTGTGCTATTTTACACATTTGAGGGCATAACCTAACAAACCGCTGTATTGTTGCTGCCTGACAATGTTTTAAATGCAGCGGCTACCTAATTATTAACAATGAGGTACACTGTACATAACAAGACCAGTGCCTGGTCTGGTATACCTATGAAAGGGGCCAAAATATCAGAGGTCCCCAATGAGTTACTCTGATAGCCGGGGTGCAAAGGGCAATGATGACTATAATTTGGGTGCAACACAAGTGGGAGTTGTCTTGTAAGATGGTGGGTGCAGACAGGCACATTCCATAAGAAATATACTATTATAAATTTCCACCATTTCATCCTTTTTGTCTCGCCATGAATGAAATTCAGGAGAGACTTAGTGGGTTCACTAGGCGGTGTTGGGTATGGCACGCTCGTTAGCAGGATTCTCATAAAACGTGAGGCCGAGTATGACAAGATTATGTGTGTAGCACCGGGGTTGGGTTGTAAGGATCTGATTAGATTTGGGTAGCAAGTCATTAATTGTTGAGTTGGGGTTTAATTACACTGATAGCTATTTCATGTAATTATTGTTTAAGCTCTTGAGCAAGATTATGCAGAAGACGTGGGATACAGTATCTTGTAGTTTGCCATGTAGGACCCCTGGATAAAGTAGATGAACTGATTAGGATTTTCAGCCCGGAATATGCTAATTAAGTGGTATTCTAATTTGCAGAATTTATTGCAGATTTCCAAGTTTGTCGGTTTCCTGGAAACTTGGTGGATGTGGATTACCATGGTTCCCAAGAAATTTATAAGTGAAGCGGAGTCACTGGAGGTAATTTAATTTTAAGTGTCTAATTTTCATAGTTTATGCAATTTTGAAAGTTCGTTGGATTTCCACAAATGTGATGTGATCCACCTTCGATCCAGATCATTTTGAAGGTACAGCTGGGGTAGTAGAGGTCATTGTAGTGCTAATTTGCATATTATATTCGATTTCCAACTTGGTGAAGGAAATTTCAGCCATTATACTCAGTGTATGGTCCGTAACAATTCTGGATCTGATGGGGTTGATGTTCAGATTGAATTCCATCTATAATAACTTCTGTTAGAATAAATAAATGAGGTACGAGTAAACCATAGCTCTGTGACAATTTTACGCTGTAGGAAGCTCATGGTATATGCCTAATTTGCATGATAATTTATTCCAATTTCTCAAACTTGGTAAGAATTCGCCAAACTCAGTGGGTATGGTCCGTAACATTTCCTGAATTATGTGTGTTTAATGTTCATGAATATGATTGAATCCCATCATATACTAGCTTCTGTTAGAATATAAAGCATTGAGGAACGAAGTAAACCATAGCTCCTGTGAAATTGTGCTGTTATAAGCCCACAAGCAAAACCTCTGTTACCAACCAATTTTATTAGGTTAATTAGACATTAAAAAATACTGAAACATTTTTTCCCCCCCTTCGTCTGCCGGGGACTGGGAGTTTTGGAGGTTTGGTGGAGGTTTCCGAAAGATATATTTGGGGACTGCTGCGTGGGGAGAGTCTGTTGGTGTGTGGGGAGGCGGGGGCAGGCGGGGGGAGGGTGTTTGCGGCAGCTCGGCCAGGGGGGGGGGGGGGGTGCGGGGGGCGGTGGCATGTCCTGGCTGCTTGGAAAGTAAAAATGCAATTGAAAAGGAAGGGATAGATTTTGAAGGCAAAGAAGCGCGGGCGCTATAAGGGGATTGGAAAACATTACAGTGTGCGATAGGGTAAAAGAAGTGAGTTTGACTGAGGATTAAAACTTTGTTGTTCAAATTTAGGTAATTTATGGAGAGAAGAGTGGCAGGGGGGCCATGAAGAATAAAAAAGCAATTAAGGGACGTTTGTAATAAGAGTCAAACTTATTGGTCCGTTCTTTTCAGGAATTTTCTGTGTTATATGTGAAAATAGGTGCTGTTCGTTTGACAGCGACGATGGTCTGATGACTAGTTGGTTTGTGTTAGCGATCGCGCAACCAGGCTGAGAAACACTTTTGGCGATCTGCCTTGTTCTCATAGTTTTTTTTTTCTTTCCTTGCCTATTAGCTCTCTACAGTTGCGATTGTGATGTAATAGTGGAATTTTCCTGTCATAACTATTAACTACCTTTAGAATTGTTTGCTAACTTTTTCATATTTGAATATTTTCGTGTTTGTCAATTCTATGATTGGTGTTATCTGTATTTTTTATTGTTGGTACATTCCTCAGTTTTGTATGCTTCTTCTTTCCCCCCCAACTGAGGCTACTTTAGTGAACCTGTATCTCTCATATTCAGAGGCAAGTCACCTTCCCATTATATCATAATCGAAGTTGTGGGATGATGAATACTTGGATACATCATTTTTTTGGCAACCAATAAATTTTCTATATTTCTACCCCTCCCAAATATAGAACTGCTCTCCCTCCATGTTCTGTATAGATCTGCATTTTGTTTTGTGGCAGCCGATTTGAAGCTCAGTGTATTTGTTAGTATCGTATGTAGCATAAGTGATCATTCGGTTTTAGCCCTTCAAGTTCCAGCTCATCAGAGTGGCAAGTTGAATGCAATGCACAACTTTATTGATTGGCCTCAAAACACACTGTTCAGATAATCTAATGTTGTACCTAGCAATTGCCATTCAAATGCAGTAATAGCCTGTCCAAGTCACTGTGTGGGCATGTTGGAGGGAAGAGTGATAATAACATACTAACTATCAACCCTTCCAACCCCCTCACTATTGCAAGCCTCTCCTATAGAATAATTGTTCTTCAAAGTGACAATAAATGTGGTAACTCTTAAACTTTTTAATAGAAAAACAACGATTATTTGCAGTTGTCCGAGTATGACATCATTGTACATTGCATGATGGGATGCGTTTCGATCTTGCACAATGCACACACTACTAACTTGCAAAGGCCTCCAGGCGGGTTTGACTGACGCATTTATTTCCCCCCCCCCCCCAGCTATTATTTAGCCTCATGTATATCCGCAGTTGTCCCTCAGTCATTTGCCCACATTTTTTTGTGATGTTATGCTTGGCCGAGAGATGGAATTCCTTTTGTTTAGTCTGGGGTTCTTAAAACCACGATTAGGAAGGTACCATAGTAACGAATAGCAGCTAGCAAAAATGATTAGACTTTTGAGCTAAATGAAATTATGCTAATTAATCTAAATTGTATATATTAATGACAATTTTTTCATTTTTCTGTCATTTTTCATGTACACCGTGAAACAGAGTCTACCTCCTTCAGCCTCAAGAATTTGAATCATCAGTTTCTGGGTCACTGGCGTCAGTCGTCTCATTTTTTCGATGGAGTTTATTTTGCAATGATTTTACCTACTTTCATTTCCCCCAAAATCGCGTCCCTCCATCGGAGTAGATCAATAATTGTTTAGGCAACCGGGATTTTGGGGGGGGGTGGCGATTTTGAACGGCAAAATGCGCTCCTCCCTTTTGCCAAAATGCCGTAATGCCAAAAAACGGCAAAATGCGGGGTCGGCTTGCGATTCGTAATTCAAGTACATTATTTAACCACTCAAACCTGCAAACCCTGCTTCTTCTCGTAGAAAGGAGATCGCAATTAGGCTCTGACGATATTTTGGAAATATTTTCGAATTGGGAATATGAACAAAATGAACTTGCCTTACTCCACCGACTACAACGATCACAATGTTACCAAACGCGATGCCGCTCATGCAATGCAATAACATTACGAGGAGCACTCATGCCATGCTTTATCGATCAGGACCTCCGATTGGCTCAATTATTAGCTATATGCCGAAAAACCCCATCACGTCCCACCGCAGGTAGCCACTCGGGAATGTGATCCAATCACGTCACTAAAATTGGGCATTCTGGCTAATCAGAGGCACATGGTCCTATGCGGGGGTGATTACCCGACCAACGAAACATTGCCGGGCCCGGTGATCACTGATTATTTTTTGCTGCCACACTGTATCGGAAAGTTTCAGTTGTAACTCAGTGATAGGCATTCACAGAGGTTCATACAACTTTTAGGATTATTACTGGGTGGGGTTTTTTTTATAGTGATTTTTTCTTAAATGGAAACTCCTTTGGTATTCAACGCAACACCATGATGCGCGATGATTGTACATGCGTGACAAAGACTAGAAATGGGTCGTTTGCACAAAATCCTGGTGCCTAAATCTGTCTAATGTCATAATTATGCAAATCTTCAGAAGTATTTGAGTTTTTCATGACACTTGGTGGAGGTAGTTACCTTTTTTCTCAATTGGAGGAGGGGTCTGTGTCACAATACAAGTCCAATATTATGCAAAATTCTAATCGGGTCTTATGAGCAATGTTTATCCAGTCCTAATGAATTTGTGCTTGTGGGGCTGGTCCTGGCGCGTACCGATAGATTTGTCTTGGGTGGTTTTGAGGTCGTAACTCCATGGAAGTGCGCCCTCTGATGGCATCCATCGTCTCCCGATTGGCAATTACAATTATATGGACCCCAAGACTCATGCTGCTGCAATATTTGCTAAACAGCTGGCAAACCTCTACTTAACTGCAAAAAATCAGTTTATGTGTTAAAAAAAATATTGATATGGTCTGGGGGGGGGGTTTACAACCCAAACTCCCCCAACCCCCCCAACCCCCCCTCCCCAACCCCCCCCAACCCCCCCAACCCCCCCAACCCCCCCCTCAACCCCCCCAACCCCCCCCCCCCAACCCCCCTCTTTCCCAAACCCCCCCACCCCCTTTCCCCTGTGGTATGCCCACTGGTCTGGTCACTGCTATGTTCCCATCACTTTTGGGGCGGCGTAATATTTCCTTCCTCTTGTGATGCTTTTCGATCTACGTTATCACCTTCTAACAAACAAACCCATCTCTTTAACTAGTGATCAGGATGGTTGAAAAAACTAGATACCCACAGAAACTACTACTGACTGTATCACTAGCAGTTCGAATCAAGACCCACTTGTGTATCTCATTGTAAGAACCACAGCTTGTTATCCTGAACCCCCAGTACAGCCGCCCGGTTATTGGTTCGTGATTATTGTGGGTATCTATTCCTTAGTCCCCGACCTGCAAGAATTAGTTCTTATAATTGGCTGTCATGTAAAATTCTTTGCCACAAAAGTGCTGCTCGTGGCCAGTTGAGAATTGGAGGGGTAGGGCTATACCCTCCTTGCTACCTTTGCCCCATCTGCCATCCTAAGTAAATCAACAGAAATTGAGATCAATTGCTCATCAGACCCATGGACAATAAAGAATGTCATCGTTCACTATGTCAATCGTTCCCATTATGTCAATTTGTTCACATTATTTCGTACCTTTTGCTGATATGTATTGTGTCATTTGGTTCGCCCGCCATGATATCCAATCACAAAGATTGGGAGAGATTGGAAGCTGTTCACTGTATCCCTCCTAAATCCCACCTGGGGCCCTTACCTTGAAGGTCTAATGACTATTATCTAGTATCACTAACAGATCCACTAAGCCGGGATTCCATAGTTGGTATGCTATGAGGAAAATCACCATTTTTACGTGAACTGAGCGGGGGCTATGTTTTTGATATGTTCTTTTTAGTTTGCGCAAAGATAGATATTGGTTCCACAAAAGCTAAAAATTATTAATTAAGGTCAAACCAACACCGAATAAGCGGAAAAACCCCTGTACCGAATGCGTATGCGATGCGTATCACTTCGAATTAATTCTGTGGAATACCTTCCTCAAACTCCAAGCACGACAATATTCATGGGCTGCTGCCTTTTTATGGTCTTTTGCATACAGTTATAGTGTTTTCTCTTCTGAAACCGACATTCATTTCCGTAGATATGCGGATTTTCCATCGCCCCGGATACGGTCTTCATCTATGGAATCCCCGCCGAAGACGCAAACCCAGTATTTCTTCCATAAATGCCTCGGGGGATGCATTTCACATTGGCTTTCAGGTAAAGTCTGCAAGTACTAATGAATTACCCAGCTTCTGGGAACAACACCACCTTATAAGCTGAATGGAAGATTGTTCATTTTCTTGCCATTGTCCGTGGTAAAGCCCCGACACTAAAGACAGCTAAAATGGCGCCTGTGCCACCACTATCGGTGTTAACAAATAGTGAGCATCTCCCCAATTGCTTCTGTTCTTCCCACACATAAACATCCTGCCATACATGTCAGCTTCAGTCAAATTGGGGCTATATTTCCTTGCCTGTGATGACACCACTTGTAGTGTGCGATGTTCTGGCCTCCTGGTGACAAGCAGAACGAATGAATAATTATGATCTTCAAACGAAAAAGTTATATAGCAATCCAATACCTAACCATGTTTGTTCCAATAGTAGTGCACTCTATCAATTACATGTTAGTTTATTAGAATATTCGTTCTCTGTACTGGTGTATGTTCATGCACCAACAAATTGACTTGGAGCCAAAATGTGAGGGGGGTGCAAGGCTTTGAGCAGGATGGGGGAGGGGCGAACGACTGGGTTACATTTTTGATTTGTATGTATGTGATCAATTAAAGTTCCATTCAGCCGTCATCTCATGTCCTCCTTTCCACAGAATCTACCCATAATGTAGTATTCTTGTATTGACTGATAAAAACTAACTAATTGAAAAAAAGAAAATCTGTTGAAACGATAGTATATAGGTCGAAATTGTAACTTCGTGGAATAGGTCCCTGTGGCGCAACAATATACTTATATGTATATATTTGTTGTGGCCAGCCGGCTTTTTTGAATATTTTCGGACTGATCACCATTTCTGCAGAATTAAAATGCTTGAGTGCTGAAATTTTGAGTTCTCCTTGTTGATGAGGTATCGAACGGCATTCATTTCATTCAATATCATTAATGCCTATTTTCTTGAATATTTCAAAGGCTGAATAAAGCTATAATTGGAACCAGAACAATTTGGCCTCTCCTTCATGGTATCACATAAAAAACATGGGTTTATGACTTGCTGTGAATTTAAGACGCAGCATCAATATACATATATCACAATTTTATTTTATATAATGCACAACATAATTGCCACGTGGTTGAAAGAGAAAGTGACCCTACTACAACATACTACCCAGGCATCCCATTAGCATTTTGCATGAAAGTTTCATTTTCATATTTGCTGTCAGATATTGTATTAAGGTCTGCACTACTGAGCATTTCTCCCGTGTAGTGCAAAGTTCATTACCCGGCTCCCTGGGGTCAACAGCGCCCCTTAGCGCAAATATAAGAGGCATATTTTCTTGCCTTTTCTTTCTGCTGATGTCTCTACACTGAAGGTACCTAGAATGGCATCTGTCGCACCATCACCAGTGTTGGTTGGTTCTAGTTTCGTAGGTTTGTTACATAATAGTGAGCATATTCTCTGGCAATTTCTAGTGTAATGTACGATTGATTCAGCGCATTAGATTTTATTGCCCATGCACAACTATCCGCCACTGGTTTTAAAGGCAAATCCCAGCAAATTAATACTCTTTTTGGTGTTATAATGTTACGGTAATAAACTTTCATTCAATATCACTTGTTTTCCAACTTTCCAGTTCAGGCATGTCGTTAGGAAGATATGGCTTCGTCAAATTTAATATAATTTAGTGATTAAATGTTGCCCATTTGCAAAATTGCCAACTTAGCAGTGATAAATTAATTATCTTTAAACAAATTCATAACTTTAGAACCGAACAGATTGAACCATGAAACAAGGTTTGATGGCAAGATATCCATCTACAATCATGTGACATTCAAATATTTTGGGGGGGACTTGCCCTTTGAAAAAAAGAGACAGTAGTACACTATTCCTGTATAACAGCTACAGAATATTGGCGATCCCATGTATTCTTGACTTGAATTTGTATTTCACCTTGACTTTTACAGCATTTTATCAGCTCAAAGGCTGGATAGGACGTGCATAACTGAAAGTGTGGTTACCAAATAGGCGCCTGTTGATCGTTTGTCTTGCGGATACGTGGGGCTTGAGTCAACATTTTATAATTGCTAATCAAATTGTTGTTTTGTGTGGACAGTGATTAACCATAATTTCCAGGCCTCCCAGCAGCATCCATTTAAGGGAAAATAAGCATATAGTCACAATTATGGTTGATCTACCATGAAACAACATCATTGATTTCATTTCGTGGTAAGGCCCCTCAAGAAATATGATTGGTCCATCAAAGTGCTGACAGCGACTCAGTAGCACTCATGATCAGTAACGAGTTCAGGAACTTTTGTGAAGTTTATGTCTAGGATTTCACAAGTAGTTTTGGTTGGGCTAAGGGATGGAATTAAGGGATGATAACAATTTGACATTGTGAATTCCGCCTTCGACCTTGCATATTTTGTCTGCCATTTCACTCTGATGCCGGAACGGGATGTTATCAGAGACTTGTTTGATTTCCCATTGGTGGAATGCAATTTGGGAAGTGTGTATAAGGCATTGATCGTTCGGAACACAATTCGGTTATTGTAGGGAATTCCTCTTTATGGCCACCCAGGTAAGTAATGCATTCCATATCATGCATATGTGATTTGCTTCCAGCTAGTGTGAGAGTAACCTGTGGTGCGTACTGAAAACTGCTGGGGCAAGTTTTCTACCTCGCATGCCTTCTTGAGTCTAAACCAGAGAACTTGATTGTGATTTATTATCATGTGCTACAATTTCAGTCATGGAGCTGAGGTGAAAGCCATTCTGGTCATTTTAGGGTGAAGCATCCAGAACGCTACTACTATCGTCCTATTGGTGAGACTTTGAGTTTGGACAAAAAATGTGACCTATCCTAGCACTCTATACAAACATTATTCACCAATATCCTGGTGGGTATCCATGATATCTCCAAGAGAGGTTTCGATTCTGAGTGAAAGCTACGTTGACTCCTGTTGTCATGTGAACTCCTGAACTCTGTGCCCCTCTACAAATACAAGCCTGAACTAGACATGTGCAGGTGGGTAAACCGCCGACGTGTATCCCAGCAGAAATGGCCTTCATGGACCTTGTTTGAAGAAAGCAACATTAAATTTCATGTCCATTTGACCTCTGGTGACTTGCTCTACCTGTTTGTAAGGGACCAAAAACTGTAGTCCACCTTATCCAAGTTTCGTTCAAATCCGATGAAATTAGAAAAGGAAATTCATGAATCGAAAGACAAATTTGACCTCTGGTGACCTTGGCATCACCCGTCAGGCAGGCAGACATGCAGCGATGCCCACTTTCGAAACTCATCCGAGATTTTGCTACATTAGGACTACCTCACCAATTTCAGATTGATGCGCATGAAGCGTTGAAGAGTTTATTTCGCAATGTCTAAGTTTCCGGTGGCGCGCGAGACAGCGGCTACAAGACACCCCCAAAACCATAATATCCCCGAACACTTGAACGCGTTGCGGGGATATATAATTGAAAGTGTTGCGGGGGATAGAAAGACGCGTTTCATGATATGATATTGATGAGGTTGTCAGATATCATCGAGGTATACATGGCAGTCTGACAATCGCACATGCCTATAAGAACAGTTAGCTGAACGAACATTTGAAACCTATCAACACAATAAAAGATTGTCCAAATGTCCCCATACTGATCAACCACCAACACAGTAACAGTGGTGACTGTGAAATAGGCTGTTCTTCTTTGTGTTACCATACTACCACCCCCTCCCCCCTCTTCCCCACCCCCCTCGACCCCTTCTCCCCCCAAGCATTCCCTCTTGCAACTATGAACAGGCTCTCATTGTGTGACATAGGTAGATCTTAGTAGAGTAGCCTACTCTTCAAAACAGGATATGAAAACATATACTGGTGTACTTCACGGCCCAGCTATTGCCAGTACAGTATAATTGCTGCTTTTCAATTCATTGGTTGGACTTGTGTGGACTATAAAAAGATTATAAAGTAGGCCCAAAGTATTCCCCTCCTGTTCAGCCAAGTTGGATTGAAGAGATGACGTAAACCATAATAAACCTAATGGCCATGTTACAGATCGCTTTTTAAACTAGCACAGCTGAAAAGTGGACAGACATATCAAACTCCACATGGACTGAGTGGTCAGCAGTGTTGGAGTCGAGTCCAGCCAATCCAAGTCCAAGATCGAGTCCTCACCATCCGAGTCCGAGACCGAGTCCTCCACATCCGAGTCCGAGTCCAAGTCCCTTGTTTCCAGTCCGAGTCCCTATTCCTATACGACTTTGCGTTTTGGCAGAAATATATGGTATTAAGGTTCAAGAGTGCAAGTTCTTGCATCATCTCCCACAAACAGAGTATATCGTAGTGTGTCATTTATCTCAATGCAAAGTTTTCCTTTACATGTTTTGGAGTTGAGACATCATCGAGAAAGTTCAGAACAATAGTAACCAAGTAAATGCAAATTGCGTTACAGCAGTGCTAAAACTAATAAAAAAGAATGCCCATCCATGTAACCCCACCTGATCCCACATCCTCCCATGCCGTTTGCAGACTCTAGGACCATAATCATTTCCAAGGAAGCAGTTATCACTTTTTTTTTTCTTTTTTTTTTTTCCATTGCATTTCAAGAACATCACCATTTCATCTGTCATGAGATTGCCGCCTGCTGAACGCCAGTTCAACAAGTGCTGATAGCAATTTTGACAAACGAGACAGTAGTACATTTATGATTATCATTGTCGATGTAAAATTTTCCACAGCATTCTTCAACCTAAGTTTCAGGATTTTCCCATGGATTTTTTTTCTGTGCGGTCTTGAACCTGGACTCGGACCGGTTCCCCGAGTTCCCAACAGCTGAGAGTCCCGAGTCCGAGTCATCAAAGCCGAGTCCGAGACCGAGTCCTTCAAAATCGGTCTCCAGACCGAGACCAGACTCGAGTCCTCCAACACTGGTGGTCACACAGTTAACAGAGCATTGGGTGACTGACCACCCAGGAGTTCAGGGTTCGAACCCTGGTCGGGTCGTACCAGAGACATTAGGGAGCTTTATATTTCAAGACGGGGACGCGAGCTACAGCGTGTCAAAGTGCTAGTTGCGTGATTTAGATACGCATGTTTTAACGATTGCTGTTTTTCAGTATTGACCGTAAAAAGTCACGAATTCCATTGTTCAGCCTGTTGAATGATGCCACACCGGGTCCCAGTTCACGTCGTAGGGACAATGTGAAAAGTGAGAGACTCCCATCCCAGATCGACGTAGTACGGCCGGCATTTGGTGAAGTTGTTGCATGCGCAGTAGGTTTAACATCACGTCATGTTGTGAATCTAAAGCTCCCGATTGAATGCTTCCTGTTGCCTCCTCGCTGATTGTTCCTCTTGAGGGAGTGGAAGCAGAGACACAAAAGAGGTGTTTGCAAGTTGCCATCTACATGAGATTAGCCGTTCCACCCGTGAGGTCATGCAATTCTCAAATTCCTCAAAATAAAATTGTGCGCTAACACAACAAGGCGACATGCTGATAGAACCTCCGAATAGGTGATTTGCAATGAGTTGGTGACTAGTTTCGTCAGTGAAAGTGAAAACCAGTTGCTAGATGCTCCAGTGCGCACCGGAGCACATGAAATTGCAACTGAAATGTTTGCAACTAAAAATGCAGTTCCGTTTGCCAATGTACCAGTACTACACAATGTGCTATCTACAGTCTTACACGTTTGTGAATTTCAACCAGCAGCGATACTGCAGATTGCGAAACAGAGCAGAAGCAATACCGTACCGCGTCATGCGGCGTCATAATGGGGGGGGGGCTTTGTTCTGAGGGACAATTTGCAACTAGTGCTAGTACGGAGAACACCAGTTTTCCTACATGATCATGCACACAGGCGATCGTACTGCAAACATTCGCAGTACAACGCAGTAGTGAGCTTGTGCGAACAAGTCTGTTGCACAGGTTTCGTTGACGCGTCTCTGCGGCACTGGTTGCAATTGAGCTGCAAACAAGTCCCAATATGTTTGCAGCATGACGCAGTGATGCCTGTCGTACACGGATGGAAATGTATTATTACATAGTTTTGCAAATTGCCGCAGGCCGCGCACAGCAGACTGCGTGACAGTAGAGTAATCGCAAAATGGTCTGCAACGTTGCATAACCAGTCACAGATTGGAGGTGCTACACACATCGCCATCTTTAAAACTGTCGAGCAGACCATCGCAGTTACGGTTTTTGAATAGTTGCGCACCCTGGTTTGAGACCATTCACAGTGAAGAGGCCAGCATTGCAGACCAACGCGATGGGTTGCAGTATGCTCTGCTTCACACTAGTGCCATTCCTCTAGCTGACAGCAGGAAAGTTGCTGATATTTGCAATGCCCGGAGTGGCAGTCCAGTTGCAAACACGCTTTATTGTAGTGTGACCAAGCCAAAAAGGCAATAATGAGTGTTGGGCTAATAGACAACGGAGGTGAGGATTGTGTCATTCCATTCATCAAACGTCATTTACCTACAATTATATATTTGTTGGGTGGGTTATCCACAGGTTGAGGTACAGTGTCAAGGTTCTGGGAACTACTGAGTGTTGTTTAAACTAGATAGGTTTTCTCAGGTACGGTCTAAACGAATTGTTGCTGAACAACCAGTGGTCTCCAAAGAAAAAATTTGATTGACAGTTATGTATCAAATTTGCGTTTAAACAACTGTGCAAGGTGCAATAGCCAATAGGGCCAATTTGAAGATGATCATTATGAATATTGTTGAATCTTGTTGGGAAACGTATGCCATCAAAAAATTAGAGGAGTTGGAAACGGCGACTACGCAGAAATAGTACTTCCTATACAAACAAAAAAACAAAAAAAAGTTACAGGGGAAATTGAAACTTGGTTTCAGTTTCACTCAGCAGTGGGGCTTGGTTCACAAGTTATTTTGATGTTGTGCACCTACTGTACATCATTTGATGATCAGATGAAGGTTGGTCATCTAGGGTTAGAAGGAAGTTGATATAGGGGTTAATTTTGTGAAAATATGCAAAATGCGTGTCCTCCCAGTTAAAATTGGAAGAATCTGAAAGCTTTTAAGTTACTGGGTCATTCCACCAGGTTGGGGACATTGGATATTTAGGCACAGCATAGGAGAAAGCACGGCAATTGATGTGACCAAAACAAATTTACTATGCGATGAATTGGTGAAAAAAAAATTGTTGTACTGATGATACTGGATAATCAAACAAATGTTGATTTATTTTTTGTTTTTTCAACAAAGTCTGTTGGTTTTTTGGTTTGAAAAATTGATGGAAAATTTGTGACAGGAAATATGGCAGAAGAAAATAAGTTGTTTTCATTCTCTACACTGATGAAATTTCCTCTAGAATCAGGCCAGGTATTGTAGACCTAAAGAGTTGTGCAATTTTTCCATTATCAGAACAATGGCCAATTGTACTAAATTAAGTCCTAATGTTGTACTAAATTTATTTTAAAAGGGTGTTAAACTAGGTTTAGTGTGGTCCTGCCATCCAATGAAAATCAGCAGTCATGAAACCCATTCACTAGTGAGATCACATGAAACCGTTATACACAAGAATCCCGGTGTGAGTAAAACCATGCAATTATATAATACTTTTTTATAGGCATAGTTCCATATGTGTCCACCTCTCAATGTTACATGGGTACCAAGAATAACGCCTATATTTTTGTTGCACTTACCACTTACTACATAACCAATATTCACAGGTTACCCCTATTCACCAAATCTACAATGACTATTTGGGAGCTGTTGGAAAGCCAGAGATCGAGAAAAGTGTAAATTTGTTCAATGGTGTCCACATGTTACATGGGTATTTTATGTTACCATAGGTACTACTACATGACCACCAAAATTGACTTTTTTATCATTTCTGTTGCTATTCACTTTGAAACAAGTGCAAGTCTGAACGTCTTGTAGCTGCCGACAGCAAAATTCCTGGGCAATACACTGCATGTTTTTTTGCCATCAGCACATCTCTTTTTTGCTCACATTTACGACCTCTACTGACATCTGTCATACCATGAACGACTTTGAACATGTCGACCACATTGGCCCAATATTCGCTATCAGTGCTCGCAAAAAGAATGCAGCACAACTCATTCCTAATCCTGTGGCATGAACAGTGAAACACACTTCCCCAGAATGAATATCTGACATTGTTGACACTCTAGTTGACCACTCCACATGTTGTGTTTTACACTCAACCCCTCGCTCGGGGTTCAAACCCGCGCTTGGAGTTCTCTCTGGTAAAAATCGTAGTGTACCTCTCTTCAAACCCGGGTTTGAACCCCGGGTCAACCCCGGGTCAAACCCGTGTCAACCCCGAGACAACCCCGCGATGACTAGGGTTGAACCCGAGCGCGTGTTCAACTTCGTAGTGTAAACGCAACACGGGGTTGACACGGGGTTTTGCCGACATCCTTGACCTTGCTTCCTCCGCTGCATCTCCGAAACAATACACCACCTGTTTGGTACCGCCTGGACTAAGACTAATAATACAACTGCTGTATACTGTGCTGGTAATTTCGCTATATAGTATTGTACCTACTATGTACGTGTATTTGAGATGCATATTTCGCTATCGTCGCGTCGGCATTGTTACATGTTTTTGGTATGTTTAGTTATTATTTTAGTTCTGTTTAGAGAATTTTTGTAGTGGGAATCTCCATTTACCCCTCAGTTAATTATGTGTTGATCATTTGTTGATTCCGCTGTGAAGTTTTCGTAATAAATAACGTTTCTCCTGAACTTTGCGAGTTTTGTACGTGTCCCCATCCTATGCATTGGTCCGAACGCGCAGCCTAATACATATGTGTCGCACGGTCGTATTGATTTAGGGTTGTTGCCACAGTCAGCAATGTTTGAACAGTTGGGCCATACAACGTTGAAAACGCAGACGGCGAAGCCTACCCCCTCGTTGGTACAAAAACCGTTCCGTTATCCTTAGAACTCGATACACGCCCAGTCATTATGCGCCTATGGTGCATGGTCTGAATACCATCATACACAATGCGAGAAGATATTCCCCCCTTCGTCCATTTGATATGATGAATGTTGATATTTGTTGTAGCCTACAAGTACCCGGGTCTTACTTATACAGCTGTGCTACCCCCGAGAAGGTCCCACAGTGCAGATAGCTTTCACTGCAATTTACGTCGCTTGCGCTGCCTTCACTTTGAGTTTCGCGCGTTTTGCTGAATCTAAACAAATGCCATTTGACTTTCAGTGTTGTAAACAAGCTGGGATTTTTGCCGTTTATGGGCCCCTTGGGGAGATAACCCCCGCGCTCGGGGTTTGAGTGTAAACGCGGCTCACAAGTTACAATTTAAATCAGCATTTAGGGTGGGGGGGGATTTCCCAAGCACCCATTAGCCAATGAATGAAAGCGTCCTGTGCCCACACATTCTAGGTCACCTATAGCTGTGAGAACTGGACCGAGATGTAATGTAAACAAGTCCTGCAGAGGTAGGACTACGGAAACTAGGGCGAGATGTGATGAAAGACAAATCACCTTCACAGGACCTTCTGAAAGATAAGGTAAACACGCTCGCAGAGGATGGGAAGAAGTAAACAAACTGGTCTAGAAGTCAGAGAGCTCAAATAAAGTTGGAAATTGGGATAATAATTGGATTTAATTAAAATCTAATATCACTATCGAAGATTAAATGAGCTAAGGTAGCCAGTAGCAAGCTCCATCCACCTACCAAGTTTCAAACTGATTCGCATGTATGTTTAAGAAGTTATGAAGGAACGTGAAGAACAAAAGGGACGAACTAACGAACGAACGGAAGGTGAGACATGATGACTTGTAGAGCTGCTCTCCGCAGCTAAATACAGAGGGGTTGAGCTAAATAAACCTGTTGTTATGATCACAGGCTATTCAGTGAGAGTGACTACTGCAGACCAACTAGTTTGTATGGGGGTCTGAAAGACGGGGTGTCCTTCGTAAATAGGTGACAATTATTTACCCACAGTTAAAGTATAGGAGCAAAAAATAAAACCATGATTTTGTGGTAATCAGTGGTTAATAGACTTATTCTTCATTTTCTCTCTCTATTGGGATGATTCATGAAGTATTTAATAATCATTGGATCAGTATGAACACAACATTATGTTAGGATTTGAGTGGGGAGTCACACTTTATGCCCAACTCATGGAATGAACCCTATACCAGAGACTATGTACATATCGGTATGTTCAGAGATTGGGGTCTAAGGTAATCTGGGGGTCATTTGGGACGGAGTTGCGTAATTTCGCCACGGTTCATTTTAGGAATGCCTTCTTCGCCAAAAGATTGAATTGGATGATAGTTAGTCAGTATTGTCCAGTGGTATGATGGAATTTCCGGTCAAAGGTTATCTGGGGTTCAATTTTGACAATTGTGTTCAAATGGTCGAACGGCTTCTAACCCTACAGAATAAATCAAATTTGAAATTGTTGGTCAGCGCTATAATTGAGTAAATGTTACATATATGTGTTCGAGGTCAAAGGTTAGCTGTGAGGTAACTGTGGCTACTTTGCTAGATTGGCCAAATAGCTATTCCTTTTGATTAGAATCAAATGATCGAAACAATAGTCGGAATTGTCTTGACAGTGTTGCCATATAGTGTGTGTTTCAGGATTAAGGGCAAAGGTCATCAAGGGTCAAATCCACATTTTTGTCGATAGTATAGATGGCATGATCCTTGATAGCTATTATTATAATTGACCCATGATATGGGGTGTTTGGGATTTGAGAGTGAAGAACAGCAGACGGCGTTTCATTTTTGCCAAAAAGTCATTGAGAGTTTAATGACGAAATACTTTCCTCTCGCAAATTTGATTTTGTGATCATGATAGGTGGTCAGTATTATCATCGACCAATAGTACATATGAGATATTGAGGTCACATTTAGTTTTTTTTTTTTGAACGGTCAAGCAGATTCTAAAAATATAGAGTGTGATTCGTTCAGAGTTAGGCTGTATCATAATTTTATGGGGGCATTGACAATTTGATGTCAGATAAGGGCCTATTCAATGATGTTGTGACATCACTTACAGTAAGCACAGACTCCACATATACTTAAAGTACAATGGTCATGTAAACATCACTTCTGCTATTTTGGTGTTATATTAGTATATAGGAAACGAAACCTCGAAAGAATTTCAGCCAATTTGAGGTGTTGTGAAAAGGAGACAATTCTGGTATTGCGGGATGTACCCGTTCATCACAGGAGTAATGGGGACCCTGTGTAATACAACGCAATCCAAACTAAGTGCACAAGAGCGACTAACATGGGATTGACTGGAAACTCTGTAAAAAAATGTGTTCACAAGATATGAAAAAAATAATTCATAAATTTATTTAGGTATTAACTAATATTTTTATGCTATAATGGGTCTGCAAAAATCAGCATTCACGGTTGTAGGGTAAATGAGGACCTTAGATGGTTACTCTGGTGACGTCATCAGTTAGTTACGGTGAAATACAACAAGGAGGAAACATTTCTAGAAAGAAGAAACGCCAAAATTGTGGTTGTTTTTGTGGTGGTGTTGAACATCCTCTTTATCTGGCCAGTTTAAAAAGACTATCTGTTGCATGACCATGTACTTTTAACCAATGTATGTGTACCACCAGTTTCTGTAATGGCACTGGTCTATGAGGTTCGCTGATGTTGTGCTGCAGTGATTCGTCCTTATAAAGTGGGGTTGCAAAATTCTGATACCCAGGAGGGAAAGACTAGATGATAAAGTATGTTAAAACAACACTGTAACCTGTTTAAAACTAGGCATCGCTTGAGGGGCAGAAAATCCCAATGTGCATAAACTGTATATAGCCACTTCAATCAATCAGTTGATGTTAGTTAGTGCCAGTTTGATTTTGCAAAGGTTTTCATGAACCACATTAACAAATTTTGCTCAGATGCGATAATGTTCGAAAAATCATATGATAGAGCCAGATGAAGTCTACACCTACCAATTTGTTGGAATCGGACAAACGTTTGGAAAGCGTGTAAGAAAATATTCTAATTAGCAGACCGCAGTCATGTGGTGACGCCCACTTCTCAACCATCTGAGATCTCACCATAGCAAGTACAGTATGTGTGCTTTTCATGTGCTACCCTGATCACATAGGTACTGCACATGTTCACTTGGTTGCGCTAGTTTTCGCTTCAAAGGCCCCCTATTGACACATGGTGGGGCGGCATGGAGACACTGAGCAGCTGTTGTTCAGTCTCTGGGATCCAAACTCGCAACTGCGGGTCAACACCCAGAGCTCTACCGACTTGGCTTATCCGATCTCCCAGCTAATCTGATATTCTCTTTCTCCGGACTAGCCAATCTGATTTCTCCCCGACATTCTTTTCTTTCTTGTTCCCTCAATTCAGACTTTAAAACGCGGAGTACTCCTCGCCTTTTGCTACCATTTTTATGTCTGTTGATCTGAGCATCGGCTACAGAGAACCCTACCAGCGTAGCCTGGCATCTCAGAAGACCTCCGGTAAAGAGAAAAAGGGTGCTAACGCCAGATCGAGGAGCTCGATGCCAAGGTGACGTTGACCACCGCCTTGCCTGTCGAAGATCCCCTGGATTCCATTCGACAGAGCAAGGTGATAAAACCAAACTCCACTGGAATGCCATGGATTAACTACAAGAAGGTTCTAACAATGAGTTAAAGTATAGCTGAACTTGACAACGCATTTGAAAAACTGGGGCGGTCTTTTTGCAGGCACATAGCCAATAGGGCCCCGTTGGATTTACACTAAATTCAAGCCAGAAAGTCCCTTATTTTGCATCTTAGTCCCACATATAAGCAACAATTTTCCATCTGAGGTGTCAAAAACTGTGTTCCGCAAAATTTAGTGTGAGGGAGGAAAATTTTGTCGCCTATCTTAATGGGGTCCACAAGTAATTTCCTGCGATGATATACACGTCGGAGCGGTTTATTCCGCCTGCCCATGTCATGATTATGCAACATTGGAGAAGCGACTGGAGTGATTTTAATACGTGTACATAACAATTCATGAGCAGGGATATTGAATGTGCTGCTAATAGGCCTGGAATGATTCCCCAGACATTGTCCGGCCAAAATGGGGGTCAATGTCAAATCCAAGGCGACTCGCCCGTGCACACCCTCCCCAATGGTCAGTCACAGAACTGACTCATGTTACTCTGAATATATGCAGTAAGTGATGGAGGAGAAAAAGTGGCTGGTAGGTTATTCTCAAAGGATGATGTCATCCAAATGACTGGGAGTGCAATAATGTACAAGAACTGTATGGCCAACCTTGCCTCCCCCTGTCCGGGATGGGATCTTGCACAACTCCAGTTTCTCATCCTTGTGACAGTTAACAACCATGGAATCGCAAACTGGTTTAACGACTAGCTGTCTTGTCTCAAATAAACCAAGAATTCGTTGTTACAGTTGCGGATTGAACCAGGGATAGCTGCGACTTAGCTGGGAATTTGCCGTTGATATGCAGAATATGCAGAAAATGTGCTCCTTCTTATGCTGGAAGTTGGCATGAAACGGAGTTATTGGGTGTTGCATGGCATCTGAGAGGGCCGGGACTGGTAGCTGGATGTGTGCTTAGCGGGGTATTCCATCAGCTCTGAAATTTTGCTTTTCCACCGGGTAATAAAGCCGGTAAACTAGTTAAGCAAAAACTTTCACCAAGAAGTGACTCGCCTATACGCTGGAATGAGACCTGGATTTGCAACGAGATGATGCTCCGACCTGACGGTCTAGCTGAGATCTGATGTGCTAATTTCAAAACGCATATTCCTCAAGTGGATCACTGAGAAACGATTTATTTTCTATATCCAGAATGCATAATGCAATGAAAACAGAGTCCTGTTTGTAATCCACACGTACACAGTTTGTTCGGAAAATTGCTCAATGCCAAGTAATCAATGGCTCATTCCATAGTGACAACACACATAGCTAAGTGTATTTTTTTTGGTTCATCATGTGTACGTTGTCATCAGGGCTACTGTTGTGCCTAGCTTGTAAACCCTCATAACAAGAACGCTTTTGCCAGACAATACTTATGTACACTGACTGGCCTTCTATTTTCTGTATTTTGCCTTTGTGCCAGCAGTCATAGAAAGTGACAGTGTTCCGGTATCTGATTGCCACTAACAATGAAGACCAGTCAGTGAATAGAAAAGAATTATGTTGTCATGCTTTTTTACTGTTTCATTAACCCATAAGTGCAGCTGACTCAAAACTGGTATGGGGGTCGGGGTGGGGGGGGGGGTCACTGAAGATTCAAGGAAAAGTTACCCTCACCCGTCCCTGGGCAAAAAATAAACAATGCATTTCACATCCTTCAATCAAAAATTAGGGTGTAGTCTTGTTCAAGACGCCATGGACTCTGTAACTCAAGTTTGCACTTCTACTTACATCTAGGTCCCCTATATAGCCCCTTGAACCCAGTACGGTCCTAGCTATGGTTTTCGCCACGGACGTCTTGTAGACTGTTTGTGAAGTGTCTAAGGCATATGCAGTAGCTGCCAGAACAAGCATCAATCATGCATTCAGTACGGCCTAATACATTAGGAAAGGCTAAGTAAGTTAATATCAATCTTTCTAGGCCCTACTTGCTACAAAAACTTCAATCCGTTCCCACCGGGCGAAGAACACTTACGCTGCAAAGCATATTAAACAGTTTTGAAACTTACATTCTCGATCGCTTCACAACTCAATAGGTCTATTCTATATCGTTTATTCATGTTGCCTATTCTCGTCAAATAAGATATTCAAAATAGCAGCAATAACTGAATTCCAGACTTCTCCGACAGAAATAAGGTTTCGTCCCAATTTGTCAATATTATAAATTTTCATTCCAGAATATTACACAAATCTTGAAGGGCAATAGAAATTTAGTATGTTAGTTTGATAAGGTTCCTCGTAGAAGAAGCCAAATTAGCAACCCACGGGACGTGAACAGCTTGAAACGTGGTGTGATCGGCTTCTTTAGATTGTAAGATAATGACGTCAATTTGAACAGTTCCCAAGACGTAGCTATATAGCTTTGCCATTCATCACTGATATATATATATACGACAAGCGGGAAGGCACAACTGGTTGGTTCGTTGCGACAAAGTTAAAGAGTGCTAGCTTCGGTCTTAACCCAAGACTAAGGAGGGTTGCCACCTTCGAACCTCCTATAATTGCTGGATCACCGTAAAATTGGCAAAAGGTTTTTAGTGCAAATTTTTTTGGTCATTCGTCCAACAGTTGCTGATGATGCAAATTCTGTTGCCGAGGTGATGGGTTGGATTGACGAGCAGGTAATTACTACAGTACCAAAAATACTGTCAGTGCTTTTTTTAAAAACACCTCACAACCCTCCACAATGAAAGTGGTCGAAACAATTGTGTCTGTGGATGGGTGATTGAGAATTAAAATGGCTGGGTCCGGGAGCGAGATCCTTCTGAGCACTATCTTGGGGAGACGGGGCAAAATGCGGATTGCCAATGCCACCTGTGATCAAAAATCAGTTCTCAATCATTTGTTTGTTCTCCACATATGCGGAAAATTACATTGTGAAGAGAGGAAAAGAAGGAGTAATCTCAGAAGGCAATAAGTCTGCCTTCAGCGCAAGCCCCAAGCGTTGTCGGAAGATGAGTAGTAAATCGTAGAGCAAGAGGTCACAATATTTAAGACAAAAAGTGGATTTTGTAGTGTCTACTTGTATTGCAATTATCGGCTGTTTTGATGTTGCATTGGAATCAATATCATAATTTGGGAACAATTTAACAGGATTCCTTGATGTTTTATTGTAACAAATGTGAGGTTATAGTTTGAACCGCTCCATTTTTCAGAGTGTTGTTGTACACACTGCAGGACCTGCGCCATCGTTTCCAGCTCGGGGCAGCTGATTGGCAAGAAGGGATGGCAGCCAGAGCGGTGATGCCAACGGACTGTGTCATAGTATGAACAATGCCCCCGTGAAGGGGGGAATTCGAGGAAGATGTTGTTTGGTGCCCAGGGACGACGATTACGACTGGTCGGTACACTCAAACATCATGAAGACGTTTGGGGGGACCTCAACCTCAGATGGAACTTTTTGAGGACCCCAATTTCTCCGGAATGAGCGGGGAGTTGTTCTTTCTTCCAGAACACGGAGCTTGACCATTTAGTAGAGGAATTGAAAGTTATAAGAGAACTCGCCATGAAGATCCAAAGACACAATTTGACTTTGTTACTGCGGAGGAAAATGGAAGTTTTTGACAGAGCTTTTTTTACAGGGAAACAGGATATCTCGGTAAGAAATAATTTAGGAATTGCCAGTGATTTCTATGCCTATCGTTAATCAATAGGCATTCTGTATGGGATAGTTCAGCAGAATTAAGCCTGTTCATGGTTGTACGTGTGCATGTTCACCTACTGAACAGCTCGGGGGTATGAACAAGATTCTCCTCATAGCTTTATCATTACAGCATATTTTTAAACTGTCACCACTCCTGAAAACGCAAACCAATTCATCCGTCTTTCGGAGTATTGTGAATAAGTATGGCGCGGAAGTTTTGTGCTGGTAGGTTGCGTAGTTTCATCAGGGGGAGTTTCGAAGATGTTTACTGCTGGACATGCAACGGCAATCTCCAGTGTACCCTATGACCTTTGACAGGATATAATACCAACTAATAATGTAGCCGTGGAAGAGGCCCATCTTGGTGAGACAACATGTTCGTGGTAGTTGTTACATTACACATGCTCACTGAAAAAGCCTACTGCAGTATTGAGTAGAGGCATGGGATTGCATGATTGCATATTCCTTATAGAACATTTGCGAGATTTCTTCAGATGGATTGATGACAAAGAATCTGTGAAGAAACTAAATGCCCAAACTGAAACAAATAGCAGATAAATTAGAGTTTACATCAGGTGACTCAGAAAGGCGAAAGAAGGCAGTTCGTTTGCAGAAGAGAGAGGAGACAAGTGCCGTAACAGCAGAAAATCCTCCAATTCAAATGGAATGAACACCGCATAGGCAAATTACCATGGTCCAGATGGTGTCAGCAGCTGCACATCAGCAGTGCTGCATCATGGGAATTGATTCTTTGGAATGTTTCCCCCTTTTTGGGGCCTAATTAAAGATCAACAATACATCGTGAGGTGCTAATATTTATTGCCCTTTTGCATCATTATGCATTTCAAATCCCTTCAGAATGTCAACCCGCTCAATGAAAAGGACTTTTGTTTTATAAGACCGGGGCGATAGCCCGGTGCCAACCTCATCGCCCGACTCCGGGAGCAAGGAAGTAGTTTTTACTGGGGCGACAAATGGCTGGCTATTATTTGTTCGTGCGATAGTGTTTTTTGTCCGTTGGAGTGACATCCATCGCCCGTGCCAAAAAACATTTGTCTAAATAGTAGTGAAATGCAGAACACCTAAAATATTGTTTTGTGCCCAAGTTTGCTATCAAAATTATCATCTTGAAATTTGTCAAGATTCAGTGGCAGTCTAGGTCGAAGGTCATGATCGTTCGATCATAGTCATGCCCAGTGTGGACAAACGAGGTGGTGGAGTGCATAACACCTATTGAAAGGTTAAGAAGAGCACTGAATGGGAAGACGGAAAAGATTCCACCAAATGGCCAGGAAAAACCCTTGCGTACAATCGGTTCACAGAAAATTCAGATCAGTTGGTGAATTTTAGCGACCATAAATGGATTCCACATTGCCAAAACATGTAAAAATTGAGTAAATTCCTACCGAAAATGGAACAAAAATTCTTGAGTTGATGTGCATTGTTCGAAACCTAACCTAGAAGCATCAAAACCAAATCGAATATGGTCCGCTACAGGATCGTAGGTTTTTTTCCGCCTATGCGACAGTGTTTTATAGTTTACCAATCTTTTGAGATGGTAACGTTGCAGAACTGGTTCTATAGCTTACAAAGGCATGCGAAAGTTACAGCAGGAGTTAGGACACTTTAGAAACATGTCTGAAATTCTTTTGGAGAAGAATCCGCACATCGTGAGCAAATTGGGGGCTTGAGAAATTAGGGGTTTGCATTGGCACTAGTGGAGGGACAGAAATGGAGAGTGGATGGGGATTTTATATGATTGTGACATACACCTCCAACCATACTAAAATCTTGGTTGGTTCTGACGTAGCTGGCCAATCAGTCATTATGGGGTCGGAGGGTTGGGGTTATGACACAGCATTGCCTTAATCACTGGAATGTGGAGGGGGACGCAGAGGGCTGGTGAATTGTCCCCCCCAAAAAAACATACTCGTTTGTCATGCCCTAAAACTTGTTTTATCAAATTGATTTCGACAGATATGGTGTTTTAGAACATGGTGATATTTTGTTTATCCCCATGAGCATACCACCCACGCCATTTTGAATTTTTTTCCTTCCAAAACTTTTGCGGTGCAAAAATTGCATATTTTCACAACCATGGCGATTGTTTTGAAATTTGAGCCCAAACTTTATTTTTTTTTCGCATTCTCAGCACCCTACCGCAGCGAATTTAAATTGGGATTTTTTGCATAACTGAGCAAAATTTGGGCATTTCAAGTAAGCATGGTGCTTGTCTTACCTGGTGTGTTGTGAATTCCAAAACGTCCCCATTCCCAACCATTAGTGAATTTCAAGGGGGGGAAAAAAAAAATAACACAATCAAGTTAGAGCAGTTACTTTCTAGTGTGCTTGGTTATCTGTTTTTCTCCCTATTCCATAGGGAAAAGAAGAGGAGGAAGAACAGCCTATAGTTATATCCTCATGGAATAAAATTGAGGGAATTCATAACACCATCTAAAGCCTAAGGTAGCTAATACGGCTGCTGACTGTTACGTTTATTATCCTTATCATAGTCCAGGAATTGCCTTGGTGTTGTAAGTCAGATCATAACAATAATGAAATAATAGTATCGGATATTACCAATATTTTTTCCATAATTGGACCGATACTGTTATTGATTATTCAAGTTAGCACATTACATGTTCATATCATTGCATTACATAGGCAACTTGCCTTAGTTAATTCTCATCATAGACGTACAGGTGTAGTCAAATAGTTTCAAGTCAATACTTATCCAATTCCATCCTTTTTGTCTCGCCTGAACTTTGTTCAAGGAGAGACATAGTGGTCACTTTGTGTGGGGGTGTCTGTCTGTCCGTCTGTCGTTCCGTATGTGAGGTCTGATATCTCCTGAACCGTGGGGGCCATCTGCTGGGACCTTTTGTGGAGTGGTGCGGTGAGAGTTGCCCCGATGTTCATCCACTTTTCGTCCCAAAAGACCATACCCATTTTGCAATAAATTTTGCATATTTAATGAAAATTGGCTCGGAAGCTTGTGTACAAGATATCTCTTGATCGGTAGATGCATTGGTGATGCCAGTTCGGAGGAATTATAACAACGATGTGGTCCACCACGTGTACACAAACTGATTAGATTCCTGGCATGATATATTCTCAATTAAGTAGTCTAATTTGCATAATTTCTGTGATGTTTTTGAAGTCTGTTGGATTTTGACGAAACTCGGTGGAGATGGTTTATCTATAGTCCTAATAAATTTTACAGTAGGGACGTGGTCACCAGAGGTCATTTAATGTTACTAATTTGCATTTACCTAGTCTAATTTACAGAATTTATGCAGATTTCAAAGTTGGTTGAATCCTCATGATATAGCTGAAATTTGGGGACATGCAGCATAATATCAAGGGTAACATTTTTCGTAAAAACATGTCATCAAAGGTTCATCAAGGTCAGCTTTATGGGACCAAAATAAGGCCAAGTAAGAATACATGTTCTGCAAACAGCCTCAAGACTTGTTGATATGGAAGATGGTTTGAGGACAAGGTGGCTGATCATAAGGGGATATTTCATCAAAATGTTATGTTATCAAAGGCCATTCAATTATCAGAATCCTAATTGTGAGAAGAATTGAAATGAGTAAAAAAGTCCCTACATAACTCCATACATTTTTTGATTGATATTATTACCCTCTCAGCGACCCATTTAAGAATGGTATAGTCTAGCTCACAGCATCACTATTAATATAGCAGAACTATATCTATTTGTGAATTTTTATTCATTTCAACTTTCAACCTCAGGTATGGTATTTTCAGTCATCTTAACTAGTATTCCTATCTGTAACAGACAGAGATTCCATTTATTGTCTTCAGGGACGTAGCTAGGTCATATGATGGGGGGGGGTGAAGAAGTAGGAAATTCCAACTGCCAAGATATACATTTTTCCAACTCACCCTACCCCCTATATTGAAAGGTGCATTTTGGGCATTCCCATTAATTTTTGTCATTTTTGTGGGGGGAGGCTCTATTTTTTATTTTAAGAAGTTTTGTGAACTTTGTGAAAATGGATCAACCGAGACTGAGAGTTCACAGATATCGAGTTCAGTGAGTCCATTGAGGGCTCATCTCATCTATAGTCACCGTTTTCGTGGATGGACTGTAGACACCTCTATCCACTTAATGTTAGGATGAATGGTGGACTCGGGAAACATCAAGTCGAGGAAGTAAGATACACAAGTAACAACGCATATAACTGTATTCTCTATACAAGCGCTTTTTATATTTCAGACAGACTGGCCTTAGTGGCACTTAGTTCGGAGTAGGGCCGGGATGGTCGCCACAAGTTCACGACTGACACCACAGCACTGACAAGAGTGCCGAAATTCTAAAGTAACAATCAGTGGCATGGGAACGTTGATTTTGAGTGGGGTGCGAACAGATTTTGATAATGGATCTGGGGGAGGGTCTTAAAAAATCTAAAATAAGGGAAGGGGTTTCCCTCCCCCCCTTTGCAAAATTTTTGCATTTTCCGGTGATCGTAGATGCAATTAGTGCAATATAGCACTCCAAAACACTCACTTCAATCCCGAAAACTAGAAATAATTTCCCATTTTCACATGTCCTAGACGCGATTTGCTGCTCAGAACTGATCTTGTGCTTTTCTCTGCCAAAATCAATCGAAGGCAGCAAGATTGAGTAAATTTAGATCTCACTTTTCTGAGGACTACCGAAGCCCCCCTTCTCCCACTTTACAAAATGTTTTGCATTTCAGGTGGCCTTAGATGCAATCTGGATGCACTAGACACTCCTAAACATTCACTTCGTTCCAGAGATAATTTTACATTTTCAGATCCTTAGATGCGAACTTGCTCGGCGGATCTGTATTATTTTCTGCCAATTTGGAGGCCCTACTGAGCTCCATGGCAGTACGTACTACGGGGTTGGTGTAATTCTTACCTGACAGCGGACCGCCAGCAAAGGCATACGGGACCATTCCAAGTTAGAGGGCCGACAAATTTTGCCCTGAAGTTTTGAAGTGGGTCACGGAAGAAAAGAATGGTATTGGAGTTTTGCGGGCAGTTTATTCAATAGTTTGCCAGTCAGCCAGTGCCGTCGCCAGACTTCATACTGGGGGAAACAAGGGGGAACGGGGGGGGGGGGGAAGACATTTCTCAGGGGGCAACAATAATGAATTAAGCGAGGCCACCGCGGAGCTCAAATAAATTTTTTGGTTTGCGGATTACCCCACCCCCCCCCCCCCCACCCCGATGGTCTAAAATAACCTCTCCCTCCAGTGCGTTTTTGGGCTGCATGTACCAAGCTTCAAACCTGAGCATTTGTTTTTTTTGGATTTTTTGTAATCGGTGGAAAATTGAACATTTTGTCAGACCTTGGTCTTATCGCTGCCCCCCGACCAGAATGTTCAACAGTTTGTGCCCCATACTACCGTTCACCAGTGCGCAATTTTTTTTTCTGGGGGGAGGGTTTCCCCCCCGCACATCCGGGAAAAACAGGATTCTGTATGCCCACGCTTTTCCAGATGATATTCAAGATGCTGTTGTATATTTTAATCCTATGCAGAATTACAAATTGCACTAGCCTAATGTAAAATAATGCTCCTGAGGGTACATTGCAGATAGATTTTTTACAAGCTTTTTCCGTATTGGTTGTACGCGAATCTGATCCCTACCCTAATTTCTAATCATAACAATAGACACAATTGATTGTCATACAATACCGGCAGCCAATCACGGCGGTCATTGTAATACGTGTGTTAATTGGATAAAGAAGCTATGTTATTGCACATTATCTGGATATTTATTAGAAAAAATTGATATTAAAATTCTTTGTTGGATTGTAGATTCACCGTTATTACATGACTAAAAAATATTCCTTGCGGTTGAGTTTTGAGAAAATTTACAAATTTGACTGGGCCTCGGACCTCAGTCGTAAAATATCCAATCTGACGATCTGTCGGAAATTCCAACTGGATATTAGAAAATTCCAACTGCAAGGTCGCGCTGACCATTTTTTTGGGGGGGGGTGAGACCCCCACTCGTGACCTCCCCCCCCCCCCCCCGCTCGCGACGTCCCTGATTGTCTTATTCATATCAACTTCATGGGCATACCTGTTGACAAACTGTAGAGGAACATGGTTGCGCAATTGATTGAGCAGCTGAGTTCAGTGGAATCCCCCTACTGTATATCACCTATATCTAGCCATAGTCCGTACAGCAGTACTGTACATGTCAACCGCCTGAGGGGTCCGGTTTACACCTTCTGGAGAGACTTAATTAGAATGGCTTTCCACTCTAACAGGGGATGCTGGGACATTAGCCTATAGGGGGGGTGTGGAACCCCGAGGAAATGCTGGAAGTAGTAGATGTATATAGAAGGGGCATATTCCATTTGAGATATAGAGGAAAACTTTATTAGATTTAGGACCAATATCCACTGTGAGCTATGGTGGGGCATAGGGTCCGTTTACATTGTTTGGACATCTGAGGGAAACTATAAACTCAGTAATTATTGGTTTATCATGGGAGAGTACAGGTTACAGTAGGTAGGATCATGCTTAAGACCCACAGTCTGTTGTCAGGTTTGCTAGTTCCAAGGGGAGTAGTCAGTGATGGGATGACTGTTTAAATAATTTATTGTATGGGTATTACCATACATATACACATTTACTCGATCACTTTCTATTGCTATTATTTTTTTTTTTTCATTCCATCACCACTTATTTCTATGCTATTTGCCATATAAAATTGTATTATTATTGACATTATTATTTGCATAGACTGGTGGCCACTGGAGGTCATTCAGCTGTGCGATTTTGTGATGGTTCATTTCCAACTTTCAAAGTTTGTTCGATTTTCATGAACATTTGAAGATATTTGAAGTGAGAAAATGGGTCAATGGAAGTTGAATCTTGTGTCTAATTTGCATAGTTTAGTCACATTTCCACCAAACTTGTACTCCTTTAGCAGACATTGTCAATAATCAGTCCTTACGAATGAAATGGGCACTGAGTAGTCGCTGTTCTGTGAATGCTAAACAATCTTTAAAGGCAACACATGGAATGCCTTGAATGGTGCATGGTGCCTAAAAGAAGAAGAAATCACTGATCGCGCAACTAGGTGAGACACTGGGAGCGATCGACTTGTTCATTCCACTCTTGTTTGGGTGTTTTCTATTGTTCTTTAAGACTTTTTTTTTTTTCTTTCTGTGAAGCGCATCGGTACTCTTTGTGATATTGGGCTTATAATATTTCACATTATTATTATTATTATATTTGGGGACTTGAGGTCTACCTTGCAAGAACTAAGCCAACTGCCTAAATTGCCTTGAGTAGTGCTCATTCAGCCATGTTGTCAGCTTGCTGTGAGCTGCTAGGGCTGTAAGACCGTATACATGGTCCGTCCAATCTTCGTGTTTGCAATCAATCAAAATCGCACGAGCTTGGTTGGCATGCAAGCAATTTTTCGATAATCGCCCCCTAAATCATGCCCACCTTCTCACAAACTCATGCAGCCTCTACTCGCAACTATTATTTTCACCTTCAGCTCGCACACCACTTCTGCAGCTATGGAATCCCACCTTGGGCTTTCATCCCCATGCAGCTGGTTACGTCTGGTACAATAATCGGGCAGAATAATCTATTGGTCACTCTCTCATTGTGGAGCAACGACATTCCATTCATTGTCACTAATACTGTAGGCTGCGCGGTACCTATATTTTCTGGAACCGTCTTACCGATGCCCTGGCACCGGTATGGGTGCCAGTACCGGTATCGCGCTTGCCTAAATAATGCTAGCGATCGTTTATTACACGCATACTTTCAGCGCTACTGTATGGGACTTCTATTTTCAAAAACAATGCCCTTCTTTAATAAATCCTCTTTTCCAGTCAAGAGATTGCTCCCCAAAATAGATTTTGTATAATAAATGGTTGTTTTTCTCGTTTTGTATCGATAGTTGAAATAATTCTGACAACGTACGTATGACAAACAGCACATGCGTGCGACCACATTGCCATGCTGTTACGCAGGCAGAATTACAAGTACTACATTCTTCCATACGTAAATTGGTAACGCCCAGCCGGCCCCGCCCAACAGGTCGCTAGTGCAAATTGGTCCAGTGGCCTTAACCTAACTGTGATCATTTTAGCTAGAAACTGTGAAGCAGGCACAGTTTAAAATCAGCCTAAAAGCCACCAGATCTCTGCGCTAACCCTTTATGTATAATTATTATTCTCCACCATTGCCCAATTAATCAATTAATTCATTCATAAATTGTAAGGAGGCCCATGCGAAAATACAGTTTCAGTATCGCAGATCGAAGTGGAATCGACATCGCTAATATTCCACATCCTAAAATCATCACAGGTCAGTTAGAAACCTCCCCATATATGTAATTGGTTGTGCGATAATAAAGTTTACTGTCGGCGGCCTGTACCAATTCAATAGGAGTGGCCGACTTGATTTGTGTAACGCGCTGAACATCATCAGTGGGTATGCATTGTCAGAAGTAGTGACAGTAGTATATGATGACCACATTTCCAAACAGGGCTATGTCTTGAAACTAGTGTAACAGCATAGGGCCGGTGAGCAAGTCACATATAGCTTTGTCATGCAGTCTTATTATTAACGTTACCATAAAGCTGTGATGTCGCGGCGGCTGGTTATTCGGGCAAATAATGCAAGTACACAAGTCGCAACACATGTGGGCAGTTATTCATTTTTCAACAGGTTGCGGATTGATCTGCAAGTAGTTTAATTTTATTCATAACTGATGTTTTGTAGCCAATACCGGTAACTTTAGCCATGTACGGTTATAGTAACTGTGCCGTTACCGCCGTACCCGGTGCCGGCGAGTACGGTACTAATAACAATGCCGGTATACATCGCCACCCTAGTCACTAATCCATGGGGGAGCAGCCGAAGCACCTTGTAGCTTAGGCACCTCGCTGTTCTGGAAGCTATATGTCTTTGCGAAAACAAAAGCCAGGTCTAACCCCTGCTGCCGCCCGCTCAATGTTGTAGTGAGTCATGTCATCAAATAATAACTAGACATATTCTGGCGGTAACCTCCACGTTTATCCCACCTCGCGATCCAGTGGGGGAAGATGGTTAGTAGATTTGCCCTGTGGATTTGTGGAAAATCGCACCAACTTTCGAAAAATGCGCAAATTGTGCAAATTAGCAGATGAACTTTGACCTCTGATGACCCGAACTTTCCTCCGCCACTTTTTTCGGGACCAAACATCGTCCACACCTACTAAGTTTCATTGAAATCCGACAAACTTTTTTAACTCGCTTAATTTTTGAACCTTTGGTGGACCTTTGAATGACCTTCACTTTTTCCGGGACCAAAACATAGTCCCCACGTACCAAGTTTCGTGGAATCCGACCAACTTGGAAATTGCGCAATTTAGCTTGACCCTGCAGTTGGCGACATCCACTTTCAAACCCCTCCGAGATTTCCTCTATGGCGGACATGTGTGCCACTTTTCGGCTCAAACGGACAACGTGTTGGAGAGTTATTGCTCTAACAAGGAAACGCTGCGGCGGGCGCGGACGCGGCGGCTTCGGCGCGACGGCGAAGCCAAAACCCTAATTGCGAAGTGGGGATATATTTGAATAATACTTAATCTTATTAGGCGCGAACTCAAACAATTGTTCCCATCGCTTTTACTGATGCTGAGAGTGCGTAGATTATTAGAACTGGAAAAAAGATAAGTTTTCAGACGACGCCTAAAAAGATGGGTAACGTCAAGAGACTAAATCAACATGGCGTTCCATACAGCCGGAACATACGTTAATAAAGCAACGGTCACATGTTTTTTGTTTGAGGCCTGGAAACCTTAAGTGGAATGTTTGAATATGGGAGAGAACAGGTCGTGTTGACTCTGTGGTGTGTAAGTCAATAAACAACTAGACATGTGCAAGGTGGGTAAACTGCCGACGTATATCCTGCAGAACGGCCCTTGTGACCTTCAGAGGAAGCACATCATGTCCATTTGACTCCATGACTTGAAATGCCTTGCTGTTTTTCAGGTCCAAATGTAGTCCGCATCCCCCCACGTATTTGTTTAATACGACAACGTTAGGAAAATATGCATGGTTTATGTGCAAATGGACTCTCCCTGTTACTTTGTAATCCCTTCATGTTATTTAGGACTTACAACATCCCACATCCTCAGTTTGTTCAAATCAGACAAAGTTTAGAAACAGTTGGTGAACAAACCAAAATTTGACTTCTGGTGACCCTGAATCAATGGCATGTTTATTCCGGACGCAACTTCTTTCCTCCACCCCCAACGTTTCTTGTGAATCGGACTACTGTGGTTGTTTCCGTGTAGACCCTTCAAATAGAGGTCAGCAGACATGCCCCTTTCAAACATCATGCATCCGGATTTCACTAGGGAGAACATGTGTACCAAGTTTCAGATCAATCGGATAATGCTTTGAGAGTAATTGCCGTCTAAGGGGGAAGTTTCCCGCTGCAGAGACGGCGGCGGCTACACCCCAAACCATAATATCCTCAGACAATTCCAGTGTTTGGCGCGTTCTCATTATATCCCCACCTCGGGGAGCTTAAGTTGGGCTTCGCCGTCTCCGTCCGCCGCCATGCCCGCATCCGCGACCCCGCGCTGCATTCCTTGTTAGCGCAATACGATCCAACACTTTGTCTGTTGAGCCGGAATCTTGGCACCATGTCCGCCTGAGTGAAATCTCATCGGATGAGTTCAAAGTGGGCGTCGCCACATGAACGGCTCCGCTAATTTGCATAATTTTCATGATGGAAGATTTTCCCCATTAGCGCGTACTCTCCAACACTTGTCCCTTTGAGAGCCGAACTTGGCACATATGTCCCCATAGTGAAATCTTGAATGGGTTGAAACGTGGATGTCGTCCACACTGGGTCGAGCTAATTTGCATAATTTTGCGCAATTTTCATAAGGTGGTCGAATCCCACGAAATTTGGTACGTGGGGACTATGTTTGTCCTGAAGAAAGTGAAGGACATTTCGGGGTCATCAGGGTCAAAGTCGCACTAATTCGCATAATTGCGCATTTTTCGAAATTTGGTTCGATTTCCACACTCCACATGGCAAACTATATAACCATCTTCCCCACTGATGCGAGTGGGGATATAAAGCATATGTCTAGTTTTGAATGCATTTATTCTATGGAAGAGGATTGCTGTGTGGATTTAGTATGTTTTAATGTTACTTTGGTGAGCAAGAAGACAAACATAACTTCTGCTTAAAAATTTGACTTGTAGATCAACAGAATGAAACACTGAAATACATGAACCCTAACTTCCCGGGTTGTCCAGTGTGACGTCATATTTATTGTGCAAATGGGATTCTCCCCCATATCCCTGCCTAATGGACCAAATTTGGAAGTAATAACTCCCATAAAACAACATCGTATTGAATGGGGTTTTGGACCTATATATACAGCTTTCCATTCCTCCCTGATAATAAAACCCTTGTATCCAAGCCGGCCCATTGGTCCTATTATGTTGTCTAAAATGTGCATTTTGCTCCCCCAGGTAAACTGCTGCACAAGACTGGTAATTCTGAAGCAATTGCGTAGATTTCTTTCCTGTGCAAAAGCCAAACCTTAAATCAAATGTTCACTGAGACATCCCTCCCCCCCCCCCCCCCCCACCAACTCTAGCCACGGATTGTAACTTTCCATCTAGCCACCCCGTTTCTGACTGATCTTCTTGAGAAAGGCTACCTATTTGGCAGCTAGCTAGCTGTACATAACAAATTGAAGGGAAATCTAGCTCAAACCACAACCCCAATGCTTCGTTGATCATTATATTGCCGGCACACTCGTGAACCCGGATTATGTCATCTTGTGGAATTGCACTTGGCTGCCATTATTGCTGTTACGCCAGGCATATTGATCCCATCCTTGTAGAGTTATTCAAGTACTGTCTTTGGTTCCCGGAAGAAATGCCCGTCCATTAGAATGGTTTGCCTTGGTAACAAAAGGAATCTGATTGTTTTCCATCAGAGATTCAGGTGTTTCAATTGGTTTTTATTGGGAATAATATAATTAAGGAATTCAGCCTAATAGAACTAGAGTCTCATGCTTCTAATACAATTGGACCTCCTTCGCGATCAAATGGGTCATTTTAATGACCCAATGGAGGAACGTGAAAATCAGACAGACGCCTATTTAAGAAAGATTTGGTTGTCTTCGACGATTAAACAACCAACAAATTGAGCATTTGTCATTACAACATTTGTGCCTTGACTATTTGTATATTCTATCTATTGTGCTAGTTTTGCGGACCAATGTCCTGATGAACATGTCTGCATGCTCGGTTGTTTGCATTCATGCAGTGTGTTTTCTATCATATGACTATATGGTATATCAGGCTGCTGGAAAAGAACGTCTTTAGAAACGTCTTCAGACAAGATGTATTTCCATGAGTGATTGGATCACAGTATTTTCTGCAGAAGCTTTGAACAATTACTTGTCCCAAAGCTGTGGTCAATTACACCCCTTTTCAGCTGACCTCTTTCAGTTGACTCAAAGAATTTGGATAATGGAACTTGGAAGTGAACTGATCATTTTTAGTGTTGGGGTTTGGTGAACACTATCTGATTTGTACATGAAGTTGCTCTATTTCATGTAGTTTATATAGTGTTTGGCCTTCATGAAACTTGGTGGGTGTGGTTTACCTTTAGTTCCAAATTTGGCAACATTGGATTCTGGTCAACTGGAGGTCCTTCAACTTGTTCCTATTTGCATAATTTCTTTCTGTCACATTTCCACAAAACTTTGGTACGCCACTTGTAGTATGGTAAGATGGTCAAACAATCAGTTCATAATGAATTTTGATGGTCCACTCATTAGTGCCATTCATAGGTAGGGCACTCTGGGGCTGGCAAACTGTATTCACCTCTATTTGCCTTTCAGATTTTGCCGTTGTTATCAGCCAACTGGCAATTTGCTGTCTTATCTTCCACTTGTCACTAACATCAGGTTGGTTGAAACTACTAAATAAAAAATGCTGTAAAAAAACACCAACACTGATTGGTGAAACCGTCATGAACCCACACTTACAATAATCTTGGCGATGGTCATCATGTTATTTGTCTCTGTATACCACCAACACTCCACGCATGCACACTTCCCATGCTAGTTCTAATAGTACAGATAGATAGCAGTCTTGCTGGTCATCCTTTATGGCAGTTACAGACGAAGTCCCTGCTTTACTTTCCTCACCTGTATATCACTCACTACATGCACCAGTCAACAAACACAGTAGTATACATGCATAACTTCTGTTGAATAATTCCCGTGGGCAGTGGAATATATGAAGGGCGAGTAGCACCTCCTGTTTTATTGTAAGCACAACTCTTTGGGAGGAATATTTCCTCACCTGTCTGCTATGAGAGCTCACGGAGGGTTTTGGCAGTCAGGGCAGCGCAATTAATGCAAAGGACCTGGTAGCGCAGTAGTGGTTTCCGAAACTTCCGGGTACATCAACCTGGGTGATAAATTCTTCAATGTAGAGAACCCTTAATACCAACGGTCATGCATGACACTACTGGTGACTGGGGTCAACCAAGGTTCAGTCGGTGGTTTTGATTTCCTTGAGGGTAATAATAATAGGATAACGGTGGAGTGGCAAATACAGTATCAAGTCATGCCTACAGACTATTGTACTTCATTGCAATTTTCCCAAGCACTCTATCTAGAATTTATGTTCTTTTGATGGCCATAAGAATAAACTTAATGTCAGAATCTGATTCCTGGTAGGTAGGTAGATAGGTTTTTGGTTAGATATATTCAGAGAGTTTCTGTCACTAATATGCATGAAGGACTGGCTTTACCCGCATATCATAACGTCTTGGATTTCTGGACGAACCCATATCATGTCGTCATAATTATATCCCACTTTGGGATATCTGGTTTTGCTTCGCCATAACCGCGGTCTCCACCACTGTCGGAGATTTTCGTGTTAGCGCAATATAGTCCTAGTTGCAAGGGTCCGTTGGTTTACACGGGGTTCATCCGATTGATCTGAATTTGGCACAAAACGTTTGCCCTAGGTGAATCTGGATGGTTCATAGTGGCTCCATGCAGCACTACTGCTCCTTCTATTTTGCAGTTTTACACAAATAAGTTTGTCCGGTGTTAACATGAACGTCACCGGAGGTCAAATTTGTCAATGTTTCTGATTTTTCGTTGACAAATTCAACAAACTCTGGGTGTTGACTTCATTTTGCTCCTGAAAAAACGAGGCGAGGTGACGTGGTTCGAAAGGGCACCGGGCACGCGGGGAGGTCAATTTGGGGTGCAAATTCCGTTTTTTTTCATACTCTCTGCCGCATTGCACAAATTTGGTGAATGTTGGTTCCAAAATACTTAGAGATCACTTAATTAATTGAATGAACCCGGGGGGGCCCGTCCAAAAAATTCCTTTGATCATGGATGTCCATCCCTTTGATATATGCAGTAAAGATCAGCAATAAGCCAATTTAAAAAAAAAAAGCGTTTTCTCGTCCCCGCCCCGCACGCTTTTTTAGCTAATTGGTCAAAATTCTTTTTTTTTTTTACATTCACTGTAACTTCTCCAAAATATATGGTTTTAAAGGAAACAAAGCTTAACTACTGATGCCATGCAAACTCTGTAGGAACATTGGGATGGCTTTTTGTGGCCACTAGGGGGGGTATAAACCCAGGGGAAAAAAGAAAAAAACAAGCCTCATGCTCATTTCCAGAACTGCTGTAACCGCAAATACAGTACTAACTATGGGAATTCTGGACTGTCTGAGAGCAAAAAAAAAAAAAAAAAAAAGGCCCTCATGTCCCAAACTTCCAGCGAAGTTAGGACCGAGAAACTATTTTTCTTTTATTGGCCTAACCATTATCTGAAAATTACTGCGTAAAGTTAACCGTTGAATAGCAGTGAAAGGTGCTACTCGCAGTCCAGCTAATTACACTTCTCAACTGTGCTTACATGTCAACTATTTATTATTACAACATACATAGCATTTGTTGGGTGCTGCAGAATTCTGTAAAATTGAACTCATTCAAACCTTGCGGTCTGGCAATTTTGTTGAGGGTTCGCCTCTTGCATTGGCTATGGTCCTGAGGGCATGGCTGGCCCCTGTGGTCACAAGGAGTTGACATGATCCACAAGCTGTTGCAAGTCTTTTTTGTGTCATCAATTTCATTACATTTGTATTAATGCAATCCTAGAAGTCATTGGAAGTGCAAACCATGACTTTGAATAATTGTTAGTCCTTTCTGATGAGTAAAAGAGAAACCCATCCCCCAACTGACTTTCAGTTGATAGACAGTGAAAGACATCAAACAGGGGGCAGAAATGATCCGGCTCAGTGAAATTCACTTTTTCAAATCTTGTTACACAAGCATTCCGATGAACCGAACTCGAGTGATGTTATGCGACAATTTTTGAAAAATATACGATCGAGTTTACTACAGAATCATTCATTGATTGTGAAGAAAAAAAAAATACTCACACTTTTTTCTAATTCGCAAATCACTGGGTAAACCCAAGGGCAACATTCATTTTGTTCCCCTCGTGACGTCATTGGACTCTAACATTACTGGAGATAACACCAAACCAGAGGAGTTTCGAATTTCAAATTTTGAGTTATGGGGTTAGCTAAACACCCTTTCATGCTAGTTTTGAAGCAATATGATGCAATCTGTGAGTTTTCACTTCCACTGTCCTACAATGAGTCCACGGGTCTGCAGTTATCCAGATACCAGGCTCTGCCCACTGTCAGTAACGGGAGGCAATTGCTGCATGATCCACTGAGAGCGACATGGTAATAACGATGCTCTCTGTAAGTAGAGTCATAGTGGTCGTTCTGTCATTGTCAGTCTGTCTGTCTACAACCAGGGAAGACACTTGTCGTAGTCGCAGAATACTTTATAGGAAATGAGCTGAGGCTCAGAGACAGACCTTCAACCGATTGTAACCCCTTGTCGGGCAAATCTTGACACTATCACAGACTTTACCTGGGATTTGGAAAGCTAATTCCACTCATCAATCAGAATGTCCGATCTGGAGCGTTTGCCACAATGTTCACAGTCGGTCATTGTCTCTTATTAGTGACGTTGGTAAATTGTTCAATGAAGTAATTGAACTAAAGGCAATCTAGTCCTTATGGAACATCAGTTGCTGTAGATCGGTAGCCTCCTCACTCACAGCAAGTGTTGATTGAAATAAATGCAATATCCAGTCATTTTGTGCCAACATGGCTCACTCTCCCAACCCCTCTAGGCACTTTACACCCTCCAACCTTGATACACATGCTGAATAGTTCTGTTCATAACGATATTATCAAGCCTGTTTAAAGCATCATGTGCAGTCCGCCCGTACCTATCATGAGCCAATACACCAAGTTGATTACTGTATGCCTGTGTGTGTGCCGCCTGTTGGCCTCTGTGCAAGCATGTGCGCTTTCCGTCACATACACTCCAGGAGAGACTTCATGCATGGAATCTGCAAGCCAGTGTACTAATTAGATGTACCTGCACATTTCACAAGGAGTTCTGCTTGTGTGATTACAGCAGGGGCACGAGCTTGATCCTGTTTGTTTTCCAGTATAGCCTATATGCATGTATGTACACAGTGGTTCAATAGAGGCATACATGTAGCCACAATATTACCGAATGAAAAAGAAATTATTATGAATTATCTCCTATTTTCTACCCCTTTCATATATTTAAGATTTTCTAAAGTTATGATAACGTAGTCTTAGAGGAGAATATACATGTTGTTAATATCGCTGACTTTGAATTTCAACTATCACTAAGTAGTTATGATTATGATTTGCTTAATAAATTAATTGAAAATCATGACAAGAGGCTAGCCATGGAATCCCATAATATGGGTCTTTTTCCATATATTCAGCGTACCCATATTGGGCCCTGCAATATTATTCTTTCTTTTTAGTATGCACCTATGAAACCACTGTGCTCAATCAACTGTGAAGCTGAAAATCTGTGACAACTCCACGCAATAGAAATTTTGCATCCCCACATTTTGAGGATGCTCCAATTGATTTTAATTTTTCACACAGTAATTTTTTTGGCAGCAAGGTCATGTCTCCCTCCACTTTGGTGCATGTCCCCCCCCTTTCTGAGCTGAAGATGGAGGACGTATGTGATAGGGAAGGACAGATAGGATAACACAGAGTCACAGACTTGCATGTAAACAAATGACTGAGTGTAGTAATGTAGCACTAACAAGCCCATGGTATGGCTGAAACGTGACGTTGCTGCTGGTAACTTGAGTGGTTAGAAAATCCTGGGTCAATTTCATTGAGATCAACAGGATCTTTCAGACGTCAACTATATCCTTCCGAGCAGGTACCTTTCACCAATGACATATGCAGTATATGATAGGTGGCCGGAATAGGAAGTTATCTAATGTCCCACGACTGAAAAGGAGGCAGTGCCTTCCCCCCCCCCCCCCCGCCAAAAACTGAGAATATCACATAGTCGATATCTAGTGGGTCTTCAACCAGCACTGTATTAGTTGCTGGTCCCTCCCTAGCTATCACCAACTGTGACCTGTCAGTACAATAATATGTGCTGTGAAGATCTCATAACCTTTCAATAAAGGTTACTGAATTCCCCACCAAAGAATTTTAGAGCAACTGAAGTGCGATCACACTCCAGGAACTTGGAAAAATAGTTTTTGTTCATGAGGGGGGTTGAAGTTGTTGCAGAATGAAAGAAATTCTCTCTAGACAAATTGAATAAATTGAATTCCCATTAGTATATTCAAACAGATATCAATTTTCTTGCCATAGGCCATGTTCATTTTCTTCAGTAATTTCAAATTTTCATTCTTACAGCATAGTTAAGCATATAATGAGCAGCACTAAATATTCCTTTTCCAGTCGGGGGAGCATGCAGTTTAAAACAGCACCACAATCTGAAAAAATAAAACACTAGTCCTAATGCTAGACATAAGCCTAAGGTTTACATTAATGTTAGGTATACACTTTGAGTTTAGGTGGACCCAGCCTAAAATCATAAAACGAGGAAGCTTTTGAATGTCTCAGTCAGACTGTGACGTTACAGTTGTGTTGTTATTTTTTGTTATTTGTTATTGATGATGCTAATAATACATTAAGTCTGTAATAATAATAATAATAATAATAATACACAGCAGCATATTGCAGGCCTGCGCTATACGTTTTATAGTCGCTTAATTGTTGTGGAAATGGACAACATTTGCAAACTTGGGGAAAATCTAGTAACAGTGAAGCGCAAGTCACATTATTGCACTTCACATTGCACCGATACAGCCGTTCAACTTGGATTCAAAGAAAGATGCAACCCACATGGTCGAGTTATACTTTCATTTTCAGTTCACTTGAGTGTGAACTGATGGTCTCTGGGTGGCTGGCAATGGATTTGTTTTTTCCTCCGTTCTTCCTGAAAGCAGTTCCTTCCGTGTGTTAGGTGCTCTTGGCTTCTTGGCTGGGGATGCAGTGAACAAGAGTACACATGCTCTCTTGCCAGTAACTTTCCATACGTAGGTCATTCCAAGAATACTGTCAGGGGGTGGCAGAGTGCATCACTGGGAAGGGGAAGCCTGAAAATATCAAAAAGTTGATAAGTGTGGGGAAGAGAGATTTAAAATAAAATGAAGGGGTGAAAGCTGACAACACAGGTTGAATGAGGACATAGGAAACCAAAAATCAAGATATTGCAGCCGCTACCAGGATCACCACAATATGTGAATGAAGGAAGAAAGATAAAATGAGTAGAAATTCATGGATTGGAAAAAAACTGTTTGTCGGTGGAAGAAACTACACCCCCCACCCCCCCCCCCCCCCCCCCCCCCCTCCCTCACACTTCCCCTGCTGTCAATACCCTGACTGATGATTCCGATATGCTGAAAGGTAGAAGTTTGAGTGTTTTTCACTGTTAGTCAAGGATATGTCATGAAATTATCTACCTAACCACACACCGTACGGTATATCCTACGACTGACTATTGACTGTACTGAGCATCGCCTATTTGACTATTTTAGATGTTTTGTCTGCTATTGTATGCTGTGAGTGTTTAGCTTCCACTCTGGCAGATGCTGTATGAAAAAGAAAATATCCACACAGTAGGAGTGCCAGGAAATATTATTGGTCCTGGTGTGTAGCCACAGCCTGCAGGCAGCTTTGGGATACCACCCTCCCTGGTAACTCTGTGCTGATTAGGCATCAGCACAATAACTTCCCAATGCTGTGTTTGTTTGACCTATAAGTTGCACAAAGATCCATCATATTCTCATAAATTCAAAGTACATGACTGGGAGTTGATAATGTGCATAATTTCCCAGATTTTTCCTAGTTCAGTGGATTTCAACAAAATTTGGATTGTAGATCCTTACCAATAATCCTGGCACAACTGAGTGGAGGTCAGGTCATCAGAGTCAAATTTGAATGATTCAATATGTGATTTTCCAAACTTTGTTTTGATTTCAGTAGTGCATGTGGAATACATGTGGTCTTTAGGGGCGAGTCAAAGCATTTCCAAGTCCTCAGAATTGCAGAGATACAAAGTTTGTGAACATTACCAATTCTTGTCTCCTCTCCAACTCATGGATTTTACCTAGATGAATCCTGACCACTACCATTCCAGCTCCAAACTGAGGGGCTGCGACTTCCCTCTTAGACCATTCGGTTGCCCCAATTACCCCAACCACACCCTTCTCCATGGCCTTGTGTCCTCTCCTATTTTACGAGGCAATAGGAAAGTCTGTGACATGCAAACATAAAGCATGTATTTTTTTAGAAACAAGAATTTTTTTAATGAACACCTAGGTCTGTCTTGTCTCAGACAGCAATTTTTTTTATTCACTTTGTATTACTTTGTTCTTGTTCTGTCTTGAGTCAAGCTTGCCGCTTTGAAACAATAAACTCTGTATTTTTGTAAGCAGCATTAATAGGGCTGGGTAATGACTTTCTTGCATGTTTCCAGAACATGAGGGAGCCAGGGAAGGGTGACTAATATATTTGGAATAACTACGATCTTAGCCTTTGAATTGCATACACTGTAAACATTTATAAACTTCTGCCCTTTCAAGTGTTTGTTAATCAACCACAAGTCATGCAGCTCCTGTCAGTGTTAGGCAAATACACTTTTTATGTCACAGAGCGATCATTGATCTTTTTCTTGTTTGCAGAGCACAAGCAAGACTTGGTGTTCTCGACTGGCTGGTTTACGATGTTATATGCAATAGACACCTGCGAGTCGATCAACCTCTATGGGATGGTCTACGAGAATTATTTGCAGGTATGCTAGGTCCTGGTTGACCCGGAGTGTACTCGTGAGCTTCATAATGCAGTACGTTACTAGCCCACGGTAAAACTTAAACAGTCATTAGCGTACCCAACTCTGTGGCTGGAAGACCTATGGGTAAAATTAATTTTGGATCTCTAGTAGGCAGCGAGAGAGAGGAGTACTGATCGTCCTTTTGCAGAAGGACGTAGAATAGCGGTCCCCACATCAGGTCGGGATTTGTTACCCCCTGCCTCGATATCATCGATCTGAGCACTATGCGAGAAAAGGAAGCGAGTTATCGCCAGTGCTCATCCACAATCAATATGGCCAGGGTTCCTCAATGAGCTTCCTTGTTTTCCTCCCCCTCCCCGAACCCCGAATTCATAATTTATTGCGCAATCTCAAAATCTCTGTTGCATGGCTATTGAACTTCAATGAGGACCTGAGTTGGCTGGTCTGAAATCAGCTCTTTGTTAAAGCCACACGCCCACACTAGCATTTTGTAACATGTTTTATTGCCATTGTGTTTCGTTGTATAGATTTTCAGGTACTGTATTACTCTGAATCATGCCTCCAGGGTGCATAATAACTCATAATTTGCAGAATCTTTGTCTAATTCTCCTGTAATGACATGGGTAAATCCCCTTCTACTTTAATGCTGATTCATCGTCAGGTGTTTTGTAGGTAGGTAAACTGTAAAGCTGAACTGACTAGACAGGGTAGGGAACATGGGCGTCAATCCTGGGGGGATGTTGTCCCCCCCACATTTTGAGGATGCTCCCATTGATTTTAATTTTTCACACAGTAATTTTTTGGCAGCAAGGTCATGTCTCCCTCCACTTTGGTCATGTCCCCCACCCTTCTGAAGATGGATTGACGTATGTGGTAGGGAAGGACAGATTGATAACACAGAGTCAAAGACCTGCATGTAAACACATGACTGAGTGTAGTAATGAGCTGAATGTAGTAATGTAGCACTAACAAGCCCATGGTATGGCTGAAACGTGACGTTGCCGCTGGCAACTTGAGTGGTTAGAAAATCTGGGTCAATTTCATTCCGGATCATAACAGGGATCTTTAGACGTCAACTATATCCTTCCGAGCAGGTACCTTCACCAATGAAATATGGCAGTATATGATAGGTGGCGCGGGAATAGGAAGTTATCTAATGTCCCACGACCGAAAATTAGGAAGTGCCCCCCCCCCCCCCCCTCCTGCCAAAAACTGAGAATATCACATAGTCCATATCTAGTGGGTCTTCAACCAGCACTGTATTAGTTGCTGGTCCCTTCTCTTTCGGGTCCCTATGATTGGTGGAAAAGTGCTATGTACAGTATATAGGATTTGGTATTTTCCTAATTGTGTAGTGCCCATGTCAGGGTTCTGACATGCATCCACACAGGGCTCCCATGTGTTTCATGTTCTGCTACTGATGGTCCACCTAGGAGTGGATTATTGATCGGGCACATCTGCGCAAACGTCGACGATCATCTCCTGCATCGATAACAGGCCTAATAGTAACAATGCACTGGGAGTTCCATATGAATCAAGGTCTCAGCTCTGGGGATGCATGACTTGCAGTTGCAGTGGGAAACAGCTTGAACCAGTTACGTGTTCTGATCGACCTAGTGCGACAGACAATAGGAAACGGGTCTCTTTCTTGAATAGAAATTATTATTAGGGTCGGGTGGTGAAGGGAGTGAGTACAGATTGTTTAATCATTCGTTTGGCTGAATCCAGATGAACTTAGTCTTTGGTGTGCATGAACAGTGTGGGCCTAATAATGGTCCCATGAGATAAAACTATGCTATTGCTGTGCAAACACCAAATACCCCTAATCTAATCATTCGTTTGGCTGAATCCAGATGAACTTTAGTCTTTGGTGTGCATGAACAGTGTGGGCCTAATAATGGTCCCATGAGATAAAACTATGCTATTGCTGTGCAAACACCAAATACCCCTAATCAGAGGACCTCTGCTGACCTTCGAATGAACTTTTGTCAGGGCCTCACAAAGTCCATATGTACCAAGTTTCATTGAAATTTGACAAAATTTGAAAAATTGCTATAATTATGCTGATTTGACCTCTGATGTCCTGTGAAATGTCCCTGATTCCTGTCAGGAATAGAGGTAGTCTACATCTGACAAACTTGAAAAAATCACTGAAATCAGAGAGCGTCAGCTATGTGGCTCAGCCCCCCTCCAGACCCATCCAAAAAATAAATCCATGGCGACCATGTGTATCGAGTTTCAGAGCAATTGGTCAAAGCGTTGGAAAGGTATTCCACTATCGTTATAAGGTTTAGCAGCAGCTAAACTCGCCGTAATATTATGAAAATACTCATGGACAACATTGTTATATAGGAAGTTATCTAATGTCCCACGACCGAAAATTAGGAAGTGCCTTCCCCCCCCCCCCCCTCCTGCCAAAAACTGAGAATATCACATAGTCCATATCTAGTGGTTCTTCAACCAGCACTGTATAGTTGCTGGTCCCTTCTCTTTCGGGTCCTATGATTGTGGAAAAAAAGTGCTATATACAGTATATAGGATTTGGTATTTTCCTAATTGTGTAGTGCCCATGTCAGGGTTCTGACATGCATCCACACAGGGCTCCCATGTGTTTCATGTTCTGCTACTGATGGTCCACCTAGGAGTGGATTATTGATCGGGCACATCTGCGCAAACGTCGACGATCATCTCCTGCATCGATAACAGCCTAATAGTAACAATGCACTGGGAGTTCCATATGAATCAAGGTCCCAGCTCTGGGGATTGCATGGACTTGCAATTGCAGTGGGAAACAGCTTGAACCAGTTACGTGTTCTGATCGACCTAGTGCGACAGACAATAGGAAACGGGTCCCTTTCTTGAATAGAAATTATTTATTAGGGTCGGGTGGTGAAGGGAGTGAGTACAGTATTGTTTAATCATTCGTTTGGCTGAATCCAGATGAACTTTAGTCTTTGGTGTGCATGAACAGTGTGGGCCTAATAATGGTCCCATGAGATAAAACTATGCTATTGCTGTGCAAACACCAAATACCCCTAATCAGAGGACCTCTGCTGACCTTCGAATGAACTTTTGTCAGGGCCTCACAAAGTCCATATGTACCAAGTTTCATTGAAATTTGACAAAATTTGAAAAATTGCTACAATTATGCTGATTTGACCTCTGATGTCCTGTGAAATGTCCCTGATTCCTGTCAGGAATAGAGGTAGTCTACATCTGACAAACTTGAAAAAATCACTGAAATCAGAGAGCGTCAGCTATGTGGCTCAGCCCCCCTCCAGACCCATCCAAAAAATAAATCCATGGCGACCATGTGTATCGAGTTTCAGAGCAATTGGTCAAAGCGTTGGAAAGGTATTCCACTATCGTTATAAGGTTTAGCAGCAGCTAAACTCGCCGTAATATTATGGAAATACTCATGGACAACATTGTTATGCTATTTGACTTCCTCAAAGCTAGTCATCAGCTTCAATGCAAGGTTTGTGGCACCCAACTATTTGAATCGTGTGAATCTGTATAACCTTCGCCATAAGCAAGCAGTTGCATGATTCACACCGAGAGGAAACCTACCCTGCGTTCACATGGGATGAAGCACTTGTCATCAAGATCACGATCCACCTTTTTGTGGTCGCCTGTGATCAGCGGAGCTCTTGTCCACCTATGATTACAGGTGCGTGATCCAATAATGCAATCCTTGTGTTGCTGGTCATGTACAGCATAGGTAGCATCACTCCAATGTGTTTTAAAATTTGTATCAGGAGTATTCCAGAAAATGCTGCTATGACAGTGAGTGACCATGATGGAATTCCAGTGCTTACCATCAGCCTCAACCCTAAATTCTGTCATCTTGAACCATATAAAGTCTACCAAGAAAGCTTACACTGAAAACATGAGGAATGATCTGACTATATTCAGTCATGACTTTTATTGGAAAGAATCCCCCCAACCAGGGAATGTTGAGCATATATGGAGAGATTTCACAACCAAGCTCCAGGAGATAATGAATATTCACATCCCAACTAAAATGATCACTAGTAAAAATAAGCACCGATGGCTGAATCAGAAAATACAGAGTTCTCTTAGGAAAAAAAACAAAAAAAGCTACACAAGGTATGGCAGTCAAAATCCTGAGGATTGGGAAATTTTTAGAGAATCTAGGAAATCTACCCACAAAATCACCAGACAAGCATTACCGGAGCTATATTATGAAAACTTGCATGGACTCAAAAAAGAAATTCTGGTCGTTGGAAACAAATTGAGGAAAAAAACACAACTGGCATTCCACACTCAAGGACCAGGGAGTTTTGGTCTCTGACAATATACAGAAGGCCGAGTTTCTGAACCTGCAATTCACTTCTGTCTTCACTAAGAAAACATGGAAACCCTGCCAACTGTGGTTGATAGTATCCATCCATGCCCAAGATCTTTGTTTCTGTGAATGGGGTGGAAAAACTGTTGCCAAAACATTAAATCCCACTTAAAGAGACTGGCCTGAGATTACCACACAGGTCCTAAACGAGTATGCAACGAATAGCCACCCATGTTGGCCATTATTTTTCAAGTCTCGTTTGTACACAGGCGAACTCCCTGGCTGACTGGAGGGTGAAAAACCATTTTCCCCACTTCATAAGAAGGGGCCTCGTGAAAAGCCATGCAATTACCGACCCTTTCCTTGACTCAGTCCGAGTAAGCTTTTAGAGCATATCGTTCATTCGCACATAATGGCCACTTTGACCCCATAGTATTCTCACACCACAACAGCCGGGTTTAGGACCAAACATTCTGTAAGACTCAAATGATCCAGAACGTACCATGATCGGGCTTTCTCTCTAATACGAGGAGCAAACAGACTGATGTCATCATCATGGGAATTTTCAAAGGCATTTGACACCGTTCCACACAACCGGCTTCTTCTGAAGCTCGACCAGTATGGCATTGATGGCACAATGAATAGGTGGATATCCGCTGCTCAAACACCACAAACAGTGTTTGGGTTGGGTGGGGGTTTTTCTCAATGGGCAAGTGTTGATTCTGGTTGTTCCGCAAGGGAATTGTTTTAGGCCCATTGTTGTTCAACGCCTATATAAATGATTTGCCAGACCACCTACACTCAATGTTAGGCTGTTTGCTGATGATTGTGTTCTTTATAGAAACATTAATTCCATACAAGACTCTGAACTGCTACAAGGACCTGACCTTATCGCAGCCTGGACAAAACATGAAATTCATGCTGAAAAATGCAACATACTCCTGTACTAAAGACCCCAAAGCAGAGTTTGATACGACCCTCATCGCCAAGCATTGAATATGTTCCTGGTTTGGGACCCGTACACTGTAAAGCTCAATAAGAAGCGAAAGGGTTCAGGACGTGCCAGCCAGAATGGTACACAACAATTATGATTGGGACCACAGTACTTATGCCCTTGTTCAAAACCTTCAGTGGGATCATGTGACCACTAGGAGGGAGACTAAACAGGCTTCTACTTTTCACAAAGCCATAGGGGGGCACCGTGCCATTTCCTATTCATGGCACCGTTCAGCCAGCCAATGTAGAACCGCCGCTCCAACTCGAACAATTATATGAGCATCACACCCGTCGGGACTGCTACGAATACTCCTTCATTCCAAGAACCACCGGGGACTGGAACAACTGCCACCTGAGATAACGAGTATAGTCAGCCCAGCGAACTTCAAAGCTGCTGTCGAACGACACCTGAGGCTTCAGCATCGGGACTAGCACTTTCCCCCCCGTTTAGTAGCACTGCACACACCCAGCCCTGCTCGTTTTGTTCCTTATGGAATGTTGGGCAATCTCATCAAAGAAAAAAAAAAAAAAAGAAACATTCTTTTAATCATGGTATCGACCCTAATCAACAATTTTCTTTTCGTTTTCTGTTTTCTTCTATCATTAAATTGCAGTACATGAGTATTCACAATCTCCATTCCAACAGAGTATATACTGCGGAAAGTAATAAGTAATGGGCTACCGGACTAGCCTGCAACAAAAATTGTATTACAAAGCAGCGACTGCTATAACACACAGCACACACCGTATTGTTCATGCCTTAGCATATAGAGATATGCATCAGGAGTGGGTGTTACTCTAACTACCGAGTGTCTCTACAAGTTTTGTGTGGACAGCTAATCAAGGATGCGGCATACTATCTTCTGTTCCCTCTCCTCCACCCGCACTCAACCTGCTTTGGACTGGGCCCCAAATTTTCAACTTTTTGTTGCTTTCTTGCAGCTATTGGATCAGCAGTCCAGCATGCGCGCAAATTCAACTGAAGTAGAAATTATCCTGCAATAATTTGCGACTTCTTTCTATGCTTTCAGCGAGCATCCTAATGAGCGGACTCCATACCACTCTACAATCTCATCCTGAGAGGACGGAGTGTGGCTACTACAAGGTCAGCGAAGTTCGGCTCACAGGGGGCCACCTCTTCATCACAGAGAAGGCCATATCGCCCGATGGTCCTGGCTGTACAAGATCTACTTCCACTACCCGAGTGGACCAACAGCACCAAGCGGGCCAGTGTCCAGTCCCTTAAGACGCCGTTCCTACGGCGATACGAGGTGGCGGGCCACCACCTCTTCTCCCGGCACCCTTGGTTCAAGCTATACTTCAACTTTGCGGGCATATTCTACCCTGTCGTCCACTGAAGATGTCCTGCAGCTATGCTGGCCCGACTTTTGCTTTGGCGCAACGCCAAGCATCTGGAAGGATCAAGGATGATCATTGCCTGATGACAGTAAAATACCAGGGTACTTGTAAATGCAAGCCAGTTTTCTACCAGTGTGTGTGTTGTGTACATATATAATGTGGTTATACCTCCTCCCGTGTGGGGACTAACCAAGCTGTACCACATGGCAACACTACAGACGGGGTTGCCATCCTGAGGGATTTGCCGAGGGGTGTGCGGCTCTCAAAAGTCGCCTCGGTTGGTGGAAGCAAAGGGAACAGAACAATTGTGCATGAACAATTGATATTTGGTTACTTGGAAGGAGATGTAGCATGTCTACCTCATTAGGACACTACCACCACAGTATATTCTCACTCCCTAGTTACCGTCGTCATGCGGGCGAGAGAAGAGACGAATGTGTGGGTGGCGGGGCGGGGGCCCCATAGATGAACAAATAAGAGAATCCGTCCAGATATCTGTTCACAGACAGCTGCCCTGAAATCATACTGGCTTTTCCTTCTCCCCATACTCAGCCAAGGTGCTCCAAAGTGTGTGTGATATTTGGAACAACAATCCAGCATTCTTCAACTGTGGATGTTCCTTGGTAGCCCAAGCAGCATTAAAGGACAACTGCAGGATAAATTAAACTTAGTATTCATAGTAGCTGGAGAAAAACTGAATGCATCATTATGGAGTTACTGTCTTTTGAGATTTGTGCATGTGCATTGCGCAAGATTGAAAAGCATCCCATCATGCCATAATGAATGTCATACTTCCACAATCTCGCGAACATTCTTTGTTTACTATTGAAAGTCAAACATTTATTCACTTCGAAAAGCCTTCAGTCTATGGGAGAGATTTGCTTTGTCGTGGGGGTAGGTGTTGTTGACGGTTACTTTGATGAGAGAAAGACAACAGAACTTTACTAAATGTTGTCTTCTTCCAAAAAATGGAACAATGAAATACACAACCTACTTTCCTGTGTTGTCCATGTGTGGTAATGCATTTTGCATAATGGAACCAAACTTTGAAGGCCAATAACTCATCATAGGAACATCGTACTGAAATGGGGTTTGGACGTATAGATACAGTTTTCCATTCTCCACGCTATAACTCTGTGTAGTCAAGCCTGCAGTTGTCCTTTGAAACCTCTCTCTAAGTTCGGGAATGGGTGTTGGAGAAGGGAAGCTATCAAGGAGTCTGTTCAAATGTGGTGTTATGGAAAAAGTACCTGCATTGGCAGACAGTGTTTGTATTGTGAATGATTCTTTCAACTGTGTAACATATTTACTCTAGTGGATGTTCGCTTGCAAAAATAAATTCTACCTTGGTTTTCGATCACATTGCATGTCGTGACCTGAACAGAGTAAACAAAAAAACATCCCTCTTTGCCACGAAATCTCATCGAGAACTTTCATCCTGACTTGAATGAATTTCCATGGAGGTTTTGTCAATGTCAATTACGCTATTCATTACAACTTGCATATTAAGCTCATGTCATGTTAATTTTGGGGTAAGATTTCTCGCGGGTAAATCTTCACCAAATGCCCCCAATTGGAAGCTTTCGTGCTTCAGGCCATATATGATAGGAGGTCCGACCTGCAAAAGGTGGTTTGCCTGATCATCAGAAGAGGCTGTTGCATTGCCGTATTCAAACAGGGTATTGTCTTCCCAATCCTGTCCCCTACCCTGGCCCCTGCTCCTTCCTGTCCCACCCATTAGGTCTGAAGTCCCATTGCTCAAATAATCTAAGCTGATATAAATTGTTTGGTGTACTCACTAAGACCTTGTGGGTTTAAGTTGGCATTCATTTGTATCAGAGCATTAGGCCAGGATGCAGAAGTGGGTGTGCCATGTCACCATGTCTGATTCACCCAAAAGAAACCAGGAAAGGGTAGGCTGTAGATGTAGAGATGGGGCCAGAAGCTGAAATGGAATGAGCACTATTGGAACGAGCATTTATGCAACATCACCTTGAAGCCCCCAGTTATTGTTACCCGTAGCCCAACGAAGGCTCGTCATGACACACTATCAAACAGGTTACTGGCAAAAAATTGTCATTGTGATAGCAGGAAATATAGCCGAACTTTATCACTGGCCACCCCTGGATTGCTCAAACAGCCGTTTGAGCAATCCAGGCAATCAAGGGGTAACGTTGTAAAAATATCTTGTCTTGAAAATAGTGCCCAATTTGTTGGTTTTAGGTGATATCAAGAGGCTTTGTGGATTTGTCCACTAGAGTATTTTCTAACAAAGTGATGGGGAATGTGCATGTATATATATAGAATGTATGCATAGCTCGGCTGATTTTCATATTTAGGCCATTACATTGTGTTCATGCTTCTATATTTCCAGCCCTTTGTTGGAATGCAATTATTATTTTTATTAACACAAGGGCTGGTTTTCATAATGTATGTAATAATATTGTTTTTATTATTTTTTCGGTGGTGCATATTCACCAAGTGTAGTAGTATGGTTTTATCGTGAGAATGCACATACATTTAATGTTATTATGAGTCAGTATTTTCCCCAATTAACGGTGTACATATTGTTCTGTGTGGCGTGTGAAACTTCCTGTTTATGATCCTCAGTCACAACTAAAATGAACAATGCTGCATTTGTGGGATGAATAACACCCAGTTGAACATTGATACATTTACCTCTTTCAAAACTGCTCTCACATTTTTTTTTTACGACAACGGGCAAAAAAACAGCCCAAGAACATGGCCGCCACTGTTTGGTCATCTCCTCCTTATGTACATAGTGCCATCGTTTGGGGGTTACGTGCATTGAATAGTACACATAATTATATCCATCGTGGGCGATGTTTCGCATGATACATGCTCCCATCGGGAATTTCTGAGAATATGTTAGCCGAAGTTTCTGCAATGCAAAATGGCACAAATGTAATGTATGTACTGGGAATGAAGGAAGGTTTGGACCTCTTCATTATGGTCTCCAATGAACGAAATGCGCCTGCATGAAATTTGTGTACAACACTTCATTCTAGGAAGCTATTTCCGTCCGAAAACTGGCGCTGACGATTCATTAGAACTACCTTTTTAAAGGCTGTCATGGATGAATATAAGGAGTAACGCAAATAACGATAATTGACACTTCACATTGACCCATGTCAACAGTTCTTCACCTCCTGCAGGAGATTATGCAATAGCCACTGCACGAGAACCACTCTATTTATTTGAATACCATATCGGTTATATTTCCCTGCCAAATATCAACATTACTATTGAATGCCTTTCTTGATTTTCCAAAATTACGGCAAATGTTTATGCCTACCAAAGAAGGAAAAGTTTGTAGATGTTAGCTAGTGCTGTTTTGCTAATCTTGAACGTTATATTGGCAAATCACTGAAATGTCCTCTCACTCTCTAATTTTTTTTTTGGTTTTTGTTTTCCATTTAATTTCTGAATTCTAGGACATTGAACTGTGAAGGCATTACTGGACTTGATGGAGTTGATGCCGGCGCACAGTGAAATTGTATATATCACGCGGATGAACAAACCGTCCGTCTGCAATGTGTGTTACTCTAGCATGAACGATCATGGAAAATTCTGGATACTAGAGGGCACTCCGGCAGTAACTCCTGACAGCCTTTAGGTTCAGTAGTGCATGGCGGGCATGGTCCGAGAAGAAAGGGTGCCATTTCTGACCTCAGTTTGTTTTGAAAACGTTAATCGTATCGATTTGCAGTGGCAATCACGGATGCTACGCTGTTTGCCTTATAATAATAAGGTGATGTAAAAAACTGGTATCCTGCGAATTAAAGTACAAGGGTCACGAAAGGATTTTCTTTGAAAAAATCCCTCCTGGACATTTCGGAACGTTACATAATGCAACCACCAAAAAATCAATTTGATTAGTGTGTACTGCGTTTTATTGGGCCAAAGTTAGTTTATGAATATGCCATTGGCCAGAACACTGTAATAGAAAATCTGTACATTAATATTCTAGGTTAAAGCATTTCAACGTGCTAACAAACGTCGCGCCAAAACATGGCTCAGAGAACAGACGCGTGGAGTGGTTGTGTTGTTTAGGTGCGCACGAAAGTCAGAAACGCATGCTCTCGCGTCCAGTGCTTCAGGCCGTGCTATTTCAGAAATAGTTTGGACACTGCAGTTAGATTACAAACAATTCATGGCACAATCTAGCATGCCGGGGCCCCTCTGGAAGATAAGAAATCTCATAGTTACGACTTTGAAGTCAATTTTGGCAATTTAGATGACCATTTGGTATCTTTTGATTTAAATTCCAAACAAAATTGGGAAAGTTGTTTTTCGGGACCATTGTACTTTAAAACCACTTCCATGTTTCCTGCAGGAGAGCTGTGGTGTTTATTGAATGAAATGCTGATAATCTAGCCTCTAAGCTGGTGTACAATTATTGGTATGTTGTGCCCCTCACTAGGTAACCACAGCATGATAAGGGTACAAAGCAAGCAGCTCTATCACAAGTTATATTTCAGACTACTATCTTCAATCGAAAACTGACAGTTTGGAGTGGCAAAAAATGACAAAGGAATGGGTGTAGGACGTCCTGCAGTTATATTAAAGCGGCTGTTTTGTCATTCAAAAATATGAGGTGTCTCTGTGAGGGGGAGGGGAGAGGGGCAGCAGGGGTATCTGTGTTTTGCCTTCACTATGATGAACTCTGTGGCTGTATCAGGAGGTTCTGAGTGGAAGGGGCGGGGAGGCGAAATCACACACTAAAACAGCTTTCTTGGGTATGAGATGTTTTGTCAATGGTAGGAAATCGACATAGGTAATTGTTAAACGTGGGATGGAAATCTTAGTTGAAAAATATTGTCTCCTGGTCCAGTCGTCAGTAGTGTCCATTTCATTTCACGATGCAGTTTTATCCACTGGGCCCATGCACTGGTCATCTGTGTGTTGTGGAACGCTCAACAATTGAATAATAAAATGGTCTGTTGGTGTAAAAACCATAATAGAACTTTACGCGCGGACATAAAAAAAAAATTCTGTGCTTCTCGATGTGAGGTGGATCATATGCAAAGGTATTGCCATGAAAGGCTATAGCACATGTTAACATGGAGGTGCGGTTCATTGACAAAACAATCTCAGGATATTTGTTCTTTAGGAAAGCACTCCAGGTCTGTTTCCTTTGAAATGTCAGTCATTGAAGAAAAAGAGAGGTAGCCTCATCAAGTGTGCTGGGGGAGGTTGTCACAGTTTTTTTTCAGGAATAGCATTGAAATGGTGGAATGAGTCTGTGCGACTTTGTGGCATAGGGGATTGATACCCATTTCCCATTCTGTACCTGCCTAATGGTGATCATGTCTTTTCGTAACATTCAGTGTCGTATCATACATATAATTGGTTTGCACAAATGGTTATATGAATAATTCCACTATTCTCAAAACAGGGTTAGTCCAGTCATTGGAAAATATCCGAAATAGTAATCCATCAGTCTCCAGCTCTTTGTGTTGATACAGGTCTTATATACATAGATCCCTCCTGTTCAATGCGGCATGCAATTGAATACCTGGAAGCCAGGGTAAAATGTGAAATTGGAACAGTGTTCTGTTCAAAAGCGTTTGACCTGCATTAGTATATATGAGGTTTTATCTCTTATATACACTATACTGCATTCACTTTATGAGCAAAGGTGCAACCACTGGGGTGCTGTGGGTGGGGGGGGGGGGGGGGGGGGGGGGGGGTTGTAAGCTTATAGCCCCACCTCAGCTTTCATTAGAACCTCCATACATATCGTCTAAAAGCATTGCTCTTACTGCTTTCAACCCCCACCCTCTCACTCCCAATTTGCTTTGGAACCCTCCCCAGCTTTGCAGGTGGTTGCTTCCCTGCTTCATATATGTAACATATCAACAGAGAATTTTTGCAGTGGATTTCACTTATTGCATGAAGAATATTGCCTGAATACATTCCTCACCTATGCATAGTGACTAAAGAGGTGAACCTTTGTGATTCACTTTCCTTCAGACACTTTGAGATGTCATCTAGCCGATGCTTCATTACCTTTTTTCAGTCAACGACTTATACATATATCACAATCTCACTGCCCGCAAAAAAAAAAAAAATGCCGAATGAGAATCTATGAGGGCTAATTTTGTTTCCTTCTGATAATTTATTCATTATCTGCCTGGTACCTCATTTATGAAATATGTCAATATAGCTCGTGCAATGTAGAATGGAGAAATGTCTTTGCAGTACATTGTGGGAAGTACAGTTTGAATTGGTATTATGGTTGCACGCCTCCTTTTTAGAGCGTCAGCTGCATGCTAACACTGATCGAACGAATACTTGAGATCAGATGAATGCGCAGATTTCAAGACCAAAATTGCAATGTCTCCAAAGGAAGAATCGGAAAATGAGCATATTCATGATAGCAAAAAAAAAAAAAAACACTTGAGGCACAGTCATATCTGTGATTAATTTACTAGCAAAACTAGCAATGATCGGCCTAATCAGGAACAGTAATGATTGTGTCAATGGAAATGGTCAGACTGCAGGGGAGCAATATGATTACATCATGGACAGTTCCGAGCAGATGGCAATTCATCACCAATTGAATACACACTTGATAATTTCTGAGAAATTGGTTCTTCTTTCAGAGACAGAAATCGATACAATCAGTAATTTGCACAATAATTCATTTCTATTCAACTTTACAAATACAAATTATTGCCATTATTGTCAATCAATAACTTGACATAAAACTAATTCTTAGGATTTTTAATGGCACAAATCGCAATCGTGCATTCGTTCGGTCATAATACTGACCAATGGGAAGACACTGTTTGAATTCAATTGTGGTACATTCCTGGAAAAACAGACCTTTCAAGCTCACAGCCTTTGATTTCTATGTATAAACAGTAAGGTTTTGTCCGACAAAGGTTCCTACTGATTCACTATCATATGTGATGCATCAAAGTGGACCTTAGCCCCTCACAGGTTTCCAGTTTCGAGCCTGGCCTTCGATCTGGTATTGGCCTCGGTCTGGCCAGCTCCTTAGAGGACCGCTGTAAATACTCTGGTTTAAGGTGCAGATTTTAGTGCACTCCCTTTGGGTCTGTAGTACTCACTTTGTAAGATGTGACTAAAGGGCAGAATGTCATCAAAGAAACAAACTGAATATGAATGGGGGTCGGGATTGAGATCCTCAGCCACCAAGGGGATCCCCCAAACCATTCAGCAGGCGACTGGTGGCAGCTCATACCCACGGTTTCTTGTCTGTGATGGTCAGTGGGGATGCCAGTCTTTTTTTTGAAGGGAGGACACCGGAAGGGCACAGTGTTTTCAAAGAGGCCACTCCAGGAGAAATAATGTACAGATCGACATTCTCCATACCGGACATACGGGTTGGGGAGAGGGACAGGCCCCATCCCCTCCCCCCCCCAAACTCATTCCTGATTCCCAAATTAAATCTTGTTAACAAGTAAAACATTTAGTTATATATGTATTGTTGAACTATTTGATAGACTGCATTGTAATACTAGCCTACCCCGTATTCCCTATTCCCCCCCCCCTCAAAACCCTTTCCCACATGGTTTCCCACTGGGCCTACTTTGGTTCATGTCTTGTTCCCCCTGCTCCCACCCATTTCCACTCATAATAGGTGTTCCACTGGCACTGGGCCTACTTTGGTTCATGTCTTGTTCCCCCTTCCCCACCCATTTCCACTCATAATAGGTGTTCCACTGGCACTGGGCCTACTTTATTTCATGTGTTGTGTTTCTCCCCTCAATAGACCACCCACTGGCATTTTAATTTTCTTACTGTGGTCCTTCTGTCGTCTTGTTTCATAATTTTGTTGTTTGTCATATTTCCTTTCATTTTGAAGTCACCTTAGCCCCCCATGTCCCTCACGTATCGCCATTTCATAAAGCAAATGAGGTTTTGTCTCTGTACAAAACTGATGGGAATGGTGAGAAAAAAAAGTCTTGTCTGTGGTAAGTGCCCCTCTTACTGATATGAGGCTGAGGATTTTTATGAAGTTTATTACAGCTAACCAATTATTCAATATTAATAAATTAATGGATTTACTTGTATTATGTATGTATAGTGTGGGATTTATGAGTATTATGCACCCTGTATGTATAATGGAGTATTCTTTCCTTGGTCGTGTGTGTTTTGTTTTTTATGAACTGAACAATAAAAATCAGTGCCATTCATTGAATCAAATGAGCCTTTACCATGCTTTCGCTGTGTACATGTATGTCAGACCCATGCCGTTTGCATGCGCTGGTATTTGATAGCGTTTGTGTAGGAAATAGCCAATCAAATGCCAGGTACAAGTGGCACAACATAGTTGATTGTGGGAATCGAGTTGTGTAGATGCGTCGACTTCCAACTGGGTGTTGTACTGCCCATCAGAGTGTTTGAATTGGCCCTCACAAGTGCGGAGTTTGCTCTCAGAAAATGAGAAATTGATTCATTCCCCCAGGATGAGAGCGAATTCTCCCTGGAATGTTGTTACACAAGAAGAAAGTGTTCTTATTTTCCTACAGAAAGACATGGTACTGATACGCCGAATCATTTTTGCCAGTAGCAATGAGAAGAGCGTTGGTATGGTCAAGTGGCATGAAGGGATTCCGATATTAGTTTCTTCAGCGGGTCGTGACACAGTAGGTACTAAGTGAACCTAGACCGGAAAATGACAAAACAGGTAATTACAGTGCCACGCCACAGTTGGCGTGCATCAATCGAGGAAAGGCGGTCTGATTACCCGGCTCCCCCATTATTCCATTGTTAACTTATCATCTGGCAGCCAAAATGATGTAAAGATGGACCTGATTATGACCTTTTTTCAGTTTCGGCCGATTTCAGTTCATTGGTCAGATAACATGAGCTAGTTGTCCAGAGGTGACCCACAGGTTACTATTTGACTGATTTGAAAACCTCGTGGCTAGAGGGTCTGGAGTGCTTGCTCGGGCTATGCCCGAAGGTTAAAAAAAACAACAACTTTGCTTTACACATGAGGGTTGTGCAAACCCCCCCCCCCCCCCCCTCCCCGTCGTGAACGTCACCACGGATGCCGAAAAAAAAAAACCTGGGAAAAATACAAAATAGTCTTTCAAAAAAGTCGGTCTCAGACAGATCATCTTGTCGGTTCCAAAATCCCCCCCCTCCTTGGAAAACTGTATAGAAGCGAAAAAGTCGAATAAGCGACGATGATGAGGATGCCGAAAGACCACAGAAATGCAGCAGCTCGTTTAACAGACGTTGGTTGGCTTTCTAAGGAAAATATTCCGTAGGATACATTTGTGATGATGTGCACCATTGCCGTTTAGCAGTATTTATCAATGCTTCTCTTAAAATAATCTTTGCTGAAGTCTTGCAACAATACCGAAAATCTCTCCCATGTACCACTATGGATGTAGGTTTCATCATGGAGTTCATCGTTATTGGTCCATCTGATGTTGAGAACATTGCGAAGTAGTCTCCTACGAGAAGGCTCAATTTTGTTGTGATCACGTTTCCTCTGTTTACCCCAACAGTTCTCATTGCACAAGAAAATACTCCGTCCCCCCCGTTGCAAAAAGTCGAACTTATCGCAAAAAAACGGAAGATAGAGCTATCCAGTCGATACCAAATCAGAATTGAGTATTTACGATAATGGATAGCTGGGGTTGTAGAATCCTTCTAAAAGATCTTTCTCTCCAACGCAAAACGGTGATTTATAACATGCTCCCACATGTATGAAATCCCAGCCTCAAGGCAGGGGTACACGAGTCAGGGGTGCGGTATGAATGTTAAATTCGAAATGTTGCGTTGGTATGGAGTGTATAAAGGCAATAACTTTGATGATGCCCAAAGGAAAGCAGGCAGGTCATGCATGTATACGGACGTTGACTGGCTTTATGAGGAAAATACTACTAAATTTTTTTTTCGAGGATGCAACATTAACGCCGCATTAGTACGAGTCAGGACGAATTTAGTGCTCCTCCTGAAGAATGTTTTCAAGAGGTTATGGAGGCGGGAGTGGAGCAAATAAGATTTGATGAGTGGGTGTGACTACTTTTCCTCTGAATTGGCGAAGACTTAACCGGCTCGACATTTTTTCGACACGTTTTTCCTGGGATATCCTTATATGCGCCTTATATGCGCCCGTATGCGCATGTTGAAAATGTGACTTCTATGTGTTAGAATGAAGTATTGCGGCTTGTGACTGCAAGTCCCATCAGAATGATTTACACACAGCCCAGAACACTCGGGAAATAACGTCTCTAGCCATCTATTTTTTTGTTGTTGTAAAAACCGAAAATTGTCTAATTCGCTCCGCGCTAACCGGTTGTAGCGTTCCGCTTGATTGGTCTTCTTGGCAATCAGATTTTTTCTCATTTGAGGAATAGCTCCATGACCAAGGGCGGCGAGTTGTGTTGACGATCGGGGGGGGGGGGGGGGGGGGGGGACGGGCAAGTTGAATACCGGTACTATCTAAGCGGAGCGGCCACAAGTGGTTCCTCGTTCCTCTCCGTTCGACAACCCCCCTTGATTGCAGGAATCGGCCACTTCCCGTCCTTGTGGGATAATACGTACAAGCCTACCCGAAATTGATAACAAATTTTATTCTAGGGAAGTTTCTCTGAAAACTCATCCTTTTAAGGAGCAATTTCAAGCTTTTGCGTTGGGTTGCTGTGACTCTAAGATACGATATGCAGGTGAGGTTACGGTCATGAAAGGAGCAATGGAAATGGGCAATGGCAACAACCATCGCGTTCGAGCGAAGCGCGAGATTTTGCAGGATCCAATTTTAACAACGACATTGCACTGACCCCTCTCTTTCCTATAAAACAGATAGGACGGAGTTCTTACTCAAAGATTACGCCCTCATTTTATAGCTTCTTTGCGAACCACAGGCGCATGGGAGCGGACACTTCCAATTGGGGCCAGATAAGTGGCCAAAAAAAAAAAATTTAGGTGTAAAATAGAAGGAAAAACGGGCCAACTGCGCGCGATAGCGCGCCCGAAAATGTCCTCACTTCGGACATTCGTATCGAAAAAAAGACAGGCAATCTTCGTATATAAAATTATCTTCACCTTAATTTTGTATCATGTCTTTGCACGGATTCGTGGCGTTACCTGGCCGCAATTTAGTTCGGCTTATTTCGAGGGGGTCCTACCCGCCCAATATGCCTGCCCCCGGCCCCATAGTAAGTTTACCGTGCACGCACCCAACTTTCAAACAAGTGGGCGCACTCATAAATTGATTCCATTTCAAAATTTGCAAATAAACCATATATGCCAAACAATTCACAAGTCCCGCAGGTGGTAGACATACCCCCGTCGACTCATCCTCCTTTCTCTCAAGGAACAAAAAAGTTTACATTTTTTTGGCCTTCCATCGGACGCCAGGCAATATTTGGGCCTTTTCTCCACTGAATCAAATTTGAATCATGTCTTTTTGAAAACGCAATTGTGGCGTTCCCTGGCCGCATTTTTTCATGCCGCGCCGTGTGCCCTCATTGTGATGGTCACCCCCCCGGTGCTCCTAACTCTCACAAAGTGGGTTTCGGCACCCATTGATATACAAAAACAGGCGAAAAGAAACAAAAATCGCCCCCATGGTCCCTCGCCTGTTTTGACGTGCGATCATGTTCATTTCCCTCTAATTATTCCACCAGGTTCCAACACGTTGTTTACAAGGAATTTATTTGTGTTCAGCTTTAAGAATTTTGGTTAAGAGCATTTAACACCCTACTAATCAGTGAACCCCAATTTTCACTTCGTAAAAAGGGAACTTGCTTCTGGACAATGTTCTGCAGAGTGAAGAAAGTCTTATTTTTTTTGTGGTTTTATTATGCAAATTCAGACACAATTTTTTTCAACTTCCTATGTGAAACACACTGCCGGTTCCCCCAAACAAAAGGTCTATCACGTATCCCAAAAATTAACCAGTTTTCTATTTTTTTTTTCCCGTAACTCCAAATAGCACTATTTAGTCAAGACCCTCAACCTTCAAACCAAAATGACCACACCAGACAGAGGTCAAAATTGGGTTCAAGAAGGTCACTCACCTGCAGGTCAACAATTTACATATCACAAAGGCCCAACCTTCAAGCCTCAACAGTATTTCAATTCTCCGATTACGTTCGGCCCAGAAAACAGTTTTTGGACCCCCTGTACGTTGAAATTACCCTTTCAATGCATGGCAGTTTATGAATGTGAAAATTGTAACTTCCATGTGAGAAGAGTCTCCTACCGAGAAGGGCTCACTTTTTTATCACGTTCATCTGTGTACCCCCACGTTCTCAATTGCAAAGAAAAATACTCCGTCGTTGCAAAAAGTTGAAACCTATCGCAAAAAAAACGAAGAATAGAGCATCCAGATCGACAATCAGAATTGAGATTTACGAGAATGGATAGCTGGGATTGTTAGAATCACTTTCAAAGATCTTTCGCCAACGCCAAAACGGTGTGATTATAAAATCTCCAAGTATGAAATCCAGCATCAGGCGGGGTAAACGAGTCAGGGGTGCGGTATGAATTTAAATTCAACTGTGGCGTGGTAGGGAAGGGTATAAAGGCAATAACGGTATGATGATGCCCAACGGAAAGCAGCAGGTCAGCATTCTACGGAAATACTGGCTTTAGGGAAAAATAATAAAAGTTTTTGCGAGGATGGATGCAACATTAACGCCGCACACATGTACGAGTCAGCACGAATTTAGTGCTCTCCTGAAGAATGTTTTCAGCGGTTATGGAGGAGGGGTGGATTCAAATAAGAATTTGTGAGTGGGTGTGGACTACTTTTCCTCTGAATTGGCGAAAAAGACCTTAACCGCTCGACATTTTTTCGACAAGTTTGTCCTGGGATCCTTAATGGCCTATATGCGACCGTATGCGCATGTTGAAAATGTGACTCTAGTGTTAGAATGAAGTATTGCGGCTGTGACAGGGCAGTCCAGCAGATGATGACACACAGCCAGCCACTCGGGAAATCACGCTCTAGCCATCTATTTTTTGGTTGTAAAAACAGAAAAATTGTTCTAATCGCTCCGCGCTAACGGTTGTAGCGTTCCGCTTGAGTGGTCTTCTTGGCAATCAGAGATTTTTTATCATTTGAGGAATAGAAGGACCTGACAAGGGCGCGAGTTTGTTGACGGATCTGCGGGGGGGGGGCGGGACGGGTAACGTGAATACCGGTTTATACTAAGCGGAGAGCCAACATGGTTACTCTCCGTTCGACGACCCCTGATGCAGAATCGCACTTCCCGTGCCTGTGGGATAATAGTAGCATAACAGAATGATAACAATTTATTCTAGGAAGTTTCTCTGAAAAATCATCCACTTTAAGGGAAATTTCAAGCTTGCGTAGGGTGCTGTGGATCTAAGATACGATATGCAGGTGAAGGTTACGGTCATGAAAGGAGCAATGGAAATGGGCAATGTCAACAAACACGCGTCGAGAGAACCGCGATTTTGCAGGATCCAATTTTAACAACGACATTGCACTGACCTCTGTCCTAAACTTAGATAGGCCGGAGTTCTTCTACTCAAAGATTACGGCCCTCATTTCTGTCTTCTGGAAACACTGGGCGGCAGGGAGACGGACACTTCCACTTGGGGCCAGATAAAGGGCAAATAGTATAAAAGAGAAGGAAAACGGCAACACTGCGCGCGAGCGCGCCCGAAAAATGTAACACTTTCGGACTTCTATCGAAAAGTCAGGGCACTCTTTGGATATAAACTTATCTTCAACTGAAATTTGTTATCATGTCTTTGCACGAAATTAGTGCCGTTCCATGGCGAATCTTGTCGGCTATTTTGGGGGTGGCTACGCATAGGCCGGCCCCCGGCCCAATAGTAGTGTACGTGCACGCCACCCAACTTTCAACAAGCTTTGGTCCGCACTAATAAATTGTTACATTTTCAAATTGCAAATAAACTATATGCCAAACAAATCATAGGTCACGCCAGGTGGTAGACATACCCGTCGACTCATTCCGTTTCTCTCAAGAACAAAAAAGTTTACATTTGTGGGAATTCCCATCGAACACAGGCATATGTGGCCTTTTCTCACTTGAATCAAATTGAATAATGTCTTTTTGACAACGCAAGTTGTGCGTTCCCTGGCGCATGTTTTCATGGCCGGCCGTTGTGCCTCATAGTGAGGGTACCGGGCTCCTAATCTCAACAGGTTCGACCCATGACTCGAAAAAACAAGGGGGGACGATCGCCCCCAGTGTCTCGCCGGTTGCGCGATCAGGGTTTCCATCTAATAGTCCACCATGCAACAGTTACAAGGAATTAATGTGTGGCTTTAAATTTTGGGTGAGCATTAACAGCCTACTAATCAGCTGACCAATTTCAAATTCGTAAGGATACTGATATGGACAATGTTAGTGAAGAGTGAAGAGTATAAGTTTTGTGGTGTTTTTTATGCAAATTAGACACAAGATTCAACTTCCTATGAACAAACATGCAGGCAACAAAGGTCTATCACGTAACCAAAAATAACCAGTTTCTAATTTTTTTTGCCCGTAACTCCTTAAATAAGAATATTTATTCAAGATCAAACTTCAACCAATGACCACCCGACAGAGGTCAAATTGAGGTAGAGGTCACACAATGAGGTCAACAATTATACTCACAAAAGGTCAACCTTCCAGCCTTCAAGAGATTCAATTTCCGATTACGGCCAGGGAAAAAGTTTGGACCCATAAGACCTTGAAGGACCTTCAATGACATGCAGGTTTTTATAAAAATTTGTAATGCCATTGTGATACATCCAATCTAAGAGCATTTGCCTTCTGAGAACACGCCAGGGGCTAGTCACCAAAAAAAGTATTAAATCAGTTTTTTTGAACCCTAAAGGCCTGTAATGACCTCAAGGACATGGCTGTTTTATAAAAATTGTTACTCTCCATGGATGTCACCACTCCTGAAGAATGGCTCAATGAACACGACGCCTATGTTATGTGAACAAAAGCCTATTTTAAATTAAACTTTGAACACTTGTAATTACCAAAGTATGCGTGCGATGGAAGCGGGAGTGGTTTCTCCATAAAGAACTACAAAGGTCTATTCACATAACCAAAAAATAACCGTTTTCTATTTTTTTTGCCCGTAATCCGTAAAATAAGCAAATTTATTCAGATCCACTTTAACCACATGACCAACCGACAGAGGCAAATTGAGGTCAGAGTCACACACATGCAGCGCAACAATTATATCACAACTGGTGAAACTTCCAGCCTTCCAAGATAGTCAATTCTGATTACGGCCAAAAAAAATCATTTTTGGACCCCTACGTGACCTTGAATGACCTTCAATGACATGACAATTTCTAAAAATTTGTAACTCCTCATGTGATACATCCACTACAAGAAGCTTTTGCATCTATACACTCCAGGCTATTGCAAAAAAGTATTAAAAATCAGTTTGGACCCTACGGACCTTTACTGACTTCAATGATATGGCGGTTTTATAAAAAGTGTGACTCTCCATGTGATGAATCCACTCCTAGAAGCATATTGCATGCCAATGAAACGACTAATGTTATGCGAGAAAGATATGAATTAAACTTTGAACACTTGTAATTACCAAAGTAGGCGTCCGATCGAAGCGGGAGTTGGTTTCATCCTAAGCACACAAAGGTCTGTATCACCTATCCAAAAATAACCAAGTTTCTATTTTTTTTGCCCGGTAACTCCTTAAATAAGCACATTAGTTCAAGATCAAACTTTTAACAACATGACACCCGACAGAGGTCAAATTGAGGTCAGGGTCCCACATATGCAGGTCAACAGTTATATAACAATGGTGAACCTTCAGCATCACAGATGTCACATTCTAAGATTAGGGCCCAAGAAAACAGTTTTTTGGACCCCTAAGGAATGAATGGACCTTAACTGACATGGAGTGTTTATGAAAATTGTAACTCTCCATGTGATACTCAAACTCCGAGGAGCATTTTGCATTCTGAGAACATGCCCAGTGCTTATTGCCAAAAGTCCTAAAATCTGTTTTGACCCTACGTGACCTTGAGACCTTCAATGCATGGCGGTTTTCTAAAATTGTTACGCTCCCTTGATACATCATCCTAGACGCATACTGCATCAATGAACCGCCTAATGTTATTGCGAAAAAGCTATTAAATTAAACTTACGAACCCCTTGTAACTACCAAAGTAAAGTGTCTGATCGAAGCGGGAGTTGGTCTCCTCCAGAAAGACACACAAAGGCCTATCACATATCCAAAATAACAGTTTTTTTTTTTTTTTTTTTGCCCGTAACTCCCTTAATAAAGCATTTATTCAAGATCAAACTTGTAACCACGATGAACCCGACAGAGGTCAAATTGAGGTCAGAGGTCACCCACATGAGGTCAACAATATCTCACAATGGTGAACCTGTCAGCCTCACAGATGTCATCTACGATTATGGCCAGCAAACATTTTTTGACCCCTAAATGACAGTGAATGACTTTTAATGACATGCAGTGTTTTTATGAAAATTGTAACTCTCCATGTGATACAGCCACTCTGCAGATTTTGCATTCTGATGAACAAACCAGTGCTATTGCATAAAAAGTACTAAAATCAGTTGTTGACCTAGGACCTTTGGGTTGACACAATGACATGGCGGTTTGTATAAAAATTGTTACTCTCCATGTGATACATCCACGCTAGAAAAGCTACTGCATTCAATGAAACACGCCTCATGTTATGCGAAAAAGATTATTAAATTTAAACTTTGAACCCTTGTAAACTACCAAAGTAAGTGTCCGATGCGAAGCGGGAGTGGTCTTCCCATAAAGCACACAAAGGTCTATCAATATCCAAAATAAACCAAGTTTATATTGTTTTGCCAGTAACTCCTTTAAATACGCACCTTATCAAGACTCACTTTAACCACATGACCACCCGGCGGGTCAAAGTGAGGGTCAGAGGTCACACACATGCAGTTCAAAATAATTTCAAAATGGTGAACTTCCAGCCTGAACAGATATTCAATTATCCCGATTATGCCAGGAAAAAGTTTTTGAACCTTTAGTGACTTGAATGACCTTCAATGCAATGGACAGGTTTATGAAAATGTAAACTCGCCCTGTGATCAAATCACTCCTAGGAGCATTTTGCCTTCTGATGAACACCCAGTGCTATCCGAAAGAGTACCAAAATCAGTTTTTGACCTAAATTGCCCCTTAATGACTACGGATGACATGACCATTTTATAAAAAAATGTAACCCAAGAGGGTACACCCTTGTCCTGAAATATAAACCACATCAGGAAAGGCACTGGAAGTGTTGCAGGAACACATACAATTTGCAGCTTATATGCCCATAAGTGACTTTGAATGATCCTTTGATGACATGATGTTTTTTATGAAAAGGTTGTCCACCATGACGTACACCGTCCTGAAATTTCAACCATGCCCACAGCATGTTGAGTGGAAGTTGTCTTCCAAAAAAGCTTGTTTTAGTCATAAGTGACCTTGAGATGATCTTGAGACTTTCGTTTTTATGAAAACTGGTGACTCTTGATGAGGATGAATCAGTCCTACAAGCATATGTATCCCAAAGTATACTGCCGATGCATTGCAACAAAAGGTATCAAAACAACCTTTGACCCCTCGTAACTGAGAACCGAGTGCCCCGATGAAGCGGGAGTTGTCGTATATCATGCACACCAGAGCTCTGCCAGTATCCAAAATTTGACACAAATTGGACAGTTGTGAATTGTCTTCGCCATGTAATTCGAAAAATAAGCACATTCATTCAACATTTGACCTTTGACTTTTGACCTCAAAATTCAGGGGAGTGACCTGCTGATCTAAAAATCCATGACAAAGCACTACGAACATTCCTAACTGCAATTATTCGAAATGAAAAACTTGGACTCTGATATCTTCACACACAAGGTCACATGGGGTCAAAATTATGGGTCATTTCGATCGGAGGTAAGGTACCTTGAGAATCGAAACCAAATGGCCACGAAAATTTGAGTCGAGCCAAAAAAATGGTAAGGTCAAATGAGTCCAAAGGTCCCACAGATTCAGGGAGTCAACGGTGAATCACAATGAGTGCCACCCCTCCCCACCTCGGCAGAACATTTGGTTCCAAGCTAGGGCAAAAAAACCAGTTTTTGACCGCGAATGACTTTGAGGACCTATTTTACGCTCGAAAATTGTTCTAAACAGTACATCTACCTCAAATCCCGCATCTATGTGCCAAACCAATCACCATAGCCACTACGTTCATCCGTAAATCTTACTAAAGACCCTAAACAATAAATGACACAAAATAGGAGAATTAACCTTACTTAATTACTGAATGCGTTGCCCAAATCTAATCAGATCGTGACCCAACCCGTGCTACCCTGAAAATTTCGTGGCAATTGCACTGGCGTTGCGAAAGATATCCGCTCAACGAGAAAGTGTGACAAACACACACTTGTACACACACACACACAAACCACGCAACACACACACACACATACACACACAACACGCCCTCTAGTGACCCCTAAGTATTTCATTCAGGAGAGACAAAAATCACAGATTCCGCCAGGTGGTGACTACCGTCGTTCGCTTAACCTCCCATTTCACTCGAGATAGCGCTTTCTCTGTTGGCTCGGTTGTTTACGGAACCACGGGTCCCTAGATCCCCTCGAGGAAATCGACACGTCCAATGAGGGAGCTTGGTATGTTACCAAGCTGGTAAAGCCAGTTGACGCGAACGATAGGGATGACGGCGAACATTCTTTCATTGTAGTTGAAAAAACCAGAGTAAATTTAAGGGGTCTTTTTCCTTTGTAGGAAACATTGTTATGTATGCATAAGGCACATCATATGTCTGACACAACCGGCACAAGGAAATTAACCCGCGCGGTAGCAGCAAAAATTTCGGAAAATGGAGCAACAGTATTCACTCAACTTGGCATTTAGGTCATATGCTTTGTTTAAACCGATTATTGTGGATATGTCGGGGGGGGGGGGACAAAAGAATTGCGCCACCAACCTAAATATGGGGGAGGACGCTGCCAGACGAAATACCGCATGTTTTCTAGTGTCGTTCGCATGCCTTTTGAAGGCATATTCTGGCAATATGAAGTTTTATGCAAGTTTCATCACTAACAGAAACATAAGTGAGGACTTACTAAAACAAAATTTCAAGTAAATGAAGGTAGTTCACAATAAAAGTCTACTTGATCGTATAAACCGAATGCGGCCCCGTTGGCATACGGGGCGGATAAGGAGTCAGATGCTCCCGACACCATTATGGAAGGTGAAGCAATTCGCATATCGGGACAAACCGCTGGCAAATTATATTCCACAATTCACGGAGACAGACCTTCAAAGTGGATAAATTGACCACAACATGAAGTCAGCATATTTCCGAATGTCTCTTGTCGAAAAGACGATATAGAAATGAGCGAAAGTCTGTCAATCTTGTCAAGTTGGACGTTGTGGTTTAGTCCAAATTTCATAGGCCAATATACAGATGTAATAGGCGCTGCCGGAAAATATTTGTCTCCTTATACACTTCAGTCTTTTATCATACTCATTTTTCCACATGTTTCCGGCAAAACAAACGCGTATAATTTCAACAAGAGTTCATCTTTGTGGCTGAATGACTCCGCTCAACCAACATTACCACCCAGGCTACGTAGTGTTATGCCTATATCAATAATAGCTGAGATCTTCGAATTTCAAAATTATAAATACATTCTAGATAAATGATCCACATGCACTGGCCAGATTCACACTCTTCACTTAAGCTGTCTCAAACATGGCGGCGGAACTCGATCAATGGGCGTCAGTAAGGGGTGTCTACTCGTACTGCCCTCCCACTAGCGGAAAGGGACGACAGGGACGTAAAACCAATATTGCCACAGCAAATATGCAGACCTAATATTAGTATTAATATGAGGCTATAGTAATTTCCTAACATGTTTCGTGAGTTGAAAAATGATTGCAACTGAAATGCAATCCACACCATAGAAGAAAACAAAATAGGGGACCCTTTCAGGGCGGAAATAGCGACCTATCCGTCTCCCGGAACCCTATTTTTTTTTATCGAGGTCCGAAGAAATATGCAAAATTCGTTCCGTTTCGGTATCCTGATAGTTGTTTCGCTTCAGTACTGTATATAGACCACGCGCACGATATAACTATGAGCTTTCGGCAAGATATGTTATTGAGTGCATTGGGTAACTCTGGGACTATATTTTACAAATAACTTCATAGAACATGGCATTTCTAGCCACCTGAAGGATCGATATTACGATGCCTCCAATTGAACAATATATATCTGCACTTCAATGCAACAAAAAACTCTGTGGCCCATGGTCCGAAAGGAGACAGCAAAAAACGAGACAGCAAAAAAGAAATGTGAAACGAGTCGAGATTTTCCCACATTGTAATGCGCTAATAGGAATGATTGTTATGGTTACCATAACCCAGGCGAGGAATGTGAATTCCAGCAAAGATGAGAGCGCATTTTCTTAATAATTGGCCTTACCAGGGGAACCGTGCGAAATTGCACCTTTCGACTTTTATGTGTTCTACCTTCATGGAATTGACAACAAATTCGAACAACTTTGTGATATTCAGTCAAAAATTTTCCGTCGAAAGAAACGGGAACGAGGCAAAAACAAAAATGTAAACCTGGGTCCGCTATAATGGGATGACTTCAGGTTCTCTTTTTTCTTCTGTAGACCCAACTGCGGAAATTGGTGGTCCAGGATAGGTAAGATTCAGACCCAAAACCAACAGAAGAGAACTTATGTCCTTGGAGGTCAGCACATTTTGCACACGAAAAACATTTTGGGGCTTGGATTTGCACCTAAAGCCAAAACTTCTCATGCAAAGGGGACGTGTAAACCCGGACTGGAGACCCTTCTCACAGCGCCCTAAACTAAATGATATAGCTCCTCGCCTAGTCATAAATGGTCGTTACGTCCTCATTGCAGATTCTAAGTTTTACTTTCTTTTCGCAACATGAATCACATGACACTAATTCCTCAGGGCCCAAACAACCTCTCAATAAATTATTTTGAGTTAACGCCCCAGCCTGGACAGCTGACAGCGTAACTATGCTACATAGTTTGTATTCCACTTTACAATTGTGAATTCCAAACTTCTTTGCTATTTCTTCTGGCGCAGACTACCCAATCGCGTGGCCAAACCTTTAAAGAGTGCAAAGTTTTTTGGGATTCGGGGCCGGGCAAAAATTGACAATATTTCGGTTAAAAATTTGAACAGAGAAAGGCAAAGGGATGGAAAATGCTAAAAATGTCTGCTGATGGCTGAATTTTCAATCGAATGCACGAAAACGTTTTTCGCGTGCTCCGCGTTGCGGGCGTTTTTCTGTCGTTCTGTTTAGGCAAAACATGTTCTGCTAAATTAGAAGGGGCCCGTACGGCCTACAGTAGGGCAACCCTAGGCATTTTTCCTTTCGAACCGCCACACACTAAGTGACAAAACATTACTGGGAATTTGTGAGGGATTGTTAAAACCCCAAGTTTAGGTGACCATGTAATCTATAATATGCCAATATCGTAAGATGGTAAATGTAAATCACGGTGGCGTACAGAAACAACTTTGGGCAATCGGTCATAATATCCGAGTTTGGGTCGGGGGTTGCAGGACATTTGATGAGTGAAAACACCGAAACAAAAAATACCCAAATGTGGAGAAATAGTGGAAGAAATTTGGCAAACTAAAAATGATAAGTTTTTAATTAGAATTGGTGACCGAATTGCGCTAATTAAATTATTAAAAACACACAAAAGTTGTTCGCGCGCGCAGTACTGATTCAAGTCGGTTGTGCAGATAAAACGCAATGAAATCCATAGACTTTCTGAGCGGGTAAGTTGTTTTGCCCAACTACTGAGCCTGTGAACGTGTATACCGTGCCACCTGGTGTTATGATAGCGGTGTGTGGGTGAGTTCACAGTGATCAATAATAATTTGATGATCGTCTAAACTGATTCAATTTTTGAGAATTGTCTTCAGTCCACTAATTCCAGGTGCGGACCCCAGGTGAAGATCTGGACCCCACTCGGGCAAAGTCGAAAGGATTACCCATGTTCGACCTGAGTTACCGAATTTTATCGAATAGCCAAAAGTGCATAAATTTCAAGTGTTCGAGCGCGAGGGCCGTTTTTCTACCAGGCGTGGTAAATATGCGATGTAAAGCTTGGAATCATTGTTCACGAGAATAATTCCAGAAGCCTGAGATGAAAAATTCGGGCCGAAAATTCATGGAAAATTTGGAAGAAGAAAAAGGGCAAAGTGAGATGCAAATTAAGCTCGCGCATCGCGCGTGCTGGTACTTTCGGATGACGGGCTTGAAAAAATGAGCAAAATTGTTTGAACCCCGACTGGGATGGTTCCGTACGCTATGCTATTTTACCTTTCGATCCCACCAGGGGCCGTTTGGTAGAACCCTGGATCCCATGCAAACGGAGCCAGAGTAGAAAAGTTCAATCAAAAGAGACCTATGTGATGTGCGGTAAATCATTTTTGTATGCAAAATGACAACTCAAAATCAAACATGTAGATGGGTGCTTCGAGCTTGAAAAGTGCCGTTCCGGCGATCTAGAGGTATGAAACGCTAAAAACCTTCTTAGCACGCTTCGCGCCACCGATTGGGGCGCTCGCTCAGATGTGTCGAATGGCACACATTCGATGTTTCCCCCCCACATTTTACAAAACGATCGACGCCATCACGCGGGGCCAACCTCAGTCAGTCGATGTCTATGTGCTGTGCTGGCCCAACCCCCAGCGCACCAGCGCTCAACATGCCGACAAACATTGTGCCCAACGTGTTTGCCGAGAAATCACCCAATGATTGTCTCCAACGCCTGACTGGCCGGGAACTGAGAGGTAGATTGCCGTAAACCGTAGCCGTCTATGGCAAGCCAAATGCACAATAATCCGAAAAAACCAATTTTATCGACCGATAAACCAATTTATCGACCGAGAATCCAAGTTTAACAATTGATAAACCAAGATTCACGCCGATAAACCAAGATTCCCGCCGATAAACCAAGATTGTCCGGCCGATAAACTTTTTTTTTTTTTTGGTTTCTCGGAAATAATTGTAGTTATTCACGACCGAAAATTCTTAGATTCTCTCTCGCCGTAACTTGGATTTTCGATCGATAAACTTGGATTCTCGACGAGAAACTTGGTTCATCGGGCGAGAATCTTGGTTTAATCGTGGAGAATCTGTTTAATAATATTATCAATCGAGATCTTGGTTTTCTCAATTCGATACAAACTTGGTTTATCGGTCCATACCTTGTTTTTCGAATTATTGGGCATTTGGCTCGCCATACAACTTGGTTTCTTCCTCTTCGGCCTAGTAAACTTGGTTTCTCGGAAATACCTTGGTATTTCGACCAACAATCTAACCCATTAGATTCCGCTGATAAACCTGGGATTCGATCGATCAACTTGGATCTCGAACGAGAACCTTGGTTTATCGGGCGATAATCTTGGTTTATCGGCGGGAATCTTGGTTTATCAATCGGGAATCTTGGTTTATCAATTGCTAAACTTGGATTCTCGGTCTCGGTCGATAAACTTGGTTTATAGATCGTCGATAAACTTGGTTTTTTGTGTTCGAATTATTTGGTGCTTCTTGGCTTGCATAAGCGTCACGCACGGTGGTCAGCGAGGGGAGCCCCGTCCTACATTCACGATCCGGCTACGCCAAATAAAGGGGAACAGGTGGGATTTTCAAGATTAACAGAAGTTGAACGCCGCCGCGGAGGGGTGGGGGGCGTGTGCCGAGCCTTCCAATCATATTTTGACGCAGGAAAATAGTCTTTGCTTGAAAACCCCCTTGGCAAATCTCATTGGTAGGGGGTAAGTGATGCGTCGTGGGAAAAGGGTTGCCCTATAAATAGCACTAGATGCTTCTAAACGGTTCACTTCTCCCCTTACCCCCCCCCCGCCATATTCCTCAAAAAATCAAGATCACCAACTCTCAATCTGCCCAAACAGGAAGAAACTGGCGCGACCCTCGGTACAGAGAAAATTAAGCAGGTAATAGGCCCAGTTACCTAAAGACTAAACACAGGCCAAGGCCGAATAATGTGAAAAAGTGAATGTAAGAATGATAGAACCGCTACAGGGCATTGGATGAGCTAATAACGTAACTTGCTTCACATGGCTAGCAAGTTTTTATAGACTGACCTAACTGTTACCACGCAGCCTTCTGTCTGCGGATATGACGTTATATCGTCTTGTTCTATTGACAATCGTTTTTGTTGAGACATGCTAGATGGTAGCCTCGTTGGAGTTGCAAAGTTTAATATACTGTTGCATTCGACACCGGTTAGTGAGGTTGCTCCAAAATCGATTCCAATAAGGAGACATAATGACAAACCAGATTTCCTTAATATATAGGCCTCAACATTGCTGTATTAAATTACTCCCTGTATTGCTGTCTATGTCAATTAAAGCAAAATAGGGTAATTTGTCTGAGGTTGATTTCCTAACTCTAAATCCATCATTTCAACTTAATAGTCTTGTACCACCGCCATTGTCCCAACGCGGATTTTTATCTCATCGGGCCCGAATGGCCATATGAGATTGTAGTCACTTTGACATTTCACCTATATTTTCTGTTGCTGGTTGCCATAGCAACGGTTTGTATGGTAACCATAGTGTGGTTAGGTACTATCCACGGAGGGGTACCCATTGGGGGGGTCCCCAGGGTGCCGGTGATCCAGCAATGATGTGCACTGGCGAGGTGTGAGGGTTTTCCGTTTGTGTGTGTGTTGTGTGTGCGTTTGCGTGTCCGGTAGAGTTTATGATGGTTTTTCGCAAATATCTCCATTTTGGAGTGGCTGAACAAAGTGCAATTTTGCACACCGCTTTCAATAGTCACTAAACACATGATTGCTCTCAAAATACGACCAAAACTATCAAAATTGGGGATTTATATAGGAGGCCAAAAGACAATTTTTCAACTATTTTTCAAGTATTCCCTTATTCCAATGACTGAATGAATTCAAACTTGTGTACAATGGAAAAGCCAAATAACAACTTTTCCATGCAATCAGGGCCAAAATTCCAAAATGTCACTTTTAGGGGGGAAAAATAGATTTTTGGCCAAATTTGAGAATTTCTGAAATTCTGTTCAGTTTTTGGTAATCTTTAGAGATTGGGATGACTGAATGTTCCCAAATTTCAGAAGAAGGTAACAAAGTATCAAAACAAGGGTTTCCCCACATTTATCTGTAACTAACTGAAATTTTCCATTAATATGGAATTTTTTGGGGGAAAATGGCAGTTTTCCAACATATCTTGATAGATTTTGTTCCATTTGGCAACAGCAACTTGCAAGTAGCAAGTAGGAACAAATTAATAGTTCTACATTCGCCGATGAGATCCTGCAACTCCGGGATTCCCTCTTGTTACTTTTTTTACCTATAATTTTTTTGTCACGATATTGAGCATTCCACAGATGAACTACTGAAGCATGGACGTCACAGGCATTGTCATTGGTTTGAAACATCACAGATAATTGAGTCGATTCAGCCAGAACATGGTACAAGTGGATATAGTAATGACACTGACCAGCTGGCTTTAGCCTGGGGCGCGCGCATCCTCCGACTCGTGGACTGCCGTCTAATGCGGGTCCATCTTCAATTCCATTACTTTCAATGAGTTGCTGGCGATTCTGCACTCATCTAGCGAGGCTAGCCCTATACCTGGGGCTTTGATTTATAGTTTATTTGCCGACAGGTTTTCAATAAGCAGGCGTCGGGTGATTGTATTGGTAAAACGAGTTTTATCGAATGTCAGAACTGAATAGGAATAGCCGAAGAAGCCTCCCATTCTACTTTTTTCTTTGTTCCGGTCCCTTTTTTATTCTTCCGGAGGCAAATGACTCTAATGCATTCACGCACCGTGCGTAGTGTGGTGTAGTGTGTGTTGCGTGTGTGCGTGTGTAATTGTGTGTGCGTGTGTTCGTGTGTGCGTGTATGTGTCGGTGTGTGGGTGGGTGTGACACCCCTGGCAGCACGATATCTACAGAACGCAAGCCTGTATGAAGTTCAAATTAAGTATGTGGGTTGGGCATATAGAGAGGATGAGCCCTATTGTTTTGTGCCAGTTCACCTTCAACCTCGTTTGACCTTTCGACCTTGAGTGCTAATTTTTTGTGATGAACAGATTCGTCTCGTTGAGGCAAACCTAAAGTGATTGGACTCCTGTAATACAACACTCCTGTCCCATCGTCTCAAGGAATGCACAGGTGTGACAGGTCAAACAGAACTTAAAACCCTAGCAATATTGTAGAAATTTGTGACGTTTGACATTGACATCTTGGCAACAAAACATTTAGAGGGATGTTGTAATGGGACATTTGTCCGTCCAGGCGAACCTGCATGGGGGGGTGGTGGGGGAGTTTCGCTATGCATGGGAGCCTACATAACTTAATGAATATTTGTGTGGCCATCTGTCACTCAGCAAATTTAAGATGCTTGTGTCAGGATAAAAAAGAATATTTGACACAATTGTGCCGCAGTTTCCGCGATATATATCCTCAGGCTGGGTATGTGTATACCCAATTTGAGAAAACCGCACCTCCAGAAGGCACCCATGTAATAGTGTGTAGATATTATTGTTAATACACCTGTATGACTCCAATTGTCCACCTTTCCATCTCAATATATATCACACAATTTCCTCCCTGGGACCCCTGATATTTCTTGGGCACTGCAGTAATGGCATAATATCCTTCACCTATGCTGTCTATATCAACAGTGGTGTTGTTTTTACACTGGTACCAGTCTCAAGACACCCTAGGAACTTGCAATGTTTACTTGTGTATTAAGCTCTCAGTGTCACGGTAGCCATGTATACACTAACTCCAGTGGCCTATATATGACAAATTTTGATGATTTATTTATGGGCATTCTCAACAAAGTAGACCAACTCAGTTAAATTGAAAGTACCTACCATAAGTTTATATGGCAGAGGGAGGGTGGAGTGCCCCCCTGACAGGTTTCACAGGTAAGAAAAGCCTGAAAGACCGGCAGTAACGGGACAAGCATAACACTTCAGCTGCAGCGAACATCCTGCTTGATACAACTGTTTCCAACAATACGATTACATGTAAGACCCCCTCCCCGCGGGTGACCCGACGCAATCGACCCACGCACATCGGTGAACACTACCACTACTATACGCCCCCCCCCCCTCCCCATCACGACAGTTTCTGCACACAATGCAAAACCAATTGAATTTGAGCTGAGTTGGGCTAAACAGTAGATGAAACCTTTCTAAAGGCCTCAGTGTAATTTAGCATTTAGATGTCTCCAAACCTTTCTGTCAAAAATCAACATTAATCAGACAAGAGAACATATCTTTTAACATCTGGGTCAATGACAGAATGATCCGTAAAGACCCAAATGACCCGTAATTTGAAGTTTGTTCTATGTGAACGAAACTTGCTGGATGGGGACTTCATTGTCCCTGACAAAAGTCAGGGTCATTTTGAATAAAGTGTGCGACTATATAGAATTTTAAGTAACCCGACAATATCTAATAAGGGGTAATACAAGTTTTCGATTTGGCCGTATTAGCCATAGCCTGTCAGCTATGGCAAGAATCACGACACAGTTTTGTGTCTAGTTATACTCATCCGCTTCTTCAACTTTCCTCCCAGACTTCCCTTCTCTTTTTGCCGACAGAACCCAAAATTTGCCGACAGGGACCAAATTATTGGGGGTGTGACACCCCCACACCTCCCCCGCTCGCTACGCTCCTGCATCTGATTTAAAAAAAAAAAACAAATGGCGAAACCAATGTCACCCTCTGATTGAATCGAAAGTGTGATATACACGGTGGCGGTTTACCCACCAGGCGGTGTCCAGTTTCGTCTATAGTTCACGGTGTGATCCCCCTATATACCCAGTGAAACAAACACTGTCGGTGATGGGGAGTTCACTTCAGAACCAGCATTTCAGAGTGCCCGTCCTAGATATGATCATTTGAACCCACAATCGCTATTTTTACGAGAACTATCAACATATTCTGAAAATGAAACTCTTTCCTATCTGTTTCATGTATTCTTTGTTAAGGTTTGATAAACTTGGGGGAAAATAATGCAGTTTATAAATTTTGAGTCAGACTGAATTATTCAGATAGTTCCGATCGCTGAATGGATGTGATTTAATACGTGCATATAATCGAATATAAGGTTGTCATTAATTCGATTTAAGCGGTGTGCACCTATATTTGAATATTTACGTGTATACATTATGGGGAGATGTCCAGCACGGCTTCCATAGCGTTCGCGTCGTCGATCGGCTATGCAACCATCAGTAAGTTTTGTGAAATTCCGCCCTCTACATGGATCTTGCATCTAGCAATTGTTGGAACGCATTTTAGCTTTTTCCTTCTTTTTCTCACTGTACATCCCTGGTAACGTCGAGCTGTCTTCTTCCTTTTTCCACATCGCTAATCCGGAGTTGCGCATGGTTTGTGGATTACTTTAGAATCTTTCACTTTTTTCAGTTCAATACAAGATAATTCATTTAATATCTACACACGCATCTAGAGAGCATCCAACCCCGTAGTGATGTGGAAATCCTTGGTTTCATGCTGCCTTACTCTGATAATTCCGGCGAAAAATGACTATGTTTCAAGGGTTTCATATTGGTAGCCTAACGTGAAGTGAATAGGATTCCCATTAGCTTAGGCGGAGACGCATGGGAAAGGGATGTTGAACTCACGGTCTCACACTCACAGGGGCATGTAACGTTGACACATAGCCTAGGGTAGAGTGACCAGTATTCACCCCCTACCAGTATTTAACCCCCTTGGCATAAATCCATAATATTCACTGATTGAGACTCCATTCAACATGAAAACCATATCAAAGCAAGAGCAACTTCTCAGCTTGATTTGTCATGCAGTTTCATGCCAATCTTTTGGAGAGAAATCTTTGGAGTGTTTTGGTTCATGAATTTGGAAAATGTCCTTAAAACAGACTTTCTACAGGAACTTGGAGGAACTATAAGGAACTTGGAGGAAATGTTGTGAAGTGTAATTTCCATAATTCTTTTGGAGAGGAACTGGTTTCCAAATCAATGAGTTGTTGAGGCTAACATTTCATAATGCAGCAATCAATAACATATTTCAGATAAGAGAGACATTTCAAGGGACATTTGGAGGGAGATTGGAGGGGGTCGAATATGGTCACCGATCTGGATCTGCTGTGCCAGTATTCAACCCCCTGGTGCAATCCGTTTTATTAAACATCTGGTAAATGAATTTTAATTTAGTTTTTTGGTCCTTTATCCCAGGGGCCAGTGCTCACGTCTTTAAGTCATTTGCAAAGAGAATTCTGAGTATTTTAGGGGATATCCTAAAATCATTGAATTTGCATTGAAATGTGTGTATTTGGACCATACTGACCTAAAAAAAAAAGCATGAAACATTGAGCCTAAATTTGCTTCTAAAATGCTTCATAAAGTTGGTTCTGTAATATTAGTTGTCATATACCTTGCCGATACTTCAATTGTGTTTAGTATGTTCACACCACCCACCTTTTATAATTGCACTCTACTAAATAATCCCTAATTTGGGGGTAAAATGACAGAGGGTCGAATCTGGTCACTGGGGGTTGAATACTTGGCAGGCAAACTCGAGTTTTCATTTCAGGGTCCTTTTCTCTGAAGAGGAAGGCTGAATTCATATTTTTTTCATGGTGACATGTTCCCTAATAACAATGTCTAACCACACATTTTGAAACATATTATTTCATTTCACCTCTAAAAACTATTGCAAAAAGTCCTAGGGGGTTGGATACTGTCACTTTACCCTATATGGTATGATTCCATAATGTATACCTGTGTGTACCTGGATATAGGCCACCGCCACAACAATACCCATAGGGTCAAATTTAACACTAGGCCCCTACGGTGAGACCGTACAGTCAATGTTAGGGAACACAACTGCTGAACTGCCCTGACATTTCTCGTTTGAAAAATAAAAATTCACAGCTCAGTCAGCCTAACCCTAGTCGATTTCTACTAGAAATACCCTTATTCAGAACATCCCGACTTAAAAAACTTACAAGAATACTCGACTTTACGGTGATTTCTATGAATTTTCTTCACCACAATCCGAGTTGCACGGCTTGTTCGCTAGTAGTGCGCTGCTAGAACGTTCACAACGTGTTTCCTCGTACGTGCGGCGGCAGCCAGTCAAGTCGACGATAACCCAAGTGTCAATCACGGCAATCATGCATATGCAATGCATATTTAACTACAACAGCAAACTGTATTCCAGGAAAAGAATAATTATTGGTGCCACCAAAACAGTACTTGGATTTGGCACCTTCCTCCGTGTGGAGAGCTTATAAGCCTGTTAGCCCCGCCCACAAGTGTTCATTTGGGCCCCGGTACAAAAATGAAACGACTGTTTGTTAACGTCCAAGTAACCGACGGTGCTCCTTTGTGCGGGCCGCGAAACGCGGATTTGGTGAAAATTCATGGAAATCAGCGTAAAGTCAAGTATTTGCAAGTTTTTTAAGTCAGGATGTTCTGAATAAAGGTATTTCTAGTAGAATCGACTAGGGTTAGGCTGACTGAGCTGTCAATTTTTAGTTTTCAAAACGAAGCAAAGTCCAGGGCGGTTCAGCAGATCGTGTTCCCAACATTGATTTGTACGGTCTCACCGTATGCCTAGTGTTGAATTTGACCCTATGCTTATTGTTGTGGCGGTGGCCTATATGAGGTCAAGGTTAGGGGTGGGGTCAGGGGTCAGGATTCCAATACATATAGCCTAGGCTAAGGGGGCCTAGCTAGGCTAAGCTCAAATCGTTATCGGTAACTGTCTAACCAAGGCCTAGACCTAGTACAATTACCCCTAACCATCAATAACCCTATTCCTAACCCCTAACACCAGTACACATGGGTGGTAGGCCACCCGCGCCACAACAGCACCATAGGGTCAAATTAACACTAGGCCTACGCTGACACCGTACAAGTCAGTGTTAGGGAACACGTCTGCTGAAGTGCCCTGACATTTCTTGTTTAAAAAATAAGAATTGACAGCTTAGTTAGCCTAACCCTAGTCGATTTCTACTAGAAATACCCTTATTTACCGAACATCCGACTTGAAAAACATGATCTTTTTCATGGAATAACTACTAAGAATGGAATGCCTGAAGTCAGCCACTTATTTCACAGCTCAGCAACTTGGAATAAAATATTGTTTATCACAAGTCAATCACTGTGTAGGTGATTTGTGCGCATTGCTGGCTAAACATGACCCAGTTGACTAACATGGGAAATAATTTCAATGGAAATTTGTTCTTATTGGCATGTGAAGTGAAGAGAAAATATAGAATATTCATACTGTTATTTTTGGTGGCTTATTTGAAAAAGGTGTGTCAACGCAGTCTGATCCAGTGTTCGCGAACTGAGTGCGGGATTTTCGCACTCCTCATCCTGATATCCCGCAGAGCAATTGACATATTGTACACCCCCCATTAACTTCCCTATTGACTTACACTCTAAACAGGGCCTCTTCACCACCCTGTGAGACCAGTGGGGAGTTATGCCAGGCGCATGCAACCACCATTTGGAGCTGACAAACGTTCTATCAATATCATGGGCACCTCCAATTTACCATAAACCAAATACTTGCCATTGAATTTTGAGGCTAGAGCATCCCTTTAATTTAAAGCGATGTGGTTTTCGGACACTCTGGCACCTGGGTAAACCCATTCTGACTGTGGTCCCACCGGGAAGCTGGAAAAATTGTGAAAACCTGACAGATTCTCCCACATTTTAGCATCATCTGTCATTTTTGCATGGTCTCTTCCAGATTAGGGCCAAGAATAGGATCCCGCAGACAGAATAATCATCATAATCGGGTCTCAAAGGGAAATTTAGGATCTATTTTTTTTGAAGGGGAACACTGGGCGGATGTACATCAAGTGGAATGGTGGTGTGCTACCATGCGGAAATTCCCGCAGCGCTTTTTGCGATGAAGATTGGCACATACACCAACAAAACAACACACTGAGCCCAGTACTATAATGGCACATTGAAAAATATATCCATTTCATTCATTTGTTTAAAGTTGGGGGGGAAACTGCACGAGGCAACGACCACAGGAAGTTATATGCTACCTTATAGATTAGAAGAGCCTGTTAATGATGACGATCAGTTTCCTCGCGACAGCCTACACCGTTTCTCGGAGCACTACACGACAGCTATGCGCAATACTCAGTACCCAAGCAACCCAATCTGCGGCAAGTAAACAACTCAATAGCTGCTTGCGGTTCTAAGGTAGATTTCTATGGGCACGATAGGTACCGTGTATATATATGCCCCACATAGATTAGGCCTACTAATTAGGGTAAATGTCCCTAAGTTAGGCCTTGTCCCTAATTAGGCCCCCTCCCCCTGAATGGAAAATTGGTAATTAACACCACAAAATGAACAGTAATAACAGTTTTCACAGTAATCATTACTTGTGTTTCTGGTTGGACTGAACTACTGAAACACATGATCAGAGTGAATATATTTTGAGGAATACTCAATAAGTAGAGTGATCTTAAATTTATGACAACTTTGTCCTGAAATTAAGCGATCAGCTAAGGTAAAATTGTGTTAGAAAATGGGTAAAATCTGATAAAAAAATGGCATTTGCAATTGCAATAAATATTTTTTCTAGATCAGTGTTTACTAATTTGTACTTGTCTATGCCAAATTATCTTGGTAATTACTGCATAACGATTTTTAGAAGGGGGGGGCCCAAATTGGGACAGCATTAAAATGATGTCCAATTTCGGCCCCTATATGGTGATTACATGTAATATGCACATTGCCAAGGTGAATCATGCAAATCTCACTTTCTCGGCGCTCTTTTACAACTACAATTTTTGAAGTGATTTACAGTTGAAAATCACCCAAATTTGGTCAAGACTCATAGTTTGTAAATAATACATATTAGCTTAAATAATTTGTTAAAATGTTCAGGTCTTTCAGTATATTTCAAGAAATATAATCATAAGTGTTGAAATTAGGGAATTAGGGGCCAGGAAGTAGATCACGAGGGGCCTAAATTAGGGACACCAATTCCTTTCGTGATAAAACCCGGTTTGTACACTTACCGTAAGTTGACTGCTATATTTTCTAGTTTAAGGTTTAGGACAAGAACCATGGTGGCACTATATACCCAGGAAAATTAGTGAAAGTATCACCAAGTTTGATATTTCAGGATGGTTACTACATTAAGGGCCGAAATTTGGGACGTTTACCCTACAGATAGTAATCAGATTAGGCTAACGTACTTCCTGAAAAGTTCTGCGTAATCGCAGACAAATTGATCGAGGCTAAAATAGAAATACTTCAAATATTATGATGTTGATAGCTCTCATTCCAAGCTAGGAGTGTAAGAAAATTTCCAGAGTATGTACCCCCAATGTGTCATTCCAGATCTGAGCTTCCAATACAATCATGAAAGAGGTACACATATTACTATATTGATGTGAGTACATGTAGGCTAGTAAAAGCTAGGCCACATGTGTGGTTTTGGCAGTGGTGGATTGTTACGATTTGCACCAGGCACAGCGAAATCTGAGAGTATCAAAACTCATTTTTTGTACATAGATGAGATTCTGCAGACTTGCTTGGTGGGGACAGGTTTGGCTGGCTTTGGGAAATTGGCTCACCGCTCGAGATGAGTGATGAATGATACAGCTATGCCGGCACATTGAACTAATTTGGAGCTGAGGGGCAAAAGTATGATCCAGCGTGACCATAGGCGGTAAATTTGTTGGGTCAGTTACAAATGATCGCCGTCACAGCGGGTGGATAGAGTGGATGGGGTGGGGGGTTGCAGGTGTGCATAAATTGTGCTGATTTTTTTTTTAAAGGGTAGGTAGGATTGAAGGTCATAGGCCTATTGACTTTTTTGTTATCACAAATACAATGATTTCTGCTTGTAGTGCTGTTGTTATAATTCCGAGAGAAGAAACCAAATGCATACAATTGTTCATCAAAACGGGCTGCGGCTTGTGTTGGCGGATACCTTGCTGAAAAGTATACAATTGCCAAAATGCGTATGGCACTGCAGTATGGGCAGCTAAACAACCAATCAACAATTCTAGAAATCCCCCTCACTTTTGTCAGATCCCCCCCCCCCCCCAATTCTTCTTGAAGGGGGAATTTCCCCCAAAAAATTAATCCAGCGCCAAAATGTAGATCCGATTTACCTCAGTTTGGGTGAAATATCATAAATGCATTCTTGTGGTGACTGTGAGAGGGTAGGAAATTTTCAAAAAATGCAAGTGCTCAGTTTGATGAATATTGGTACATGTTTGCATGAATTATTGCGTGCCTGCACGATGCTAATAACTATTTATTCGTACTGATCTACTTCTGATAACGATGAATCCAGGAGTACAAACCATACATGAATTCATGTGGGTGGGACAAGGGAAAAATGCCCGTTTTCTTACGCGATTTGCCATATATGCTACCTTTGTATATAATACTTGTTATGTCAATCTGCAGGAATTCAATCAATTCTACAATTTGTTGAGACACTTTTGGAAAAATGGAAACATTAAAAAAAAATACCTTTTGATGGGCCTGTGCACATTGTTAAACATCAAGGTTTGATGAATTTTATTCTCTTTCCAATAATGTATGCCTGTCAATTGATGAAAACACCCTGGACTACTATTCTGGACAAGGTGATCATTGCACTTGAGCCAACAAACTGGGTTACGAAGACCCACCCCTCCGTCACTCACTGACAAATCATGAAAAGTGAACTCTCTAAAAAACTATTTCGTTCGTTGGACTGCCATGAAACTTATTGATGGTCACAGTTGGGTCAAGGAAGTCCAGCTAATCTGTCCAAACTGCAAATTTAGCAAAACTTCAGTACACTTCACGAAATTTAACTATCCCCTGGTAGCATCAGGGTTGGAGGAATCGGGTCGGGTCGTGTCTCGAGACAGTCTCAAGACCGATTTTGAAGGACTCGTCTCGGACTCGCCTTGATGACTCGGACTGCACTCCGGCTGTTGGGACCGGAGATCGGTCGGTCCAGGTTCAAAACCGCTCAGAAAAAAATCCACAGGGAAAACCCGCTAACTTGAGTGTATATGCAAGAATTTACATCGACCTTGACAATCATAAATGCGATGTACTGTCTTCTGTAATGGTCTCCGGAATTCACTCAAAATCTGAGGTTATAACCAATAGTGCATTTTATTCACTAACTGCTGCTTGTCGGAATGGCGGTGAGCATGGTGGGATCCTTATGAGGTATACACTATGGACGCCTCCCGGTCATATAAAGATGGGAATATGTTGATGTTCTCGAAATGCAAATGAAAAAATATTTCAAATGATAACTGCTTTCTGGAAAGCTATTATTGTCCTAGAGTGCCAACTGTGGGAGGTGGGGTGCGGGGGAGTTATATACATGAGTTGTTTAGGGCATTCTTTGTTAGTTTGGACGCTTTATGCCCATTGCCAATGGCTATGTTATGAAATTCCCAATGATGATACGACTGTGAAACAGGTACGTGCAACCCAAATTGGTATTGGGATGTGAATATGCAACATTTACCATAGCCTGGGCGGGGGGGGGATGATGCAACAAACTAACTGCAATAAATTTCTTCTTTGAACCTGATACCATAAATTCTGCTAAAATGCCAAGTTGAATAGGGGATCGTGGACTCGGACTGGATGTGAGGACTGGGTCTGGTACCCTTGGATCAGATGGTGCAGGACATTGGTCTCGGACTCGGATGGTGGACTCGACTCCAACACTGGTAGAATGGTCAACGTCAGTCCTAATGACATCAAAATTGGTCATCTAATATGTAGTTAGGGTAGCACACCTTGAGGCTGGACAACTATATCACCTCTATGATGCTCTTAGATTTCGCTGTTATTACCTTGCTTTCTGGCAAATTGCTCTTTCAACCCCCAGGGTTTGGTTTCTTCTGGAAGAAACCTATTTCTCCCGGGGGCGTGTAAGAAAATGGAAGAAACATGGTTTCTTTTCCTTCCAGGTTTTTCTGGAAAAACTGGAAGAAAACCGGAAGAATTAAATGTGTGGTGAAGAACCAGGGTTTTCTGCCTATTAATCAGATACAGAATGATCACCAATATCCTCATTGAAAATAGTGTTCAAAAGACATTTGTTTTTTCATTATCATTTTGGCCATTTCAGGGACAACATATACCCAATAGAAGGACATAATTGTCCCGATGCACCAACCAGAGTTTTAGGAAGGGCTATGAGTACTCAAATGGGTATTAACCGAGTGTTTGATGGGTCCCTTTAAGCAAGGCAAGAGATGGCACAATAATGTAATTTGTTATCGATACAGTTTATCAACATGATGAATGAAAAACTTCACATCTAAACTAGCCAGCTCTGCAACAACAACTTATACTATCAGTGAAATTGAAAATTGAAACAGAGCCAAGTTTCCTCATCTCAAATGACATATTTCCACCATAAACAACACTTGAGCCCGTTCAATCCTTACTAGAGTTTTGTTTTTTCCTTCTCCAACAAAGCCCCAATATGGCATTAGTGTATCTTTTGTTACAATAACCATTAGATCAAATTAAAATGCATACTATATACATTACTTATATGCCACAAAATCATGGTTTTTACTCAGGTTTTATGTAAGGGGCCTAATTCAACCTTACATACTTTTGAATCATGTTGAAGCTTACATCAACAATACTGTAGGGTATATATACAACAAGCTTGGTTTTGGCCCATTAGTTTTAATAACACTCAACATGTTAAATAGGGAAACATGGGTCTGTTCAGGTAATACGTCACATCTGTACCCAACCAATATCTAAGACACAATGAGTTTTAACTCTCCATTTAAGAATATATGAAGCAAGCATTACGGTTATTCGCATGCTGTCTGGACAATTTTCCCATAAAATTAGTTTCTTTCTTTCTTCTTCCATTTTTGGCCAGAAGAAACTGGAAGAAACCTATTCCTTCCGGGCCGGAATAACCGTGGGTTCTTCCGCGATTCTTTCCACCCCGGAAGAAAATTGCGAACCCTGTCACCTCTAAGGTCAGTTGTTTGAAGATTATGGAGGCCAGAATATAAAGTGACCAGATTGTGAAAAGTGTTATGTTTCATGGATCATGAGTATTCCATTTGCTGTACTTTGCTATTGCTGCATTGGTTGGAAAGCTGTTTTCAGTGACATTAGAATTAAATGCATGACGCGGGCGGGTTTTGGAGCGAAACCTCCGAATTACTTGTGAAAAAAGGATAAGTGGAAGATTGAAAGAGATATTGCTTTTCATACTTGGGTTGGTGGTGGTTACCCAAGTGAGTAGATGGTTCCTTATTGTTTCGTTTTTTAAGTGATCCAACAGTATTCATGGGAGGGTGAGCAAAATCATAAAATATGTGATGTATTTGATTACCATAGCCATAGGGTTCTTTCTCGTTGAACGGTGTTTGTACACATTGTGAGGAGTGCCACAAGACTTCGGTATTATACTGTTGTCCTCCATTGATATAACTTCATAGTATTCAAGGGGATGGTTTAAATGAAGAGAGGATTTGCTCCCACATTGGGTGGTGGACACCCATGGTGGGTAGATGGTCCTATCGTTTTGGGTGTGGCCTATCCAATTAATAATATCATGAGTGGGCAAAATCATTAAAATGCTCAAATCTCAACAACTGTAGTCTGTAGGTCTGATTTTCCTCAATTTGAAGGCCCAGACTGAGTAAATGGTGTTGCCAACAAGGCACAACTTACAAAGTACAATGATATTTAGTGTATATTTGATATTTATTAATATATCATAAAAGAGAATTTATAGTGTTTCCGCCCTTATGCTGGAAGTTGGTCCCGAAAAACAGAAAGTGGTCCTAGGTCACAAAGAGGTCAAATTTGTTGTTGTTTCTTTCACAATTTTTAATAAAAATGGAAAATTGTGATCAAGTTTGATCAAAATCAGTGGATGTGGACTGTTGTTAGTCCTAAACAACATGACGGGTCAAATTACAATGTTTCTAACTTTCATATTTAGACAAAACTTAGGGATGGGAATGTGGACCTGAACAACAGGTGGCGCATTTCAAAGTCACTGAAGGTTAAATTGACATAATCCGTTTCTGCAGTGGATTATAAAAGTGGCGGTTACCCGCCCTGCACGTATCGCTAGTCTTAATTCGTTATTCCCAGAGGTTCATCACTGGTCATGGCCACACTTTTGGTTGTTGAAATGCCTGAAAGCCCTGAAATAGTTGCGGAACGATTACTACCCACGAAGGTAATCAATGATTTCTTATATCCCCCGAGATGCCACATTGGCAACTTGCTCATGAAGCTTCATTCAAAGTCAGCCTATAACCTGTGGCATTCCTAAAACTCGATCATTTTTTCATTGACACCCAGATCCTAGAAGCGCACAAAGATGGTTAAAGAACAACCATGGCGGCGTCGGGGGACACGCGGTACATGTTCGCCAAGTCCTTCAAGAAGCACGGGGTCGAGCCACTCTCCACCTTCCTGAAGGTGGACAAGATAGGGGATTGGTAGGACATTCAGGTATGTCCATCTCTGGCCCTGTCTGGCTACAGCATTCCACTTAGCAGCAAAAGTTTTAAGCTCCTAGTTGACCTAGTTGAAAATGCCATGGACCTGGGGGGGTTAGATTAGAAATATGTCAATGTGTTATAGGAGGTGGGCTGGAATCAGGGGGAGCTGTCATTTAAAAGATGCTAAATACCAGTCAGGGTCCAGCCTTGTATGGAAAACCTGGGAGAGAAGTCATGGAACTTGAAAAAGACGCTTTTGAACTGGGAAAGTCATGGAATTCCAGGAATGCTTGAAAAATCTTTGGAAAAATCAGTATTTTATTGGCCCAGACAGATAAGAAGAATTGATTGGCTATGCTAGTTCTTAGTGTGCTAAGGGGGTTCAGTACTGTACGGTCTTTTGTCTGGACTGGAAATAAGTCAACGTTTTCATCCTGGAATTTCATCATGGAAAATTCAATGGAATTTTATTCTCTTGGAATGATTGAATCCTGACAGTACCTAGTTCCATTAACCTAATCAGAATATTCATGAAGCTTCATTAGCTGGAGGTCATTTGTGGTCTCGGAGGGTCAAATTGCACCTCATGCATATTATGATTTACACAATTGGGAAAGTGTTTGACAGAATGACAGACCAAATATTCCATGAATGTGCCTTCATAGTTGGAGTCATTTGTGGTTCCCGGAGGTCAAATGGCATGATTCACCACAATTTTGAAATTTGTTCGCATGAATGAAACTTAGGAGAATAACTCAGGAGTATCTGTAAAATGCATAAACCGGACCAAAATATTCATGAATCGCCTTCATTACGCGGCGGCATTTTTTGGTCCCCGGACCCCTGGTAAAATTGGGACATGATTCACCACACTTCCATGTACATAAAATGAAACTTAGAGCATGTGGCCCACTAAAGGGTTGCTAGAGGTATCGTGGGGGGGGGGGGGGGGCCCTGGGGGGTACAAGTGTTCGTGTAGCAAATCCTTTTCTAGTCAATCCATGGTATTTATTGTATGCTCCTAACCCATTCATCTTTCCCCCTCTCCCAGGCCAATGGTGCTTTCACAGAAGGGTCTGCCTACAACGGTATACCACGGCTTGGTCGGCACTAAGCCCAGGATCTTCAACGTGACCCAGCATGCCGTTGGGGTGTCATCGTCAACAAGCAGGTCCGGTGAGATAGCGTGTTTTATCACCGCAGGGGCCAACATATTCCTCCATGTATTTAATACATTTCTTCTATTTGAATAATTTAGAGCAAAGAACGTCTGGTTTACTGAATGCCAACCTCCAGATTGTAATCGTTTTCATTGACACACTACTGTAGATTCTCCGGATTTATGTTTCTAGAAATGGGAAACTCATTCATGTAAATGTTTAGGGTGGTTCTTGTGTTGGGATGGATGATATAGCACCATTCCTGCTATGTCATATCCAGCCTAGTAACAGACATTACATTTCTCTGGTTTGCGAACATTGACCAGATCTGGCCTACTGTATCAACCGGAGGAAAATAGCCAGCAGGAGACCAGATAAATGTAGAACTATTCCATTTTGATACTTTCACTCTACATGCGTTGGCGGCGGGGACAAGGAGGAAAAATCGAAAGGCTGTGTAATCGGGGGAGGGCGCGCGGGGGCGGGGGGGGGGAGGGGGGGGGGGTGATTCAAAAGGAGTATATATGCAATTTTTACTATGGTTAATTGGAATGAAAGCATGTACAAATGGATACCTGACACAAACAGTGGTTGTGCTGCTCCAATAGATAAGGTTCTGAGCAATTAAAAATTCCAGTTTTTCCAGGTTTTCGAGAGAATCCCCCACCCCAATGTCATGTTTTTCCTACTAGTCATCAGCAGGTGGGAGGCCGGCTATGGACAGCTAGAAAAGCAATAGTTTTTTAGCTTTAGTAGTTTAAAAACGGTCAGGAAGGACAAAGACCACAAAATACCCTCATGAAATAAGGCCATTTTTTGCGTTTAGCAACGACATTTAAAAGGGAAAAAGAAAAAGAATAACCACCCAGTGCGCTAAAGAATTTGCCACAATTCTTGGAATATAAATCAAGGGCAAACTTTAACTGTTGAAGCTACCATCAGCGGGATAAAAGGCTCAATCCCGGGCAAGCCACATGCGGGTACACGGTCTGGTTAGCCCATGAATCCGAGTTGTCAGGGAGGAGAGTAATTTCTAAATTTTCTGCAAGCTGGAAATGGTTTTACGTACAAAGATGAAGATCTGTATCAAGGGTCAAACTTGAGGAAAATTGACAACGTAGATAGTCCCAACCCTATTCAAAGGGTTATGTTTATAATCTGTTGTACCTTCAGTTCAGAGACATGGCTCAAGCATGATATTGTCGGCCAGGTTCTGGGTAGGGCCTGGCCAGGAATTCTCACTGAGAACGATGAATTGGAAATAAAATCCGATAGCACAAATGCACTTGCAAATCGCGGGCACCAGTGCGGAGCGCGGATCGATACCGAAAGACGCCATTTTTGGGGGAGTCCGAAAGCAACTTGGCAATTTCATATTATGTCCCCACTGCACGTCAAAATGCACTATGTCAATGCTGACAGAGGTAATCGTTGACTACCAGCCAAAAAAAAAAAAAAAAAAATGTGGGTGCCCATCTCAAGGCCGTCTCACAGAATCGTGGCCGTCCCCATCAGTGGTCCTGGCCGTCTCAATGACGTTGATATTGAGAGCCACCCTGGCTAAGGCCCTGGTTCTGGGTTGTATGTTTCATATGGGACTGACCTGACCATTGCAAAAGGTGGCATAATACTCTAGAGCCACCAATTTCCCCACGATAGGAAAACGGACCAAAAATTCATCACAGAATTGGTAACAGAGCACGGAATTCCCTATTTTGAAGATTGACCCGTCACGCAAAAGAAAAAGACGTTTTAATGTGAGCAGAAGTAATTGATTTCTTGTCTTACTACCTGAAGAACAGAAAACAATTAATGCTGTTGCTGCTCAGGCATGTGAAAACCTCACACGCATACACAGAGTACCGATACCCCGTCCACAGCAAACATAGTTATTTTGAGTCTGCTTGGGGAGTTGCTCCTTTCAGTCTTAAACACGTGCTTCACTTGGGTACGATGCATAGCGTTTTGCAGTCTTCTACTTACCAGGCTACCTACATGGGTTGAAAGCATGTAACAGCATGTGCTTCATTGCGTGGGTGAATCACAGACAATGTAGTGCGAGTGTCTTATTTTGAAAAACGTACATAACACGGAAGCGGTGAAAAATACAAAGAACACGGAAAATAAAAATAACAAACAGAATTTTGTTTTAGGACCGAAATCGTTGGCTTTATATACTCCCAACTCAGAAGGAGTTCAGCTAAATTCCTGTAACGGTGGTTCAATTGGAATCCTAAACCGACCAAACAAAAATTCTTGTTTCACACCAGTAACAAGATCATCCCCAAGAGGCGGATCAACAACGTCCTGGTGGAGCACATCAAGCACTCCAAGTGCCGTGAGAACTTCCCTGCAGGCGTGTCAAGGAGAATGAGAGACTTAGAAGGAGGCCAAAGAGAGGGCCCAATGTCTCCTCAAGAGACAGGTAGGTCTCAATGGAAATCATGACAACCATCATGAAACATACATACCGTATCTCTGTAATAGAACGCCCCCCGCCACCCCCCCCTCCCCTTATTGTGACATTCCAATGGAGGTTTAGGAAGCATGTTTCACCAAGTAACGATGATAATGAGTCCTTGAACAGCTGTACACAAATGATAAGGTTTGGAAAGTAAGTCCTAACACAGTGTAGTTATCGGACATTTGGAACCTATCCTGAAAAAATTTAATTTTTTGCTTAGACAATTGCCCTCAATAATCCGCCCCCTCTTTGCAAATGTAAGCCCTGTTTATTACAGATTATACTGTAGATGAACAAAACCGGTGTATTCCAGAACCCTACACCCCAACCTTTTGAGTTTCCTCAGCTACCTGTGTTTTTTCATTTAAATGATGATATTGTATCATAACACATTCGAATGATGGACGTTGCACATATTATAGCACAATATCGTTTGTACAAGTGTAACCGGACATATCATTGCCTACCATCACACACAACTACATGACTACCGTCTCAACTGGAAAGACCATGATTACCAGTATTTGAATCGGAAATAGCGCCCCAACAGGGGACATGGGGGGTGAGTTGTAATATGGGGAAATTTGTGATGATAAATATCACCTAAATTTTTCTGAGGACGTTTCAACATCATCAACATCAACTTTTTTTTCTGATGGAGGGGCAAAACCACCTTCCCTCTTCCCCCTATTCCTCACCAAATTTGCTACCTCCACCCCTCAGTCAAGCCCCCATCAGAACAGGGAACCCTGGCGTTGCCTTGGGAATTGGGATAAAAATTAGAAAGTAATGCTTATACACATACCATATTCCTTCTGAATACCAGTCCTTTCCTGCAATGCACCCCCACTTCTTCCAAGGTGTGGAAGCACTACCATGAATATTGACATCACTAGAAACCATCGGCCATCAGGCAACGTGAACAGTGGTCTTGGTTTAAGCTCATGTCAATAGCAAAATCCAGCGTATTCCTGCATTGTACATTATGTTGAGGTGAAATTGGGTGATACAGCTGTGTGCATTGTTTCTGCATTGTGTCAAGTTTAACGGGAGTTGCTCCCAACTAAAGTTGCAGGCAGATTTAAAAAATCCACAGTATCTTATATTGTGCCAGAAATTATTACAAACCACATACACATCCAAACAAAGGACATCTAAATTTTAGTAAAACATAACAAGTGCAAGTCGGAAACGTGTGGTAGTGTGCGGACCAGCAAAACTTCCATGGCGAATACACTGCATTTTCAGTCATTTCACATTTCTTGTTTGTCACTTTAACTGACCTCTACTGACACTCTGTCATCCCATGGAATGACTTGGAACATGTCGACCACTGGGCCTAATATTTGCTATCAGTATCAGTTGCCGCCGCAACACAAGTAGCAGCACACTCATTCTGAAGCCTGTGGCAGGGAACAGTGGAAACACACTTCCCAAGACAATGAATATCGGACATGGTACACAAGGTACATTAAACAGCATTTAGGTGGGGGCGCAGACCTGGACCTTCTGGAAAGATAAAGGTAAACACTGCTCGCAGAGGATGGAGTAATGTAAACAAACTTCTCTTGCAGTCAGAGAGCTGAAATTAAAGTTGGAAATTGGGTAATTAATTGGATATAGTAAATCTAAAAACACTATGCAAACATAAATGTAGCTAAGGCTAGCCGGTAGCAAGTTCATCCCACTACCCAAATTCAACATGATCCCATGTACGGTTTAGAATTATGAATGAACGTGACGGAACAGAAGGGAAAAAACTAACGGACGAACGGAGGAGAGACCTGATGACTTGTAGAGATGATGGCCGCATCTAAAAATGATCACTTCGACTCATTAAAAACGAGGGATGTTGAATTTTTAATGAAATCTCACTGCCCAACACTTGCCCTACAGGACTTGTCAGGCAAGTAATTTAGTCCAGCAATGCCCTTTAATTGTTCGTACAATTGTTCATACGAATTCTTAACATTCAGGACAATGTGAAAAATAAGGTTAAGTCAGGCCCCGAGAATTGGATTTGATGGGAGAGAGGGGTGGCAGTAGAAGGAACTATGGTTATGGTAAGGAGATAATTCCACATAAATATGAGTTCCATTATCCGAAGTGATGTGAGGGAACGGTATATCTGCCTGTCAGAGGCCCGTACAGGATACAAGATTACGTCACGTTTCCAGGTGCTGTCATATCTGCGCCTGTATAATTAAAAGAGCTGTTGTATGGAATCTCCAAAAAACACTTACCAGGTCTTCCAAAGGGCATACTTATGGAATTTCCTTACAACAAGTCCCAAGCGTCATTCAGCGCGGCTTGCCCAAAGTTTATGGGATGCCCTTCCGCGTGATATTAGGCGGCTGAGCACGGTTTAATCTTCAAGTCTCGGGGTTAGAGACCTATTTATTTAAGCTATCGTTATATTAACTTCTCCATACGAGCCTTCCAGTGTGCTTTTAGTATCGTGTGCTTATCAAGTCGTGTAACTTGCCTTTTTAGGGCAGATGGCGATAGGTTCCATCAGAGTAAATATTGGTATGCATGCTAGGTCATTATCACTTCAAATGTGATCTGAAAAATTGTCACCTGGAATCTGTAGACAGTGAACCCTACTCAATCATGTTGTTTCTACACCTACCGCTTCCCCTTAGCAGATCTCCCAAACCTATCATGATTATTAGCACTCTTTACTCCAAATATACTGATGAGCTCCTTTTCTGAGCCTCTCTTCTCTGCAGCCGGCGCAGCCAAAGGAACGCCACTTCGTACGAGGCAAGGGGATACCCAACTGAACTGATAGAGCCATACCTTACGAGTATACGCATAAGAGGCAAGAGGGACACGTGAATAAAAGTAGGAAAAACTACTAGGCCTTTTTTTTTTCTTACTAATTCTCTCAATGTGGAGCCTAAAATTTTTGGAGGTGAATTTGAGGGCCAACGGTAGGTAACAAGATCCCTTTAAACTAGCGAAGGTGGAAAGAGGGCATATCGAAACTGGATACCTCAATTTTGAGGTTTTGCATGTTGTCTTGTCAAGTTAGTTCAATTTACTTTGAGGAATCTGACATCACAGAGGTAAGAAGCAAAGACTGCCCTGGACTCTAGAGGTAATGCTGTATGTTAGTGCTTGATAACAGAAATACAAAAAATAGTTAAATCATTGGAAAGAAGGGGTGTTTCTTCAATATTTGGGAACGATTTTGTAGGTTTTTATTCGGAGCCCATTGAAGTTGATTTGTTACTGGATTTGGAAGTGCATCTTCAACATTAAACTTTTTGATTCCTTGACGAAGTCGAGGAAACTATGCAGTTGACAGTGTGTGTGTGACGCTGAGTCTTGTTAAACCGATAAACGCGACCCCGCTGGGATGGATCAATTCATACTTTGTATAAGGTTCCCCATGATGAGACATGAGCTATTGTTTTGGGGTCAGGTCAAAGGTCTCTGAGGTCAAGAGAGGTCAAAGTTTGACAAATCTTGTTAACGCAATAAGTCCAGAATACCTGGTTTGATCAGGTTGAATCTAGTGTGCAGCTTCCGGGTTGTTGGTGTAGTGACAGGAACCTTATTGTTTGTAATGTAGTTTGGGGGTCAGATTCGGGAAAAATTGGGAATTGTGAAAAATTGATATTTGGTCAATTTTAGCTCGTAACACGATAACTCAACCACCTTGGTGGTCAAGTTCGTAATTGAGCTATGGGTTCCCCATAATGAGTACAGGATCCCTTGATGTTTTGGGGTCAGGTCAATGTCATCTGAGGTCAAAGTTTGAAACCTGTAAACATGTAGGCCAGGAATGTAGTCAGTTGATCAGGTTGAAATTTGTTGGTAGCTTCTTATGGGGAGTACAGGAACCTTAATGTTGAGGTGGGTTGAATGTTTTGGGAGGAAATTGAAAATTGTGAATAGTCGATACTTTGCCCAATTTTGGCTTGTAACATGGTAAACTAACTTAAATTGGATGGATGAACCCATATTGCGTATGTGTGTTCCCCACAATGAGTACATCATCCCTGTTGATTTTGATTGGTTTTACCCCCAGGAGTCAGGTAATATGAGGTCACCATAGGTCAAGTCTGAACATTTAGTGTGAAGCTTTTTATTAAGAGTACAGGAAACCAATTTTGATCAAGAGAGCATCACATTGTGTGGAAAGTGAGAAATTTGTCAGACATATCATAAGTGCTCACAGTAAGCTGGTAAATTCTGCAATCAGTTAGGTGGACGACCATAGGTTGTCAGGAAAGAGGTCAAGGAATCACTAAGCCTTCGGACTTTCTGGTTACTAGCAGGGATTTGTTGCGTCACCTGTGACATCGCAGCCCATTTGCCAATAAATTGTGCAAAGCAATAGCTGGTCGTGCGTATTGGTGGACTTGGAGATTGGCTGATTGGTCAGGGATGGTGTCTAATAAAATGTAATAAACCTAAACGTACCAAAAGTACACGTCATAGTGACATGAACACTGGCCTTTAAGATTGTTAGCATTTCACAGTGCTCTCCTGAGGACGTAACAAAATCCTACGGTAGAAACTTTTGTCAGGCAGAGAAAACAAAACTCTGACTCGAGAAGGTTAGTGTCTTGCTAGATCAACCGGTACGATATAACTTAAACCACAGAGTCAGCAGAAAGCAATCAATTGCCCCAGACATGGATGAGGTCATTCAGAGAGCTCAACTGCAACATCCAACCCGCCAATTGCCAAGTTGAACCCGAGGAGCTCCTTCCTCTGCAGTGGCTGTTGATGAACTTTGGTGGCTGCACCAGTTGGTCACAGGATGAAGTGGCTACTGAAATGGTGTGTCAAAAGTAAACAAGCTGGGATTTGCACATTTCCACAAGTCACTAAAGTTCAGTATAACAATGATGTCACATTCTTGCATGGTTCTGAAGAGCTCAAGCGCTTTAACAAAATGCGACCCACGTCTTGTAGCTTCTCACAAAAGGTCTGATCATATCACCCCTGTTCTTCGGGCGCCCCATGGGTTGCCCATCCCCCTAGCGTATTCAGTTCAAGAGCCTCCTCACTTATGGAGCAATCAATGATCTGGCTCCTGTTACACTTAGCGACCTCATTCTCCTGTTTCAATTGCGGGTAACTCCGTACGCTCGGTTCCCCCTGCCCATGCTCCCTACAATTGGCCTCGTGGGCCATTAACTAGGACTTGCTATGTATCGCGCATTCTCTGTTGCGACTCCAGCTATCTGGAACGAGCTCTCAATTCACATTCGTGAATCTTCATCTGTTGCCACTTCTAAGAGCTTCGATGAAAACTTTCCATGTGATCCTTGTATTTTATTTGTGCCGCTTGGTTTGTAAAGCGCCCAGAAACTTTGGTATTAAGCCTATATAAATAAATTTATTACTCATATATTAACATTAATTATATCACCCAATCAGGGTAACCGGGTACACACTCTGAACAATCCTGGAGTATGGTTGCTGACAGTTTACGGAGGTTGGTTTGTACTCTGCTTCCATCCCAGGTCCCCAAATTAGGCATGGTGGGATGGGCAAGGCAAGCGTCTTGCTCAAGGACGCACCATGGAACCTCATTGAGATGCAAACCTAATCTAAGTTTTAATACAAAGCTCTGTCAACTGAGCTAATCTCATCACAAATATATATGAGTAACCATATAGTGTGAGTGAAAGAGTGCAGGCATCCGCTGAGAGACAAAAAACCAGGTGGTTTCATATTTGAGGTTATTGTAAATAATGAAAATCATATCTGAGGGCTTGCAAGCTGCTTTGACAGAGGCCACGTGATGATTAGAAGTAATGCACTTGTCAATGACGTCGCACACCCTATAACCCGGACCAATGTGTCTCATTGTCAAAGGGGGCCCGCATAATTCTTTACATTGACGTTTGCCCCCAGTTATAGATGACTTCCAATTTATTGGAAACCACTCATGTTCGGAGAGGGCTTTTCCATCATTTTCCACAAAAGTCAGTGAAAATGACACACCTCCAATTCAGGCATTGTGACTGACCATTAGGGGAAATTTATGCACATGTGCGTTACATCAGGTAAAAAATGACACATCAGATGCAGCTTTTGTGACTGAACCATTAAGGGAAATGTATGCAAACATTGTGAGTCACTTAAGGTTAAAAAGGACACCATAGATAAGCGTTTGTGACTACCATTCAGGAAAGTTTTGCACTGTGTGACACACATCAGATCCAGCTTTGGGACTGACCATCTAGATAATTTTGCACATGTGAGTCACTTCAGGTTCAAAAGACGACATCAGATTCAGCTTTGTGAATACGTCAGGGAAATTTTACACATGTGAGGACACACATCAGATCCAGCTTTGTGATGACCATCCAGATAAATTTATAAACATGTAGTACTCAGGTTCAAAAGTGATACACATCAGATCGCTTTGTGACGACCATCAGGGAAGGAAAATTCATGCCACATGTGACTCATTCAGGTTCAAACGCGAGTCAAAAAGGACCAACCATTTCTAGGGATGTCTAACAATATCTTTGACAAAAGTCGGACAATTCTTTGCAGCCATGACAGTTCGTGTATGTGTGGCACGGGACTGTTAAACAATAACTCGACACCACCTTATGGATGAAGAAACTCCATACTTGGTATGTGAATCCCCATATTGTCGTGGGGTTAAGGTCAATGGTCGAAAATCTTGTCAAGCTCAAATTAAACCGTTGGTGGCTAAGCTATACATGGGAAGAAGCCTGAATTAGGCATGTGGGTGCAGATATTTGTCTAAACCCCATTGTTTTGCAGTTCGGGGTGGGACCAGAAATTATAGAGAATTAGTGGATATTAGCACAAAGCAACTATTTACAAATTCAAAAATAGGCCAGTATGTGGTGGCAGGTAGGAAGTAGAATTTCATCATTCAGTTTCATATTGTTCAGTAGTCATCATTGTCCGAAAGATGGTCACATTCCTAAATAGTTTGTAAACCTTCAAGTTTGAAGAGAGCAAATTGATAGTTAGCAGACATGATGTTGATGAACCCTTTCAGCAATTCTTTGAAGGACAACTGCAGGGCGAATTATAAAGAGGCTAATTCTTATTTATTTCCAAATCTGGAGGAAACGTGGTTAAAAGTGCCACATACAAAATATACATTGCTAAATACTGTACATGCTTCAAAAACTTCCATCCAAAAATTAATATGCAAAACCATAAAAATCTATTATATAGAAACTCATGAAATATAAGTAAAACGGAATTTGTTTCCCCCCCGAGGTACACCAGTTGTGCTAGTCTGAATGTGGCTTAATAAAATTTCCACTGTTCAGAAGCATTTGCAAGAGTCAACATAACAATCAGGGAACTCTGGTTGACTCTGGTGTCCACAGCGGAACAGTTTCTGGGACCTTGCTGTTAACACATACATCAATGAATTGCCAGACAATTCCACACTCGACTGTCGATTTTTTGATGATTGACTGTCCTTCATAGGAATATTCAATCAGCACAGGACGCCAATCTCTTGCAAAGCGACGGAACCCCACCTATCCCTCTTGGGCTGAACATGGCAAATGAAAATGAACACTAAAAGTGTTTTGTTGCCTTCGTTATACCTGCTGGACGTTTGACAGTAAATACCATTATACTCTAAATGGATCCTTCTTAGCGAACACAACTCTCAGACCTACTTGGTGTTGATATCCCAAACGATTGACACCCACGACGTAAATCGGAAAAACCGGACGCAAATGAAACGCTTGGTTTTGCAAGGAGAAACCTGAACTTCTGCACGACGGAAATAAAAAGAGAAGTGGGACCAAGACCCTCATTGCCTCCGTCGAGTGTCTTGCTCTCGATTGGGACCCCATCGAGAAGAAAAACTCATCCCAAAGGTAGGAAAAACTTCAAGGCGCGTCAGCCAGAATGCGTGGTCGGTGACTATGACTGGGAACGCAGTGCATCCACTGTCCAAAAGCTTGACTGGGAGAAGTTTCCTACCAAAAGGGAGATAAATAGGCTAGCCGTCTTTCATAAAGCCTAGTTTAGGGCAACTAGCCATAGCAATTATTGAACTACCGCCGCCACCCCAACGAAGAACCCGCCGTTTAAACGAGAATAATATATGAAACGGGGACTGTTACAAATCTCATTCATCCGAGGGGCACCACAAAAGAGTGGAACAACCTCCCGTCAAGCATATACATCATTAGAAGACCCAGATCTCTTCAAAGCTGCTGTCTGGGACAATACGAGACATCATGAGATCCCCGCAAACACGGGAAGTGTTCGGGGATATTATGGTTTTGACGTGTGCCCGCGTCTCCGCCGCCGCCGCCGGAAACTTTAGGCGTTAGCGCTCTCATTCTTAACACTTATCCAATTGGACCCAAAACTTGGTACAAATGTCCGATGGAGGAAAATCTAGGGTAAGTTCGAAAATGGGCTATATCCTATGTTGGTTGGTATTTTGCGGGTTTTTCGCAAAATTTCAAATTCGGCGATTTACACGAAACGTGTGGTTGTGGGGTAGTTGTTGGAGCCGAAAAACATGGCCGACCAATTTCAAGGTCATCCGAGGTCAAGTTTGCAGTTTTTTGGCAAGTTAGCCTAATTATAGCATAATGTATGTGATATTCAAACTTCAGTGTGATTTCCATGAAAGTGGTGAATAGGGCAACTATCAAGGTGATGATTTTCCTAATGTGGCCGAGGTCACTGGAGGTCATCTCATGACTATTTGCATAATAGTTGGCCCCCAATTAGCAATAGGCAAATTTATAAACTTTGTAGGATTCTCACGAAACTTGGTGAGTAGGACCTTCTAAACGTACCCGATAAATTATTCAAATTGCGTTGAAATCACTGAAGGTCATTATGTGTGCTTAATTTACTATTCGTTAGCATAATGGAAAATTATGCACTTATTTCTAAACTTTTAGGGATTTTGACGAAATTGGTGAATAGGATACTACCAGTCCTGATAAAGTTAATCAATAGCATCAAATCACTGAGGTAAATTTGTGGGACTAATTTGCATATTAGTCGTCCTGATCAGTCAAAATGATGAGTTTAATACTTTTTGCGCAATAACATTGGTCATGTTAATTGGATGCCAATAGCTTAGGAGTGATTGATGACATGGAGTGTAACAATTTTAATCAAAAACCGCCATGTCATGAAGGTCATTAAGGTCACTAGGGGTCAAAAACTGATTTTCGTACTTTGTTCGGCAATAGCACTGAATGAAAAATCTCCTAGGAGTGGATGTTTTTTTTTTTGTTAGTCACAGGGAGAGTAACAAATTTCAAAATAACTGTCTTTAATTAAAGGTCATTCGCGGTTCACTAGGGGCAAAAACTGTGTGTTGGACTATAATCGGAAAATTGAAAGATCGGAAGGCTGGATGGATTTCACATTGTGATTATCATTGTGACTGCATGTGTGTGGACCTCTGACCTGAATGTGACCTCTGTGGGTGGTCATGTGGTTTTAAAGGTCGAATCTTGAATAAATGTGATGTTTATTTTAAGGAGTTAGTTACGGGCAAAAAATAGAAACCGGTATTTTTGGTTATGTGCTTGAGCTTTGTGTAGTGTTTATGGAGAGAACCAACTCCCGCCTTCGATCGACACTTACTATTGGAGTTACAAGGGGTCAAAGTTCCAATTTTTAGACTTTTTCGCAATAACATTGGACATGTTCAGTGAGACTTGCACGATGTTCTAGGCAGGGATGCATCATAACATGGAGTGAACAATTTTCATATAAAAACGCTATGTGCATTGAAGGTCATAAAGGTCACGGGAGGGTCAAAAATGATTTTAGTACTTTTTCGGCCATTGCACTGGGGGGTGTCATCAGAATGCAAAATGCTCCTGTATGAGGAGTGGATGATCAACATGGAGAGTACAATGTTCATAAAAACGTTCATATCATTAAAGGTCATTCGAGGCACTTAGGGGTCAAAAAAACTGTTTTTGGCTATATCGGAAAATTGAATATATGCGAAGGTGGATGGTTCACCATTGCTATATGATTGTTGGCCTGCATGGTGTGACCTTGACCTGAATTTGACTCTGTCGGGTGGTCATTGGGTTAAAGGTCGAATTTGAATAAAGGTGCTTATGTAAGGAGTTACGGGCAAAAAAATCTGATACTGGTTAGTTTTGGATATGTGATAGACGTTGTGTGCTTATGGAGAGAAACAACTCCGCTTCGATCGGACAATTACTTTGGTAGTTAGAAGTGGTCAAAGTTCAATTTATACCTTTTTCGCAATAACATGGACATGTGCATTGGACTGCAATATGCTTTAGGAGTGGATGCATAACATGGAGTGTAAAATTTCATAAAAAACGCTATGTCATTGAAGGTCATTAAGGTCACTTGAGGGTCAAAAACTGATTTTAGTACTTTTCGGCAATAGCACTGGGTGTGTTCATCAGAATGCAAAATGCTCCTAGGAGTGGATGTATCACATGGAGAGTAACAATTTTCATAATATCTGTCATATCATTAAAGGTCATTCGAGGTCACTTAGGGGTCAAAACTGTTTTTTGGCTATAATCGGAAAATTGAATATCTGCGAAGGTGGATGGTTCACCATTGTGATATAATTGTTGACCTGCATGTGTGTGACCTCTGACCTGAATTTGACCTCTGTCGGGTTGTCAAGTGGTTAAAGGTCGAATTTGAATAAAGGTGCTTATGTAAGGAGTTACGGGCAAAAAAATCTGATACTGGTTAGTTTTGGATATGTGATAGACGTTGTGTGCTTATGGAGAGAAACAACTCCGCTTCGATCGGACAATTACTTTGGTAGTTACAAGGGGTCAAAGTTCAATTTATACCTTTTTCGCAATAACATTTGACATTTTTCCTGGGACGCATATGTTTCTAAGAGTGGATGCATAACATGGAGTGTAACAATTTTCATAAAAACCGCCATGTCATTGAAGGTCATTAAAGGTCACTTGAGGGTCAAAAACTGATTTTAGTACTTTTCGGCAATAGCACTGGGTGTGTTCATCAGAATGCAAAATGCTCCTAGGAGTGGATGTATCACATGGAGAGTAACAATTTTCATAAAAACTTGTCATATCATTAAAGGTCATTCGAGGTCACTTAGGGGTCAAAACTGTTTTTTGGCTATAATCGGAAAATTGAATATCTGCGAAGGCGGAATGGTTTCACCATTGTGATATTAATTGTGACCTGCCATGTGTGGACCTCTGAAATGAATTTGACCTCGTCGGGTGGCCAGGTGGGTAAAGGGCAAATCTTGGAAAATGTGCCTCCTACAATTACAAGGGCATTATGGATGAACCATTTACCTGTACACGTTGTCGCTTCACAAGTTACTGTCTTCTTTCCACAATATTGTCGGTTCAGTTCAACAAATTTCTTGAATAAGAGGTGAGGGGTATATACGTCTGGCGGTTTACCCGCCCGACATTTTCTAGTTTGGACTGATTTAACTATGTTCACCACGCAACCCATCCCTGCTCGTTTGTCCTGGCGGGATGTTGGGCAGCTCACCGAAGAAGAAATTCACAACATTATTCACTTCGAAAAGCATTTAGTCTGGGGATGAGGATGCTGTTTGGTGGGTTGGTAAGGTGTTGATGGTTACTCGGAAAGAGAAGGACAACAGAACTTCTGCTAAATGTTGACTAATTCAACAGAAAACTGGACATAACTTCGGGGTTGTCCAAGTTGCGACGTCATGCGACTTATTGTGCAATTGGGATTTCCCCCAATTCTCTGCCCAGTGACCCAAACTTTGAAGGCCACTAACTCAACAGGAGGAACATGTCATTGAATGGGGTTGGACCAAAAAATAGATACAGTTTTCCATTCTCAACCGATATAACAAGGGTCGAGTCGAGATATTCAGTGTCGAGTCAAGGCCTGAAAAAAGCTTGTTAACATGGATATCTGTGGTGTGCCACCGGAGGATGAATCAGTGTTGGAGGACGGGAGTATGGTCTTGGTCTCTAGACCGATTTAGAAGGACTTTGAGAATCGGCTGTTGGGACCAGGGGGGACTCGCTCTAGGAGCAAGTTCAAGACCGCACAGGAAAAAAATCCACAGGAAGATCCTAAAACTTAGGTGGGAGACACTGCAGAAATTTGACATCAACATTGATAATATAAATGCAATGTGCTGTCTTGTTTGCTAATATCTCCTGAATTCGCTCAAGTCAATTTGAATTTAATAGTCAATAAGTGGGTTTGACTGCCAACTGCGCTTGTCGAAATGGCTCATGACAGGTGGCATGATGTTCTATGATGGATATGAAGCTCATACGGTATGTTGTTACCCATGTGAGTACATGAACCCCATTTTTTTTAATTAGGTCAGAAGTCACCAGGGGTCAAGTTTGAAACCTTGTTAAACACGATAATTCTAGAAAGGTGGTCGGATCCACCTTGTAATTGGTGCACAGCTTTCTCATGAAGTAAGAGTACAAGGACCCTTGTATATGTTCTGAACATATGGGCTGACCATGTTCTACGGGGGAGTAATGACGCAAACTCGATGAGCCATAGAGCAGTTCAGTAAAAGAAATAATCAACGCCTCTGTTTCTCCCTCGACCATAATATAAATAGCATGAAATAACGAGAAACCTATTTGATTGTAATAACCTACGTATTAAGTATTTACCTAATCCATACAATGTTAACACAATGCGGTCCATGTACTCCTCATAAGAAAGCTATACACTAAATGTCAAATCAATTGACAGCAGATTGTCTCACTTTGACCTCTGTTGACCTCAGATTACCTTCGACCTGACCCTCAGATCAATATGGATCATGTGCGCATTATGAGGAGCGCACATATGAGTACTTTCGATAAGGCTATATCCATCCAGGTGTGTCGATGTCAAGTACGGTAATCTTGTTAATAAGCTGAAATTGACGGGTCGAGTTATTGGGTTAACAAGCTGTGCGTCACACACCCACACACACACACACACACACACACACACACACGCGCGCACACACACACACACACACACACACACACACACACACGCGCGCACACACACACATTTCAATCCCAGGCTGTATGATTTACTTCGTCAAGGAAACAGAATTGTAGAACATATAACTGAAAAAAATGGAATTAAAAATATAACTGAATAATTAGATGGGAGTCTACATATAAAACAGGCATAATGTAACTAAAAAACTAAATGGAATTCCAGGCAACTGCAATGGCAAAACTTAACGGAATTCTTGAACACAAATATAATCAGGCTGTTTTAGTGGTCTAATCCTCTGCGTCCATACTACGGAATAGAGCGTTCACCACCGAGGTAAATGATCATAGCATGTGTGCACAATAACGCCTGATGGGTTGTCACACTCATATCTTAGCCTTCCGACATATCAAGCCCGTTGCCTCGCTGACGTTTCAGTGAGTCGAGACTGTCCATGAAACGATAGTCCGTAAATAACGCGTCATCCCTATTCTACAAACAAAATATAAAAAACAGGAATTTCTCTGAGATACCAGATCTCTAATATATCTCTAAACACCCATAATCGCCAGGGCAACTTTTACCGTTAGTAGTTTCAGGATATTCGCACAACAAAACGAGTAACCATTTAGTTGTTGGATTACTCTACCAGCTGCAGGGTAATAGGCTGCGAAGATATTCAGATATAGTGACAGGCATATATGGCATTATCAGTAAGGGCAATTTTAAATACTCGGAATTATACGAAAAAATGTGTTCCTAAAAAAAAAGTGTGGTAATGTAATACACGTTCGGCCTGATGTAACTTTTTACCTTTATCAACATCAGATGACTTTGTATTAGAATTCTGTTTACAGGGAGGAGTAGCCGGATAGTGCTTTGCTCCCAAAAATCTAATTGCCACCTTGTATGTAGGAGATATGTTTTATGGTCTCGGATAGAGTGGTTAAGGATGTCCAGCATTCAATAAAAAATCGTGTCCAACTTCTGGTAACTTCTGACGAAGAATAAACATTTTGGAGCCAAGGAAGTAAATATAGGTTGGCAAGCAGACAGGAGGTCTGTGGGCGCAAATACCTTTTGCAAGTTTTCACATAATCGGCCATCATTATTTTTTATTGACATTTGACTATGACCATGTAGTGCTCAAGATGCCACGATGGTGGATGAACAAGTGACCAAATTTAGTCACACAATTAGACAGATAGACATGGACAGACAGACAGATGAATATAACAGACAGGCATTCGAACATATATAGATCTAAGACCTAGGATCTAGTATCAGAATAGCACAAGTTCCTGGTATGCTCCATTGATTATCATTTTAGGATTACATTACCTCTTAGCGGAGTACAATTGAAAAGTGTAGTGATGATAAACATAAGAGAAGAGTAATGATCCATTCTGCAGTTAAATCAGTAGCCAACTGCAGATGTCTGATTCCGGAGAGATATTGCAATTTTTTTCCTTCCCCTTATGTTGGAAAATTCTTCCAGACGCCTTTTCGCGGCCGCACGAATTGGGTTCTGACATTCATCCCGAACCCCGAAGCCAATCGGAGATAAGAAGAAGAGGGATTAATCACTGACTTCCGAAAGCTTTCGCTGATGTATCGTTCATGTCACGATTATCTCGGTATAAAATGAATTGCGCATATCGGTACTGTGCTGTCAGAAGATCAAACGACTTGATTCGAAGTTTTCGATAATATGCCGATATAAATTCTCGGCTTCCGGAAACTGTCCTCTGTTACTGAGAGAGAGGAGAAGCTTATCTATTAGGGCCCAAAAGTTTGTTGGGACAATTTCTAAACATTTGTCCAAGTCTGACGATTTTTTCGGATACTCATGCTTCAATGGCCTCTGGGAATGTGCGCAAGATCTCTGTAGACTAGAGCATATTGGTGAAAGAATGAATGAAAGAAGGACGATGTTAGCGATTCCGTTTCTTCCCCCCCTACACCTCAACATTTATTCAGGCTTTCGCTGAGGTGCGTAGAAACGGGACTTTGACCGAAGATTTAGCAGTAGTTCTGGTCTACTTGCTGGATGACTTCTTCGGCCTCTGTGACGCGACAGGATACCTTCTCAAAGCTAGTAGAGGCGAGATCAATTCGGGCTGAGTCGTTTGCTCGGATCAATCTCCAGCGACCTCTAGTACCATCGTACCTCGTCGTTAATTCCGCTGTATAGAGATGAAGGGCCAGATTTATTTTTTGATTGCCGGCCAATCACCGTGCCAAGGCTTGGTACCGATGGACTTCACCGAGTGCCCAAAACCTTTATCGAGTGTTGATACCCTTTCAGCTTCCTTGTATTTTTGCATTCCCAGCCTGGTCAAAGCAAACCGCTGCGATCGTATCGATGTACGCCAGGTTATTATATCTTGACGCTTAATCCTCGGTACCTCTTCCAACTTGGCTCCAGAAATTCAGTAGATCAGCTCTCTTATCCGTGGATTGCGTCATACTGTCTGTTATCTTCAAAGTCCATAATTTGTTTGCAGAGCTCCGGTGGGTAGGAGTTGCCTCCAAACTCATTTGTTCGCGGTTCGGGCATCACGATCGCCTCCTGGAAAAATTCTGCGGCCTTCGGGGGGGGTGGGGGGGTGTGTGGCACCGACAAATTTGGAGACTTCAAGGTAGCCCCTGAAGAGTAGCAGACCGCCAAGCAGAATCCGCCAATCTTGCTTCATCATCGTTTCATTTTGCTGTCCAAGTATCAAGGAGGGGTACGAAATGAACAATGAGTTTCTGCTTCTAAGTTCCAAATGAAGTGACAGGGTACACCTTACCAACAAATCGCCTTTTTTTGTGGTCTTATTATGGGCGGATTCTGGAGAAAATGAAATAGACTCGATTTATTCGCAAAAGAGGAAATATTGCCAACGGTACATCTATCATTATCTATCTATTATCTACATAACTATCTTATCTATCTATCTATATATCTATCTATCTAGCTATCTATATATCTATCTATCGATCATCTATCTATCATCTATCTTATAAGACACATGTATGCAGTAGAGGACACATTAGCGAGTGACAGACACTGCGCGTTATTTCTGAAAACTTAATTACACACGTATACCTGACCCGTTTTTGTCCGTTTGTATTTCGTGCTTCGGAGCAATCTCAACAACACTATTTTGCGTTAGGCACATATATACATATGCTACACTTCCTACAAGAGTGCTCTGAAACGGCAATTGATACTATTTTTTACAGAACCAACCTTTCACGTTAATTGAGAGAATTTGCAGACACGACGATCTTATTTCCAAAGCTGGAACATGCAGGATAGACACTCGTGAATTGCTGTTTTCCGCCATCGAGAGAGTGTGTAAGGATCAAAATATGTCTTCGTCTCCGCCCCGCGCCAACCTATAGTGGCGCTCCGATTAGATAGTATATATCACGCCCCCCCCCCAAAAAAAAAAGTCCCCCCAAAATGACACTCTACAACCGCGCCTGCTTCATTTTTGTTAGAACATTGTTGGCTTATCTTTCGACAAGAATAGGTTGGAGAATCATTTAAAAAGTTGGTACTTGGACCTATATCGAGCCTGTTCTTGATACATATTATCTCAAAGATAATATATATCAAAGAATATTTATATCTTAAAAACGATGAACATATACTACACCTCAATGTTACAAATTGATTAGGTGAGCTACGGTGTCCTTATCGCAGGAATTTATAAACCATTTAGAATGTTAAGTGAATACTAATGCACATATTCTAACGAGAGCATCAGTGTTGAGGAGTGGACCATACCAACCGTCACACACGAATTTTTGTCCATTTGAACTCGAACTTAATGAGATGTGCACTTGAAAGTTCTAATGCCCAACAGTTTCTCGGACAATAGCGGAAGGGCCGATAACATTAACGTGAACTGGCAATAAACGGACAGTAGAAGAAACACATACAAGACGTCTTCACATTCATTAACACCCCATATGTGTACCACATAACCTGTAGGAGAATAAGCATTTGTGTGTTTTGCAAAATTTACACCACTTTTTGAGATTGTACCCTAATTCAGGACAATTTTGATGGGCCACAGCCAAACTCACCAACCATGGTTGTTTCAGTTTGATCCACACATGTGTGCATTTGATAAATTTGAACTAAGTTGAACATCACGACCGACGATAGATAGATAGATAGATAGATAGATAGATAGATAGATAGATAGATAGATAGAATTAGAAGATAGATAGATGTATACGAACAGACGGACGGACTGACTTTTTTATCCTGCCGCAAGGAATCTTTCATTCAAATGCACGGTGCGAATGTGTGTGTGTGTTTGTGTTACCCATTGTCAGCACGATATCTGAAGAATGCATGATCAAGACATACAGGAGGGTCCTCACGGACAAAGTGAAAAAATGTCAGCACTATATCTAATGGTTACAAGTTTCTAGTAAGTTCAAATTAGGCATTTGGGTTGCACATAAGGCGAGGATGAACCCTAGTTGTTGTTGTTGTCAGGTCAAGGTCATTGAAGGTCACCATAGGGCAATCCTAGGGCAAAACACATTTCAGAGCGATGTTCGTAATGGGAAGGTTTGTTCGTCTAGGTGAACTACACCTGGTGGCCCTACTTTGATCTCCTTTGACCTTTACCGCTCATTTTGACCCTCCGACCATTGTGACCTTGTAAGTCAATTCTCGTGACGACCAGACTCGTCTGGTGCAATAAACCAATAGTCAATGCAATTGACATACTGAAACACCTCTATCACACGCTCTCCCTGGTGATGTCCTCTGTAAAGGGTGAAACAGCTTTAAAAAGCTATTGATTCCATGTTATTATCTCGAATTCTCGGGTGAGGGGGGGTACGGGAGGGGGACGCGTTCCCCCCCAAAAAAAAATTAAAGTGGGGGGGGGGAATGAAATTTGAAAATTAACCCCCACATCGACAATTAAACTATCATTATCGATTTGCGGAACATGATAGAATATACACAATAGATTAAAACAGGCCTTAAGAATGTGAAACTATTACTCTTTCTAAGTTCAACAGATGTTGCCGTACCGACCCCGTTGCCGCCTCTTCTGCGATATTCGCAGCTTGTAGCGAATTCTGTAATCTGTTCAGGTTACCAGCGTCGAGAGCGACTAGATACTCTTGAGCAGTGCGCTAACTTCGTCAATAAGAAGGGACCTAGTCAGCATTCTTGACAAATACAAGTGATGACCGACTGACTGTAATGCCAGTCTCTTGACTAGGCCTACGAGATTATTCAAGAGGACAATAGTCTCCGCTGTATGTACAAGGCTACAATACTTGGCAACAAAAGTGGGACATTTTAAAGAATTTAGCCTTTAGAGACAACTAGAAAGTGACGCTTGCATTTCGTTCACTTTATATGAACATGAAGATACCACCACCCCAAATGACATGTCCTGTGGATGACTTTGTCACCTTTAGCTATCTCGGTGTTATCTAGTTTACGTACGTTTCAAATAAAAGACACCAAACAGCATGATTTATGTATCAAACTGTATACTGTAAAATTGCTATAAATTTTGCTTACAGATATGTCGATACCACAATAAATATTCTGAAACCTTGATTCCCTTTTTGTTACAACAGTTCATCACCAAGTGAAAAAGGGCGTTACGTACGTTTCAAAGACAATTTGTCCCACTTTTGGCGTCTTTTAAACGTACGTAAATTTTTTTCACTTGTCAGTTGGTCAACTATTGTAAAATACGCTGAAACCAAAGTGCTGAAAACATGGTTAAATCCTTCCAGTGTTTCCACGTGACCACAGTGGATGGCCAACTGGGGGCGGGAAAGGGGCTACCTGGGCTAGCATCATAATCACTCAGTCTCGGTCATGGCACTGACATTCACCGTATGAGAAGAAAGTCTATTATCTTAGTGGGAAGGGGGGGGGGGGGGGGGAGGGGTGCGAAGTTGTGACATCCTTCCCCGGCCTCTTCCTCAGCGGAATTTGCTGTCTCCAAACCCATCCTGATATTCATTGACGTGTTTCTTCATACATATACATTTTATTACTAACTAACGATTTTGCAGACATACCCACGTTTTATGACTGTGTAAATATAGCTCACAACGCTCAGGAAGAGCCGTTTTCCGGCCAACAGCCGAGGTGGCTCTTCCGCTCTGATAGTAACACACATCAATTCATCAAAGTTTTGGTGTCGCGGCCACCCCCCTTAAATGTGTAGGCTTTCGCCGCCACTGGAGAGACGGCGTCCCCAATATTTTTGGTTGGGGTACGCAATGCAAGTTGCCCCCCTCCCCAATTTTAGCCCGGCTGCTATTACTCTGACACACTGTTCCGACATATCCAGCAGCAAAACCGTTTTAAACAAATGCCTAATAACCTAAATAGATCAAGTTGAGTGAATTCCGCAGTTCCATTCTCGATTTTGTTTTGCAGGGTTTTTATATGCCCGTAGTACATGTTTCAGACATATGATGTTCCTTGTCGACATATGATGTTATATTCTTTAAAACGAAAAATGCGAAATTTAACTCTGGGTTGTTGCCTTATATAAATGAAAGAGGGGTTCTCCTTCAATCCCTATCCGTTGCAAAAGATTTCCTGTACCACCTGGTGGTGTTTGCTCTTTCATTGGCAGACGTTGTCGATTTCCTGCCTTGAGACCAACACACTAACACACAAATCGCTGGAGCTTGAGGTGAAGGAGGTTGAGGCGACTGAGGTAAGTCTACCACCTATCCGGGATCTGTGCTTTTGTTTGATTATGGGTGCGACCACTTGTTAAAGTAGTGTGCACGGTGCACAACTATCACTAGCACACGGTGGCGGCAGCGAAAAATGCGGCCAGGGAACCCACAGATTGTGTTGGTCAGAAGACCATTATCAAAATTCAAGTGCAGAAGTTCATGGTAGTTCAATCGTGAAGACGCCCAAAAATCATGTGGTTGATTGTTTCAAGACATCTGTCACCCATATGATATCTTTAGCCCAACACATTCTACACAGTATATTAGTCTTACCTATATTGAGAGACAACATATTACTTGCAAACCATCATTTACACTTATTAAGCTCGATGAGATTATAGTATGTAAAAAGTTTGTATCTTCAGCTGATTCGAAAAAGATCTAGCATCATACTGAAAAAGGTAATATCGGCAATTTTTGAGATGTGGCGATGTCATTAACATATAGGATTAAACAGGCCCAAGGACTCCAAATAGAACAAGATGAGAGTGAGCACCTTGTATGCGGATACCTATACGGAGTCGGTTTGTTTATATAATTGTCAAACCAAATTTTTCAATAAATTTTGGAAAGAAAATAGAAGGGGAGTATGCGTATCGTCGGGCACCTTGCCCACGCCCTCCCACCTTAGGCATGTCAGGCAAATCCTGGTGTCCCCCTGTAGGTGTATACTCCTCTTATGCTCCATTGATAAATTGTTTTGTCTGCCAGTTTAAAAATGTCCTACAAATAGCAGATTGAGTTGGTAGTAGATTTCCTCACTTAGTTTCTTAATGTCTTGGTGTGCTTTGGTGTTCGGAGATCTCGCAATCTGCGGCTTATACTAATTAACCACTAAATGATATCTAACTCATTACAGACAAAAATGGTATCTTCCTTCTACATTTGGGTTACTGACATTCACCCGCATTCTAATTGTCTGAACTTGCTGTTTTTTAGAGAAGTCCTCTCTCTATTTTTCAGGAAGACCCAGTAGGTATAAACCCTCTTCATACTATAACTATAATCATGATTTAGCAGTGCTACAATTCCAGAATCTGCCGTGGTTGGAGAGGGGGGGGGGGCAGCAGGGCGAAACATCACTCAAATTGAGGGGCACTATTATACCACACAAAGGCTGCTTTCTGGAACATCCACTCGCCCAGTTGTTAAGAGTCGAACTAATACTTGTTAAAAGAGGGACTCATTACGTCATGACGCATCTTCCACCCAAATTTCACTAAAAATAACGCATACTTTTCGAGCGAGTCACTTTGACTGAACGACAGACGCTGCCATTTGATGAGGATTGTGATATCACCTAACCAATTGTACTCGAGAGGCTTTTTTCTTTCATTATAATTTGTGATCAACTAATTCTAAGATATGTGCAAGGATTCGAACCAATTTAGTCTCATTTTTTTTTTCATTAGAACCTCAATGATTCAATTATACAAAGGTCCATTTTTTGCACCGCCATGTGATGCAGGTGGTCAAAACAAAGATATACATTAAACGCCAGCTGGTAGTGGTTGTGTGAACATCACAATTAGACTTGTTTCAATCGCCTGTCATGCCCTTGAGGGAAAATGGCAGCACCCGGCGCCTTGTTTTGAACGCATATAACATGGGACTCAACTTGCAAGGTGAAAGAATTTTTGAATGGAATTTTTTTGTAGCTTGTTTTTTACACACTGCTGCTTCATATATGTAAATTTCTTCTCTATTTATATTTTTCTATTTGAGTTATTTTTTAAAGATATATATATAATATAGAGATATATAGTATATATATATATATATATATATATATTGCATATGCTAGGGTAACCAGTTCGGTCCCCGTTAGGGTATCCTTCCAATAGGTTGGCATCCCTTCCCGAATTTGTGCCAAGGGAGTAACCAGGGTTGCACCCCTCCGCTCTTCTGTTAAATCCCTGGATTTAATGAGCTGCACCCACCGCAGGGCATCACCCGTATGAAGGTTCGGGGCAAAGCCCTCGCGTACCCCGATCCGAGGGACACCGACGGTTGTGGTCTCGTGATGGGCACTGTGCTGGTGGGTGACCTAGGTGTCGTCCACCTCTCCGCAACGGTCTCCCGGCTCAATCTGAGGCGTCGGTCTGGTTCGTTTCAGCTGGAACATCCTGTCGCTTCATGAGGATGCCCGTTTGTCTGTCGTGTTGAGGAAGCTGGTAAGGTTGGGCATTGGAGTTGCAAAAGCCGCCTCTCTTGAATGCGCCGGCCCGGGTTCATGCGATATCACTGTAGGTGGCTACCCTTGCTTACGATCTGGTCGGCTTCGCTGGGGTGGCGTTTGCTGTGACCAACCACCTCGTTTCCCTTGGGTAACACAGGGAACACCATCAACAACGTATAATGCAACGGCGGATCACCCACACTGTGGGTGGGTTATCCTTGTCGCAAGTGTCCGCCGGTATGCAATGACTTGGTTAAAGAAGCGTTCTACGCTCGTTCAGTTCGATTTTTGCGATTCTGGCCCCACTTCTGACTCGAAGATCCTTCTTGGTGATTTCATGCCTCCACTGGTTCAGTAGGAAGGCTATAGTCATGTCCGCGGCCGCATGGATTTGGCCGCCGTGATGATAAGTCTTCGGGTACTTGACTTTGCTAGAATTCCGTGGCCTTAGAATTGCTGGTTCTGGTACGAAGATCTGATGCGAGGCGCTGGACTCCAATGATGGTGTTACTGTCAACGATGGAGATGGAGGCTGTCAGAACTGCAATGTTCGTCACAACTGATCACATGTTGCTGGTCATTACCTCATGCTACTTTCAAAGTCCCAAGCGAATTGCCTAAAAATGTTGACTTGAGCCAACTGAAGGACCCGAAGTACTCAGTGTATGCTGGCAAGGTAGGGCAGTCGTTTGAGGTGCTGAAGGCGTATGGAGGCCCTGAGCACGGACGGGCACACTCCAAAGCCTGCATCCTCAAGACAGCCAGATGCCGTGCCTCCCTGGAGGGTCCTAGGAGGACCACTGAGGAATCCACGAGGGAAACGTCGGAAGCCCATCGGCGGAGTCCGCCGGCCATGCTCCGTGGTAAGACACAGCCTACTGTGGAGCTTCTGCGACTGCTGACGTCCAGGGCACTGCGACCTCGACCGTGTGGCGGAAGTCAAGCGTCTCTTTGAGTCCGCGGGAGAGGCACCTGGCAACGTGTAACTCGCAGCCGGCTTCCAGAGCGATTGAGAGAATCCGCAAGTCGGCTTCTGTGATGTCGATGCCAGCGTTCAAGGAAGTTGACGACAGGGTCTTGACCGAGAATCCGATGTGAGGGCACACTGGGCTGGGTATTCTGAGAACTTGTTCATGGCTGACCCCCAACCTAAATTCGATGGATATGTTGCAACTCTAGTGGCCGAGCCTCCTGTAGACTGTGAAGCGCCTCTATCAGGACGTGATAGGCATTGGAGCAGTTGAGGACGGAAAGCTCATGGCTGTGGCATGTACATCCAGAGTGCTTGGGCTGGTGGTCAGGTTGCCTTCGAGTTGTTGCATGTCTCATAGCTTTGTTTGGGCACTGTGTCATCCCCTGACTGGAAAGGGTACTTAAGTTCCAATCTGGAAAGAGAGGTGATACCGGGCCTGCAATAATATATTGCCTCCTCTTCAGTCAAAAGGTGAAGTCTTTCTACGATCATCCTGAACATGGTCGTCGCAGTTGCTTGCGATCAGCCGCCTGATCGTCGGTTTTACTCCAGAGAAGTCCCGGTAATCGCACATAGCTCCCTCGTGTCCTGTCTAGGCGGGATATCGGTATCGGTAGAGGCTGTCTCGTGGCCTATATCGATTTCTGCAAGGCCTCCGTCCTCTATGTGTAGGGGGGCTCTCTGGATAATTCTCGAGCATCGTGGTGTGTCAACCCGCCTTGTACACCGTATTATCCTCTCTTATTCTGTAAGTGAGAGTGCTGTAAAGTGTACTGGTGGTGTTTCTAACGTTTCCCTGCCCGTTGGTCGTGGGGTGTGAGACATTGTGTCCCTGGCTCCAACACTTTTCAACTCTTGTATGGACTGGATTAGCGAAGCTGGGAATAGTACCGCGGTGGGTATCATTCGGGGAGTCAGGGTTTCTGACCTGGAATTCGCGGCATGATTCGCATACTTACTCGCCCAAGTTTTGTGGATTCCTGGTGAATGCCCTTGGAACACTTTCTCGGAGGACAATCTGGCCTTCATATTAGGTTTTGAAGTACACTGCAGCAATCATTGGATGCATTAGAACGTCAGGCGGCAGGATTTTGGGGGGGGGGGGGGGGGGGGGAGGGGGGGAAGTTGATGCGTTGTTTTCACATGAAGCCGTTGTAGATGGCGAAGAAGGGGTGAGATATTTTCCCCCCAGCAAAACGTTTTGCAAACTGTTAACCAGTTTTTATCAACACGGGATGAAACGAAGGCGTGAACCTTAGGTGTTTCAGCTGCATGCTGGTCCAGGTCATGTATACGCTTTTGGTATACTCTTTTTTCATCTTAATGAATCTGAACAAGACTTTTTCACAATTGCCTTTGTGAAAGCGATTTTCTATGTCCTTTTTCTTATTCTTGACTGAAGTCAGGGAATTTATGCAGTCATGCTAGTGTGGTGTGTGTGCGTTTGTGTGGGTGTGTGTGTTTTTGTGTGTGGTGTGTGGCTGTGATTGTGTGTGCGTGTGCTGTGTGTGTCGTGTGTGTGTGTGTGTATGTAGGTGTGTGACGCTGGCCGTGAAGAGCATACCTCGACCCCACCTGATGATGAGCTCATACTCGGTGTTCGACCATGGGTCATTTTAGGTGAATTTTTGGGCTTTTCCATCTTGTGAAAAGCATATTTCGACCCAACTTGGATGATACTTTTTCATAAGAGTACACGATCCCTATTGTTTTGCGGTCAATCAAGGTCATCTGAGATCATTATAGGTCAAAGTATAAAAATCTTTGTGAGAGGATAATCCAGATGTTTTGGGTCCATTCAAGCTGAAATTCGTTGTGTAGCTTCCATATGAGTACAAGCCCCCATTGTTTTGGTACAGATCACTGTTATTTTTGGTGTGAAAATGTGCAAAATGGAAATTTTGGGCGATTTAGGCTTGTGAAGAGCACAACCGACCCCACCTGAATGGATGGAGCTCTTGCTTGATATGTGGGTCCTCAATGAATACCGATACCTATTGTTTTGGAGTCAGGTCAAGGTCATCTTGAGGGCCATTAAAGGTCAAAGTCGAATCTTTTAGTCCTGTTCTGATAAGGTTTGAGATTTGGTATGGCATCTTTCTTATGGAGAGTACATAACCCCATTGTTGTTTTAATGTAGACTGTGAGTCATTTTGGGTGCAGAGATTAGGGAATTTTAATTTAGTAATTTTTTTTTTTATATACACTGGACCAATTATCGGCTTGGTGACACAATAACTCATGCTTGTAGGGGGGGGTGGGTTCATCCTACAAGTACATGGTCACTGTCTCTGAGTAAGTCAGCGGTCATCTGGCCTCAGGAGAGGTCCAAAGTCTATGCTATGCATTCCTTGCTCGAAAGTATCCTATAGTAATTCCACTATCTTAATCATTCCTGTAATCCACAATTTTTCTTGCAGTAGGTCAAAGTTGTCAAACTTTGAGTGAAGGTTATGAAGGGAATCAAGGAATCACTATAAATCCTCTTGGCTTTCTGGGTTTTTTTTCTTCAAAAAGTACAATGGCTATAATGTAAATTTATATTGTGACGTCCACGGGATGGGCTAGGAATCTTGATCGTCCCTCTGGTCCACTGTCGAGAATCGGACCAGGGCGGCTTTGTGTTGACGATTTTTTTTTTTGGGGGGGGGGGGGAGGACATATGAATTCTATCTAAGAAGAGCGCCACCACAGGTTGGCGCATAGCGTACTGTAAAATGTTTTCGTTTTGACGACCCCCTAGATTGCGTAAACTCGCTTCCGTTGCCTCATGGTCATGAGCAGCATTCCTGCCATTATAACAAATTGTTATTTAAGGAAAGGTTCGCCTAAAACTTATCGCCTTAGGGATCAATTTCAAGGTGTTGTGTTGGCTGCGGGTGCCATTCCACAATACCATCAAGTGAGGTTACAGTAATGGAGTAGCAATGGAAATGGGCAATGTCACAACCAGTCCGTTCGCGCGAAGCGCGAGATTTTCCAGAATCCAATTTTTGACCACGACATGCAGCTGAACCCTTTTTCACTATCAATTAGATAGGCCTGAATTTTTGACTCAAAGATTACGGCCCATTTTTATCTTCTATTTGTGGACGCACAGGTCGCATGTCCGGAACACTTCCAATCAGGGATTAGACAGGTGGCCAAATGAGTGTTTACATAGAGTAAACACGCACTGCGCGCGAAGCGCTCGCGAAAAATTTGACACTTTTGGACATTCCCATCGAAAAGTCAGGTCATCTTTGGATATAACTTATCCTCACCTGAATATTGTATCATTCTTTTGCACGAAATTGTGGCGTTCCCTAGCTGAATCTTCGATGGCTATTATATTGGCTTAGTATGTACACCGTGCACCGCACTTTCACCCTTCAACTTCAAACAAATGGTCCGCACCCATAATTGATTGCTGATACCATTTTCAAAATTTGCAAATAGCAGTTGCGTCACCGACTTTTTATACTGGGGGCACTAGAGGGCACAGACGTTTTCCGGCACAAGATACTGTCGAAGCGGAGCACCCCATAGGCTACGCGTATCGCACAAGAACGTTTTTTGTTGCACAAGCCCCCCCGGTGGCCGGCACTACCTCTCCCTGGCGTTTTAGGCTCATTTACCAACCTTCAAATCTGGGCAGTTTGTGATCACAAATTCTGTCATTAGTGGAAAATTTTAAACATTTTTCAGCCTGGACTTTTGACCAGATATTTCACCTATTTGTGCTCCATACAGGAGAACTAGGATCTCACCAACAATCTGGGACAAGTAGCTACTTAACTCAACTGTCCCAACCATGATATGAGTCTGCCCGAGATAGCAGGGACTTCCGAGTAGCAGATTATCGGGAGAAACATGCGTGTGAAAGTCAAGTCAGCTGATAGCCTAGGCTACTGTCTACTGCATTCCAGATCGCGCGTGGGTCGCGGGAGGGGGAACCGGAACGGAGTCTTAAGTTTTAGTAATAAAAAAGAGGTTGCTTGTATTTTTCAAGGTCAATACAAATGTGTTGTATGTTTCACCTCACAAATATGTATAAAGTTAGGGGGCCAATTCGAGGCTGAATTTCATAGAGTGTGCGGAGATGCGGAGAGCAACGTACAGAATCCACCACTTGGGACACGCTCGAGCACAAAAATTTGTTCACTTTTTAGTGCATTCGAGGCGATTCAGGCAATATTTGGACTTTATAGCTTTTTTCTCCATTTGAATTTTGAATCTTTTTTTTTTTGACACAACGCACATTTGAGGCGTTCCCTAGCCGCATTTTCGATGCCCCCACCGTGTTGCCCTCATAGTGATAGTGCACCAACTTTCGACAGTGGTCGCACCCATAATAAGCTGAAATTGACAACGCCCAATTAAGGAACAACACACCAAGCTCGAAAGCCATCTTGTGACAAACTCATATGGATTGAGGTGAGAACCATTCTTTATTGTAATTAGAAACCCGGAGTAAATTTCACGAGACATTTTTTGTCAAGACCTATGTCCTGCAATGGCACAACATCATATGTCTGACACTACCCGTTCGCTACGATACCCCGCAAAAAACGAAAAATGAAGCAGCATAATTCGCTAATTTGATCATTCAGTCATTATGCATTTGTTTAAAAGCGGTTGCTGCTGGATATTTCGGAAAACAGTGTCAGCGAAATAGTAGCCGGGCTCAAATATTGGATTTTGTCCCCCTCAACCAAAATATTGGGGTGGTGGGACGCCGTCCCCTTCCCCCCCACCCCCCTGATCGCCGCCCTTGACTCGGGCCACCTCGTTGGGGAATCTCTAGCGCCACCTACTGATACCAGTATTATTGAGGACTACAAAGTTGGTCTATCATTCCATATACCGTTCAATATTTGGGTGTTCCTGTGTGAGTTTGGTGAGGGTGTTGAAGGATGGTGATTTTCCCTCGCTATTATCCTGCCTATACCGAAGTGTGTCTTTTCCTTTGCTTTGCTGTAATGAATTTTCTCCGCAATACGGCAATCATGTCTTTTTCCGTGTGTATTATGAAACCTATGCAGTACAGGGGCACAACTCATGTGAAATAAGCCCCTTTTGGGCGCTGAGTTCGCCTGCGAACATTTTCGTTACCAAGAAATTGTCAAATTACGCTACCTTTTTCTCTTCCTTGTTCTTCTGCCGCGGGCGAAAATAAATTTCCCGATGACAATTTCACCCGGTCGATTCGCAGGGAATCAGTGCTTATTCCTACCGATCGCCAATGTTTTTCTCAGCGTCGCATGACGAGAAGAGGGGAGGGCCTAGTTCCAGAATAAATTATCGTCGACTCTGTTGCCATAATAGCACCGTCATCCTTCCCTGTTTTTCGTTGCTCCCATTCCCCCAATTTTCCTCTGCTAGCAATTTTCCTCTGCAAAATACGTGTTTTTTGCTCGACAATCGGAAATTTTTGCCCGGGTGATTGACAATTTTTTTTCCGGAGAACTCTAACCCCTCTTTGCGTTAATCAGCCAATAAATGAAATTGTCTCACCTATTATCAGGATCTGTAATTAATAGGCTGAGGACAGGTGTGTGTGAGGTGACGCCGTTGATTGTCGAACTCGTTTTGACGAGAAGAATGTCCTAAGTGGGTTTGACTATCTCCAGTGATTCGGAAACCTTATTCAGTTCAAGTATGAAATACTTAACAGATTAAATGAAGATTGGTGGAAATACTTGCCATGGTTTGTGCTGTTCGAGGTTGATCTTTTTGGGTAAGCACACAGCTAGTTCTTTCTAACGAATATCTACGCCATTGCTCATTTGTCCTCGTATGGGTATTTCGGACTCTCTATTTAAGAATGGCGGCAGCTTATACTACGCACGCGATTGCACGAATGGCGAAAAAGGGCTCCAGTGTGTTATTCCATGGTCTAATCTTGCAGCGATAGCTAAATGTGCCAATGTGCTGAAAATGAATTGTCGCTGGCGAGTAGTCTTTGTTTACAACTGACGCGAAACGTAACAAAATCATCAAAGTGGGAATCAGCCCATCGAAAATCGAATCAATCCTTCATTCCAGAGAAAGAAATCACTCATTGAAAACGAAAATCAGCCTATTCCAACAAGATCTATCCAGGGGCGTATCCAGGGTGACTTTCGGGACTGACAAGATGTTCACGGTCTGAGACCGACTTTTTTATTGTGCTATTTCTGTAATTAAATCCCGGTCTTTTACGGCAACCGTGCACATGGTGACGTTCACGACGACAGGGGGGGGGGGGGGGGAGGGGGGGGGGGGTGACCAATCGTTCGGGTGGGGCTTCCGTACACGGTCATTTTTTGTTACAGTTATTATAGAACTCTTCGCTCACGACATCCATCTTCGGGGGGCTATTCCAAGTCTTTAAAAATCGGCTTTGCGCTCAGAGGAACCTACTTTGTTTTTGCCGCTACGAAACCCACTTTTTAATTTCTCAGGGGGTGTCACACCCCCATCCCCACCGTTTACCGCCCCTGGGATGTCATATGATACTCCATAACCTTCCACCTTAACAGGATTGTGGTTGATTGCCGTGCTCCTTTAAGTTTGATACATTCCGCGCAGTCCTGGTGCGTGGAGTGTAACAAAATCATCCAGAATGGAATCAGACCCACAGGATTTGGAATTAATGCGTCCAAAACAGAACAGGGAGTCAAGCCCGAAGTGACTGATGGTCGAGTAAAAGCGGAGAACGCATACCCCTCGGTATTGAATCGTTCCGCCGTTATTTTTTCTCTTCACCTTATCCAAAATATGAATGGCATTCTTACCTTGGCAGTTTTTGCCATGTTATTTTGGCTAAGAGCACCTTTTAGGGAAATTCTGGATTGTGCTGTCGAGGCGAGGAGGGTTGACATAACCCCTTATCAGTAGCTCTACTAATCCCCATCAGGGGAGCATAATAGTTAAATAGATGGAGGTGTGTAGTGGGGGTAAGGAGGTGGCGGAAGATTTGTGAGAGGGGTGGGGAAAGTGTGTGTCAGTTAATACAATGACTGTAAAGAGGGTTGGAGTGGATGAGATAGGATGGGTGCGCCGGGGGGAGAGAGAAATGAGAGGAGGAGGGGATCGAGAGTTTGATAGGTGTGTAAATAGAGTGAGTGTAAAGTAGGTCATAGTGTTGCTTGAAATGGAGTGTGGGAAGTGTGTAAATATTGCGAGTGTAAATGAGGTGGCGGAGATAGATGAGAGGCTGTGGGAAGTTCCGTGAATAGAGTGAGTGTAACGTATTGGGGGGGTGGATGAGAGGAGAGGGTAGTCAGGGTAAAATAAAAAGAAAGTATAACAGCATCTCACATAAATGACTGAGAAATTCGGTAAGTAACAACACAACATGTACTTACCAACTGACTTTATTCACCAGAAAAATGATTTAATGGAGTGATGATGCTGAAAGTTAGTTACTGGAAACACTACCTTTGGCCCTTTCTTGTTCACTTGGTATATTCCTACGACAACCTCACACTTTGCCACGTTAATGACAATTTTGCTCTATGGCATTGCCGTTCTCGCAGGATACGGGTCAATCTACAATAATATAAAGTCGTGATTAATGTTCTTGTGAATTTTACTCCCACGTCATATAACTAGTGTAAACTGTAGCCTAAACGTTCATATAGTAGACAACGCTAGGCTATCGCGTCAATAGCCTAAACCATTTCCGTGGATCATCTAGTACGGGAATTCCTATAGAACTATACTTCGTCGTGATATGTACCTTTTCGCTTTGCCATTTATCGTCACATTCATCCTTGGGAACATAATATTACTGACATTTCCTTCTCAGGAATGTCCAATTACGTGCTCAATTACATATATTTGGAACATTATCTATAGCATGACAACACTGATAGTAAAACAGTGTCACCGATATTTCTGACATTCAGTTACTCCATGCATTAGTATGACATTTGATTTTCCTGTAGATAAGTACCGTATTACATTAACGATTCTTCTGTTGGATCAATACCTATCCCGGAAAATACGGTACTGATAAACACTCGGCCAATAAGTAACTATACCGGACCCAAGGAGGAGGCCAAGGTCGTAAGAACAAGGCAGAACAGAGAAGGATCTTGGGTAAGTCTATGTAAACTTATTACTCGAAACCTTCGAACCTCGTCTATGGCCGTACACATACGATCCCCACTGGTGACATCGTCGTAGCACCCAACAATACAGTCAGGCCCCGTTTTGAGCGGCCATATCGAAACTCCACGTATCATTGCAATGCATAGAGTAGTGGGTTACGCGAAAGTCCGTCGTTTTCGACGTTTCGACGACGCGCACTAATTTGCCTGAAATTGTTCCATATTTTTTATTCAATCGCATGAATTCAGGTCCTAACCTCCCCTCTACAAGTTATTCACATTAAATTACCTTTTTCATGATGAAACATTTCGGAATGACTCGCGATTACTAAATAAGAGTCATTGTCGCCATTTTGAAACAGTCGTGGAGTGGATATTCATCTAGTAATTCCAAGTTACGACTCGAAGTCACCACTTGTGTACCAGAAGAAGGGGCGTTTTATCTCTGTATATACGGTATATACCAGTTCGAAAGAACCACACCATAATTGTCGGGTGATAATTCAAATCGCCTGACGCGCGCGACAGCCCGCGATTTTGACCACTATGGAACGCCAATGGGCATCGTACCTGACATTTCATATTTTGCTGCCAATGGGCCATCATCGTGTCACATCCCATCGCCACCTACATCAATTTCTTATGTTTCGCCTGGTACATCGGCCTACATAGTCCTATAGCAGGTCCCAAACTTTATCCCCCCACGGAACCCCTAGGGAGGCGATTTGTCCACGAACCCCCCCCAGTTTTCAAGACATATCTGAGTGATATTAATAAATCGATACGCTTAACGGTGCCTTGTAAAAGAATCAAGTCTATGCATAATACAATTTACATAGTACAATTACTGTGATTGTAATAAAAAGCACGAGATAAAGTTGAAACAAAAGAAAAAAAAAAAAAAAAAAAAAACAAAACAATTGGGAAAAGTTAGATCACCAGCTCACACATAAATTGTCACACTAATGAGACGGCGTCCTGTCTTTCTTCCACGAGGCGTTGATTCTTGGGGATGTCCTGGAGAGGGCGACATTATGTCTGGGCCGACATCAATCTTGTAAATGCTTGCCCAAAACTCGAGAGAATGATATATCATTTGCAACAACTGTCCTAAAAAGTCCACATTTCAGAAATGTTCCACGAACCCTCTGTGAAGGGGCCCACGCACCCCCTGGGGTTCATGCAACCCCATTAGGGCACCCCTGGTCTATAGCCTTATTCTAACGCGTCATATGTTTCGAATATCGTCGGCATATAGTGAGCGGTTAATGGCTCATCGCCGTGATCGGTGTGATTTTCCCCTAGAATCTCGGAAATTTTTCGCAACTCGGGGATCATCATCCCGAAAATGTATATTTTTCGGCCTTTTTCGACCCACTCGCAGGAAATAAACTCCCAAACTCTGAAACAAGTGTAATTGTCAGAACCATTCCAGATCATGTATGTCCCTGTAAAACCCACCCATGTCACTAGCTCCACAGGCTCTCCTGAACAATTAGTGAATTCACTCCGTTTAGAGTGGTAACCAACACACTCTTCGAAGTAGGTGACATTTAACTCGATAGATTTTTTTTTCCAGAAAATTATCCAGATACAAATACGTGTTAATGATAGGCCTATGGTGACGCTATACTAAAGCCGTTTTTCTCTAATTGGGTACACTGCCCATCGACGTCTGCGTCCTCCCCTGTTTTCTTTTTTTATACGGAGGTATATTCCTGTGACAATAATTGACAGCTTGCCTAATTTTGATGTGCCTTCAGCTCTCGTAGGATAATACAAGCGGCATGATTTTTTCCGTTTCCGTGCTACACTGGCGACACATCTGTGTTCCCCTCGAATTTTTATTTCGCCAGTCGCGATCGCGTGCCTGTGATAAAGAATACCCACGCGACCGCGAATTCCCGCGATTCGCCTGTTCGCCTATTCGCGGGCCTAGTGGGAGCACTCACGCGAGGCCAGAACGATGCGAGTTATGCGACCCACAATCACGCATCTGTAGGGGGGGGGGGGGGGGGAGGGGGGGGGGGAGTATCGCAATAAACTGAGAGCGTGCTTCAAAAGGTTGATTCATATTCGAGGCCTATAGAGGTAGGCAAGCAGACATGTACATGAATTCCAACTTTTTTTTCAATATATTGAGCTAACCTGAAAACTAACGTCTAGCATGACAACTTCAAACAAACATAGAAAGAAGCATCATGAAAAGAATGAGAAGACATTTACTCTAAACTATCGGTAAACAAAGCTATGTACAACATTATAACACATCTCTCCCACAGCACTTCAACCTAACACATCTATCCCACAACCACTTCTGTGATGCAAGTATTTTTTAGTGTAACAGAACATTGACTATTAAGTTTGAAATACCCAGCATATTCTTTCATTCTTGGGAGCCAATAATAAAAATAGTATTTTTGCCAAACCAACTACGTAAATATTCCACATAATTGTTTGTTATCGCTGTTTTTATGAATAATTGATAACTAAACCGATTCAATGGTGAATAATCCAAACTGAATACCCAGAAACAATGTTACTTGTGAAGCACGCCCTCAATTATTTGTGATATAGTCTATCGTTATCGCGACAAGTAATGATAAGCGTACGACGACAAAATGTACGTATCAAAGGTAGGCATATTCGTAAGGATCTAAAAAAAATGAACTGTAGTTAACCTTTGACCAAAATACAACGCTGTTGTGCGAGATGAATTGGAGCGATCGTTGGGGTAGTTCCGGTACATAATTTGATTGTGGCGCAATATCAAACCTACATGGGCCTAAATTGCCGGTACCATCCAATCGATTGAGACAAACAGTGGGGTAGGACATTTCCCCAAATGTCGGGGCACAACATTTGAGCGGGGAATTTTTGGGGGGATGGGATCACTTGTGATATCGTAGCCTAGGATGCGGAAGAGGGTCTCCATATATGGGCCGTTTGGAATCGGGAAGGTTATAACACTGCTTCTAATAATAGAGTATGATAGGCTATGGCCTACCACTTCTATAGAACAATTCAGCAGAGTGGTGATGCCCGTGACCTTTTTGCCTCAATTTGAATAGTTGACAGAATTTCATACGATGACGACGACAACGGAACGACGTGACTTTATCGTGAGCAAAATAAATCTCATCGGCAAATGTGGAACTATCTCTCGTTCAACCCCTTGCCACTATTTGCGAGAATGAATAGACGGATTTATCAAGATATGTCGAAAGCACCAATTTTCCCGAAAAATATTCCGATTCATAGAAATTTCAAGAAATTGTCAGCATAAATGTTGGGAAACCATCGATCGAACTTTTGTACATGTTCTTGTCAGTCCTCCAATCTCTGAATATACTGAAAAAAGTAAGATTTTAAAAAAGTCGCCAGATTTGGGCCAACAATGTTTTGTGATATTCAGGCGTGTGACAAAAATTTTCACTCCGTTCGGCGCTCCAAAGTGGAGGTATTCGCGCAAATCATTTAAAAAATATGACGACAGCGAACGCACACTGGCTACCGCCCACTAACACACAGAAACACACGCACAACGGAAACTTTCGCGAGTGCAACCGCAATGGCTGGATCACCCGGCACCGATGGGTACCCCTCCACTGGGTACCTCTCATTGGATAAGTTCTTAGCCGCACTATGGTTACCATAACAACCGTTGCTATGGCAACCACGACATGCAGTGAATATGGGTGAAATGGCAAAACTGACCTCATCCCGGGTGTAAAAGGAATTTCGTGGAGACTCAGGATATACTGACCATTTTAGTCAGGAGTATCATAAACGAGGTGGTCTTTCGAATGCTCAGGATATCCCTAATGATTAAAGCGATGGGGACAGAGCACGCATACATCTCCTTCTCAGCATCTAGGGGCCTATATACATATATCTATGACCTCTCCCCTGGTCAATCCCAAGTTCTGTAACAACACCACCATTTTGCACAGCACTCCTGGCTTCTATGAGAAATCCGCTTTCAACAGAACTGTTTCCTCAACATTGTTTTGATGATTCATTGGCGTCATTGTTCTCAACAAATCAGGAGACCCCAGGGTTATCATTCATTGTCGAGCACTCAGCTGATTAAATTTGCTAAATTGCTAATTAAATAAAGTAGTACCACGGCTCTACCGCAACATGTACGTGGTCCCGCTGCAGATCCACACAGTATGTTAAGCGCGCGGTATCTCGCATTCGACCTGACTGTGCGGTATTATTCCGCGGAGCATTATCCACTGTAACGGGCTGTGCTACGAATCAGGATTACTGGGTCTTTTCCCATCCCCTGTCTCGCACGAATCCTTTTACCGGTAGACCTCTGGACTTTTCGGCAACGCAATACTTACGCTCTGTAACTAATGATTAGGCGTCATAGGGTCACCCGATTTTGGGGTCTTTTTTTCGTCACGTAAGGTCTTAGATTGCTAGCATCACCACACGTAATCAGTACCTCTGTGTTCAAACTATCACAGAGCGTTCAGTACTAGCCTACCATAAGAACTTTGGTCATCTCCTGCATTACGGACCCTATCATCAGTCCCAATTTTCAATTTGGGCCTCTGGCAGTTTATATTATCAATGTACATTCTATAGGTAGGTTCACAACCCCCTAAACGTTCCCATTCGTATAGTACTAAAATGTGAGGGGGGCTTGTGCTGCCTGGTAGGACCTACCATGTCCGGGATGTCGGAGCTGAGGTACGTAGGAGCGGGTGGTTATAGGGACACGGGCTCCCACCATTTCGTTCTAGTGTGTGTTATGGTTCCCTTCCTCAAAAAATTGTCAAAGCAAAGGTTTAATATTTGGAAAATTGTCGAGTTACCACGGGGAATCCCAGGTAGCCCGCCTACTTTGCTAATTTTACCACCTAACTTAACCCCAGACATTAATTTGTTCCAATTTCAATATTAATAATTATTTTGATAAAAATTCAACTGATACCTGCTCTGCTGTCTCACTTCGTTACAGTGAGAGTTTTAGTGAGAAGTTGAAATAGACCTACTCATTCGACCTTACAGTGATTTTCAGCGATTCTGTGCAGAAAATACTGTTATGCAGTAACGGACCCTCCAGGTAACGTTAATCTTCAACTCATCGCACATTCCGTGGTATGGTGTTCACGGATTGAATTAGCCAAAGAGCCATGATTCTGAGCAATAATCATTTAAAACACAAATCGTATGTGTTGAGAAACTTTGCAAGCTTTACCACGAGGCAACCCCAACTAATGAATGACCAGGTGGGATTTTGTTTGAAAATATCGTTTATCACCTCACTTTGATATGCAATCAACTGTATTACATTCAGAGATACTATGACCACCACCCCCCCTCCCCTCCCCTCATGAGAGTGAATTGCCCTGTATCAAAATACGGCTAAACACAAGTTAATACCTTTTGATCAATGTATTAATTGTTGTAATAGGAGGGGTGACCCTTGGGACAAAATGCTAGCGCTAGCCTATACTTCATACCATCTTTTAATAACATTCCATGAAATTGGATAATCGTTTGTAACCATGAAGCGGTTCTTTGCTTTCCGCTTTCAATTGAGGTATGAAATAACTTAATATATTTCACAGTATTTGAGTATTATCCGACAACAATCAACCAGCCTCAATAGGCCAGAAATATAATTCCTATAAAACCATTGCCTTGTATGACCTGGCTACAGGTTTATCGGACTCTGACAGTCCGGCAGATAAAGTGGATTTTTTTCACTAACCTGGACATTTTGTATATATTTTTTTTTTTTTCTTGGATTTCTATTGTTTAAAGGGTGCTCTTTCAGATTCTGCCGGGTGACATCGTGGTCACCCTTGAGCGTTTGAGTCAATCCAGATCGCCCAAAATGCCCGACCTAACATATTTTTCTCCAAACAAAGCTCCCCATTCAGCAATGAATAATACTTTTAGTGTCTATTGGTATGTTTGTAGGTCAAACAATCCACTCAAGTTAAATGTGTAGGAGTCTAGTGAATCACGTGACAATAAAACAAAGATGGCGTCCAAATGGCCGCCCTAACGCATGTTTATCTATAACAAAGCTTCCATTCAGTTATGAATGATACTTGTGATGTCTATTGGTATGTTTTGTAGGTCAAACAATCCACTCAGTTAAATGTGTTGTAGGAGTCTGGTGAATCACGTGACAATAAAACAAAGATGGCGTCCAAAAGGACCGAATAATGATAATAATAATAATAATAATAATAATAATAATAATAATAACTATGTTAGTATATTATTATTATTATTATTATTATTATTATTATTATTATTATATTATTATTATTATTATATTATTATTATTAATAATAATAATAATAATAATAATATAATAATAATATAATAATAATATAATAATAAAATAATAATAATAATGGTGCATTTATATAGCGCTGAATACAACTCACAAAAAGCAACGATCTGAAACGCTTTCCAAAAAATAGGACTACAGATCACGAAAAAGCCTTTTTGAAGAGGTGTGCTTTCAGCTTTGATTGAAGAGAGGGACCTCCGTACTTCTGACAGACGGGAAGAGCATTCCGTGAAGAGAAGCAAATTTACTGACAGACTGATCACCGTAGGCTTTTGTACGGGTGGATGGAATGACGAGGAGATTTTTGCCAGAGCTACGTAGACGTCTGGAGGGTTGATATGAACATAACAAACCCATGATTATACGATGGGGGGGGGGGGGAACCTGTGGTGAGAGCACCGAAAAACAACAAGGAGAACCTTGGAAATAACTCTATGTTCAACAGGGAGCCAATGGAAGTGCTGCAACAAAGAGCTTATATGCTTGAACGTTTAGACTTGCCAGTGTTAGTATAGCGGCGGAGTTCTGATTGCACTGCAATTTCATTATTTCAGTGGATAATGTATTTCAATGGATAATTTCGTGGATAATATAGAGAGTTTTGGTAAGCTTGGTGCAAGTGATCACGATATTATCGCTTTCAATGTGTCTCGTTCTGTCAATATTCCACAGAGCGTTGCGCTCGTTCCTTGTTTCTCGAAAGTCGATCTGGATGGCATTTCTGGTTTTTTTAGTAATGTAGATTGGTTAATTCTAGGAAATTTGAATGCTGTTGATCAGGAAGGGTTTGATTGGCAAAGTAGTTACGAGTTAATGAAAGTTTACGTTCCTTGGAAAAAGCGTCGCACTGAGAACAAAATGCTTTCTCGGATGGAAAGGGAGGTGTTTCTGGCCGTTAGACGTAAGATACATCTTTGGGGACTTTATCGTTCTACGGTCTTTGTCTGATTTAGATCGTTTCCAAGTTCAGCAGAGGCTAGTGAAACGTTTAGTTTCAGGTGCTAAGCTCGATTTCGAAAGGCGATTGCCTCTAATATGAAGGATAATCCTCGTGCGTTTTTTTCTCTTATGTTAGGGGGAAGCAGAAAGTGAAGGACAGCATGGTCCACTGTTAGTGTCCATTCAGGTAATACAATCAGCGATAGCCAGGAGATGGCTAGCGTTCTTAATAACTATTTTTCGTCGGTATTCACTCAGGGAAACTTCGATAATTCCAATGACCTTGTGGTAGGTGTGCTTCATAATAATATTGGTAATATAGTATGTTCGCCTGATGTGATACAAGAGAAACTGCAGAAGCTCAAAAGTGGTAAGGCTCCTGTCCCGATGGTGTTTACCCCTTCTTGTTGAAATCTTTGCAGACCAGTTGTCTGTTCCATTAGCAATTATTTCAATAAACTTGCAGAAGTGTTGTTCAGGATATGGAGGAGAGAAAATGTTTCTCCAATTTTCAATAAAGGCACGGTCTCTCCCTTGTAATTAAGGCCGGTGAGTCTTACTAGTGTTGTTGTCTGCAAGGTGTTAGAATCCATTATTCGGGATAATATTGTCGATTTTTTTTGATGAGTATAGTCTAATTCAGGTTCTCAGCATGGTTTCAGGAAAAAGGGGGGGGGGGGGCGGGATCTTAGTCGTGTTTGACTAATCTCTTTATTTATTTATTTAATTTATTTATTTATTTATTTATTTATTTAATTTATTTATTTATTTATTTATTTATTATTTATTTATTTATTTATTTATTTTTATGGAAGATGTTACTAGCACAGTTGACAACGGCAGTGCTGTTAATATAATTTTCCTAGACTTTCCAAAAAGCTTTTGATAAGGTTCCTCGTGAGCGTCTCTTGTTTAAAGAGGCATCAAGGGGAATGTCCTTGAGTGGATTCGTCAGTGGTTTCTCAATAGGGAAAAACGAGTTGTCATCAATGGCTTTCGTCTCCTTGGCGAAAGGTCACTAGTGGTGTCCTCAAGATCAGTTCTTGGGCCTTTACTTTTTCTGGCGTATATTAACGATCTGGAAGATTCTGTGCATTCCAAAGTTTGCAGACTTTACTAATTTGTAACGGGAGGTTGCTTCGAACGATGATGTTGCAATTGTCGAAAAGGATCTTGATATAAGCTCCAAATGGTCTTTCGATTGGCAAATGTTTTTCAATGCCGTAAGTGCAAAGTTATGCATGATTGGTTTCCACAATCGCGACGCTTCTTCAAGTTAAATGGGCAAATATTCATCATGTGAATTCAGAGAGGGATCTCGGTGTTCATTTTTATTCTTCTTTGAAACCTTCTAACGTGTGCTGAAGCTGCGAGGAAGGTAACTGGATTCAATTTCTTGGCTTGATTAGACGTCACTTCAGTTACCCTGATCACGATTTGTTGTCAGGCTGTTGATAGACCTCACCAGGAGTGTTCTGTCCAAGTATGGAATCCATATTTCTCGAAAGACAAGCAGGTATTGAAAACGTTCAGCAGAGGGCCACTTAAGTATTTCAATCTCTGAGAATTTACCCACACAACGGAGAGATTAAGGCGGCTCGGTCTAACTTCGATGGAACTGAGACGAATTCGTGGTGATTTGATTCAGGTTTTAAAATTGTTCATGGTTTTGAGGGCCTTTCCTTCCATCTATTTCTTTGAGTTTTCCAAAGTTACCACCAATAGGGGCCATCGTCTCAAGCTTCGTGGTGAACGCTGTAGATTGGACATTCTGAATACTTCCTCTCCAGAGAGTTATAAATGAGTGGAATAGCTTCCTGAAGATGTTGTCCTGTCTAAGAGTGTGAATGCATTCAAGAACAGTCTTGATTATTTTTCAAGAATTGTGGGCGAATTCTTTGAGCATCTGAGTTGTTCTTCTCTTTTGGGATGTTGTGGCTGCTTCGGGGTCTCTCATGAGGATTTTGTCGTCCTGACCCTTTTTCACTAAACTAAACTGAAACTAAACAGTACGCGAGTTCCACAAAATGGAGTTGCTATAGTCGATGTTGGTAGAGATGAATGCATGTACCAGTTGCTCAATTGCCTTGGGACGATGTGGCGCAGGGGTAAACGAGCGGATTTGCACTTATGCTTGATAAACTCCTCCATCGAAAGCGTATACTATCAAGAACGACTCCAAGATCCTCGCAGATGTGGTATAAGGAATGGTATCACTTAACTGTACAGGCATAACATCACCGTGAGTTTTTCATGTGCTTTGAGTGCATCAACATGACGATAGTTTTTTTCATCATTTAGTCTTAGTTTGTTGAGGGGCATCCACTCTCTGATGTCATGGAGCAGAGGCGAGGGCAGCGTCTCCCTCAGAATATTTGAAACTACAAATCGTTGTGTATCGTCGGCAATAACAGTTTCTTCTCCCCAAAAACGTTTATATTGACAGCAAAAACACTAGGGACCCATAGAAAAAAAACAATGATTATGTCTACAAGACATGTTCCGGGAGCACATACTATATTCAAGCCACGCAGCCTGGAGTTATGGGGATCACGTGACAATATTTCAAAGATGTCCTCCGTTTTTCTCTACATTTTCACATAGGTATTTCTGGTACATTTATTGTACTTGCCTGGCCTAATAGGAGTGCTTCGAAACATGTCCTCTTGACGTCATGAATCGACCCTATTTCAGTGCGTGATATGAATACCATATCATTACCCAGTGGTCGCCAAATACTTCTTCAGACTTTACAATGTTATGCGACATATCAAGAAGCAAGGACGAGTAAAATAAAATATGTTGGGAAAAACACCCCACAATGTTCCTCCTCCCACACACTAGCATCATCTCCCTCCGCTGAAGACTTCCAAAACTAGTCAGAAATGTAATCTATGCAACTATCGTGTCCGTTCTGCTTTTCGGCAATAAGCTCCCGTGATTGATGTCCTGAAAGTAGTTGTTGTTTACTTCAGATGATCTGGCTTCCAGCAATTTTCCGATCTACGTGTTTCAGGGTATTTTTTTTCGGGGGGGAAAGCTGAAAAGTGTCGCTCCCGGATTCTTGATTGTCACCGCGTACCTCTGGCCAATAGCGCGCCTCCCGGCTTACAGAATCAATAGGATTTAGGAAGTTACGTTAGGTTACCACTCATTGATATTATAGCATTGTTGTTAACTTTATGCGAAATCAACTCTAGGTTTCATCTGACACTGCACTGAAACCCGTCCGGGCACCAAACATAGAGAGATTGCATCACTTAATGCCGAGAGATAGATGCTATAGTAACCAAACCAAAATGCCCATCATCAGCTCATCACCCATCCAAATACTGCTGGCGTCGGCACTTATCTCACGCACGTTGTTCCCGCGGCGTCGGACTGACAGCCCTGCGGTGGTCGACAGCGCGAACAATTAGAATCTCCCTGACAAGTAGTGTTATCAATTCCAATAGTTTCAAATTCTTGCGACCATATTGGGTGACGTAGAATCACCGTTCAAAAATCAAAATAGCGTCCAAAATGACCACTAATCATATTGAGCATGAAAGCTTAATAATGATACAGGGGCAACAGGATTTTCTCGTAGCACCTAAACGCTGTGTACGGATTGAAACAATTGCTCGGGACCCGAAATACCAATAGGAACCACAGGATCATCCATGGTTGAATGGAAAATTTTATATAGATACAAATATTATAATTGGGCCATTTTTAACGTATAATGGATTTATATGGCACATGGATTCTGTGGCACACAAAAATGACTAACCTGTAAATAGACGATCAAAGCTCGACCAAGGATGGGTGTGGGAGGGAACCTACCAAAAAATGTGTAGGTAAAATTGTTGCCCAAATCACGCGTCAATTTGCCCAGAAATTATGTAGGTTCCCGAAATTGGACTCCGTTCTTTCACAGTTGTAGATTGCCTGACCAAAACATTACCAATAGGACACATTATTATCTATTGACATAAGAATCTTTTTTGTTTTTCTTTTTAGAAGAATATGTTATCATGTGGCCGATTTTGAAACATCTGGAGTTTATTACTGCCATGTGATCACAAAGAATCACCAGCAGTTTGAGTGGTTTTTCTTTGGCCCCGAAACATAGCAATAGACACCATAATCATCGTTTTTGGTTGAATTAAACTTACGGGGTTATGCCAAAATATGTTGGGAAAATAATTTACTAATCATATGGGGGCTTGAAGGGACATATGTTGTGGAGCCATACTTGGATGTATTGTCCACGTATTCACTAGACTTCCGCATACATTTAACTGCGACAGCTTGAGTTGATGCCTAATTTCCAAACATGCTAAGGACACCACAGTATCATTCAATGCTGAATGGGGCTTTTTAATGGGAAAAATATGTATGGGCGCCCCATTGTGGACACCATCTTGGATACCAAACACGCTCAGAGGGGTGACCCGATGGTCATCCGGTAGCATCTGAAAGAGGCACCCTTCTTCAAACTATAGAAATCATTCAAGAAAAAACTATATGACAAAATTTCCAGGTTTACCTACGGTTCTGCCGGACTAATAGACCAGACTCAAAATGACAATAGCGGGCCATGTACTCTAGAAAAACACCATACTTTTCGTTGTTTAGGAGTTACCGATCCATGTTATTATTATTTCATTTCGTTATTTTTTCTGTGGGGGGGGGGGGGCGGTTGACATCTGTAGATCTTACATGACCTTGACAAACCCCAAAACAAAATGGATCATGCCTCCATTATATCCCATACCTACGCTTTTTTTGCTGCGGGAGAGCACCTACAAGTCCGTGTCTCTCCGTCCGTTCGTTCGTTCTTCCGTCCGTTCTGTTCGTCACGTTCATTCATAACTCCCAAACCGTACATGCGATCAGGTTGAAAGTTTATACCTTTTTCAAAATACATGGATTACCCACAAGCAATCATATTTTCGCATTGCGAATTCAAATCCAGCAATCAGATCGGAACACTTTCACTACTTAATCTTATGTTTATCAAATTATCACCTTCATTTGTCAACAGCATGCAAGTAGGAGCCTTATTTATTCGCACAGTAGCTCGGCGCTTGAAACACCCTAGTCTGTTTCACACTTCTACAGGGGATATTACTTGGATAACGTGTATAGTATTTTTCATACGTTGGTGCTAGTGACTTATTAGTTTGTTGCAACAAGATGAGTCTGGTCGTCACAAAGAATTGACCCCAAAGGTCACAAGGTCATATGTCAAATGAGGTCTCAGTGGTTTATTGCAACAAGATGAGTCTGGTCGTCACAAAGAATTGACCCCAAAGGTCACAAGGTCAAGCACGTAAATGAGGCCAAAAGGTCAACGAGTTCACAAAAGTCATCCAGATGTTTGTATTGCATAGACAAACAAATTTCCATTACACCACCACCCTAAAATGTTTCGTTTGAAGATATGAAGATTTGAAATTTCTCATGATGATTCGAAGGCGCATCACCCTTTTAGACAACGACAGAACTGTAAATACGTAAAATGGAAGTGTTTTCAGTACGGCATTGCACTTGACTTATTGTTGGTGGCAACACGACAAGTCTGGACATCAAAAATGGCCCCAAAGGTGACAAGGTCTTAGGTCATTATAAGGTCAAAAGCAGGACAAAGTAACTCATCAGATGTAGTTTGCACAGACGACAAGATTTTCATTACCCCAACCCCCTGATGTTTGTGCGGAGATATATGAAGAACCCGAGAACATTGAATGACTTTGACAGGACACCAGCAAAAGTTCTTTCATTCATTATGTAACCAAAAACGAGGATTACACGATGTTAATATCGCTTCCGTTCACCAGTTAGGCGGAACGCTTTTTCGAAGATTGGCCCCCTGACCTTGCACGACTTTCAAGTGATTACCACCAAAACAATAGAGGTTTTCCAACACGGGGGACACCTACCTACCAACAAATGAACTTGATACATGCTTGCCGTCTTTAGATATCGCGTGGAAACCACGGTGCAAGCGTCACACAAAAACACACACCCATCCACACGCACACACATACACGCACACGCACACCCACGCACCACGCACACGCCAACACACACACACACGCAACATACGTGATGCAGAGAACTAAAATTAAACGAGACTTAACTGTAGGTGAAGTTTGATTGGGATAATAGTGAGTTGACCATCCATGCAACGTGAGGGATGACAAGTGGTCTGGCTTCATTCTAAAGATATGGGCAGCGACACCCGCATTAGCAGAAGGGCGGGTATTACTTAATTAACAGAGGAGGGCATGTAATCCCTCAAAACGTTGCATTGATGGTCAGTATAATCCCAATCAAACTTCACCTTACAGGTAAGTCTCGTTTCATTTTGAGATTATTACTTCCCATCATGCAAAGCTAGTGATTCCATGAGATTCAAAGATGGCGCTGACCATTTGAAAAACACACATGAACGTGGTTTTTAATGAGTTTCTCTTGCATTTTCATTCGACCCATTTGGACTTTTCAACAGAGACAACTTGGCACGGAGCACTGTCGAAAAAAAAACTTTTACAATCGTCCCTATTTAACAAAATGAAAAGGATACACAGTAGTAAAGTACTTGAACTCCCTAATGATCCTGTGTACTTTCCCTAAGGAGAACTAAAACAATTGCAGCAATGCTTGATTGAGACTTAATGACTGGCTTGTTATAAAACTGTGCGAATGTTTTTTTCCTTGACGAAGTCAGAGGAATCTATGGCAGTTACGTTCGTGTGTGTGTGTGTGTGTGTGTGAGTGGGTGTGTGTGAGGTGGTGTGTGTGTGTGTGTGGTGACGCCCAGCATGTAAACACATTAACTTGATCAGGTCTGGGTAGGTTAAGCTCATACTTGGTAATGATGGTTCCCCATGATGAGTACATGAACCCTATTGTTTGTGGGTAAGGTTGGGGTGGATTTTGGTCATCTGAGGTCACAGAGGTCAAAGTCTGAAAACCTTGTAAACACGATAGTCCAGAATGGTTGGTTGATCAAGTGAAAATCCGTGTATAGCTTTCTGAGGGGAGTACAGGAACCTATTGTTTTGGTTCAGGTCAGGAGTGAATTTGGTCGAAAAAAAAAATTTGTGAAAAAATTCGATATTTGGCCAATTCCAATTTGGCCTTGTAAACACGATCACTCGGACCCTCATCGGATGAATGAAGCTCATACTTGGTATGTTGTGTTCCCCATGATGAGTACATGAACCCTATGGTTTGGGGTTCGGGTCAGAGGTCATCTGAGGAACAAGAGGTCAAGGTCTTGAAAACCTTGTAAACACGATAAGTCCAAAATGGGGTCTGATCAAGTTGAAATTAATTAGGTGTATAGCTTTCTTGATGGGGAGAACAGGAAACCTAGTGTTTTTGGTTCAGGTCGGAGTGAAGGGGAGGATTTTGGTCGAAAATGCAAATTTGTGACCCAATTTGATTTTTGACCAATTTGTTGAAACATGGGTACTTGACCCCACCTGGATTGGATGAAGCTCAGTACTGGTATGTTCGGTCCCAATGATGAGTATACGAACCTATTTTTGGGTCAGGTCAGGGTCATCTGAGGTCACCAGAGGTCAAAGGCTGAAAACACTTGTAAATACGATAAGACCATAATTGTTGGTCTGATCAAGTTTGAAATAGGTGTAAAGCTTTCTTATGGAGTACAGAACCCTAATGTTTTGGTTCAGGTCAGGAATGAAATTTGGTCGAAAAAGGAAATTTGTGCTGAAAATTCGACATTTGGCAATTTTGGCTTGTGTAAACACGATAACTTGACCCCACCGGATGGATGAAGCTCATACTGTTAGTGTGTGTCCCCATGATGAGTACATGAACCCATTGTTTTGGGGTCGGGTCCGAGGTCATTGAGGTCACCAGAGGTCCCAAAGTCTGAAAACCTTGTAAACCACGATCTGTCCAGAATGGTTGGTCTGCTCAAGTGCTGACATAGGTGTATAGACTTATTATGGGGAGTACAGGAACCTAGTGTTTTTGGTTCAGAGTCGGGAGTGGCTTTTGGTCGAAAATGGAAAATTTGTATGAAAATTTGATTTTGGCCCATTTTGGTTGTAAAACCATGATAACTTGAACCCCACCTGGATGATTGAAGCTCCATACTTGGTTAGTTGTTCCCAATGATGAGTGTATACGAACCCTATTGTTTTGGGGTCAGGCCAGAGGTTATCTGAGGTCACTAGAGGTCAAAGTCTGAAAACTTGTAAACACGATAAGTCCATTATTTTTGTATGATATCAAGTTGAAATTAGGTGTAAACTTTTTTATGGGAGTACAGGAACCTATTGTTTTGGTTCAGGTCCGGAATGAATTTTGGTTTTCGAAAAAGAAAATTTGTGAAAATTCGACATTTTGGCCAATTTTGGCTTGACACGGATGAACTGACCCACTGGATGGATGAAGCTCATACTTGGTATGTGTCTTCCCCATGATGAGTACATGAACCCTATTGTTTTGGGGTCGGGTCAGAGGTATCTGAGAGTCACCAAGGTAAAGTAGGAAAACCTTGTACCGATATGTCCAGAATGGTTGGTACTGATCAGTGAAATCAGGTGGTATAGCTTTCTTATGGGGCGTACAGGAACCCTATTGTTTTTGTTCAGGTCGGGAGTGAATTTGAATTTTGTCGAATCGAAATGGAAAAATTGTGTGAAATTCGTATTTTGGACAATTTTGGCTTGTAAACATGAATATTACCCCACCTGGATGGATGAAGCTCATACTGGTATGTTTGTTCCCCATGCTGAGTATATTTGAACCCTATTGTTTGGGGGGTCAGGTCCCAGAGGTCATCTGAGGTCACACGAGGTCAAAGTCTTGAAAACCTTGTAAACACGATAATTTCCAGAACGGTGGTCTGATCAGGGTTGAAATTAGGGTGGATCTTCCTTATGGGGGTACATGAACCCTTTGGTTTTGGTTTTGGTTAAGGGCGGGGTGAATGGGCTCATACTTGGTTGTGTATTCCCCATGATGAGTACAATGAACCCTATGTTTGGGGGTCAAGGTCGGAGGTCATCAAGGTAACCAGACGTCAAAGTATGAAAACTTGAAATTTAGTGTGTAGCTTTCTACCAAGGGTACAGGAACCCTATTAGTTGGTTGGAAAGATAGGAAATTGTAGACTTTGTTGACTATAATGAGCTGGGTAATATCTCCCCTTTGTCCGTGTGTCTGGGGTATGGGTTGACAGAAACAGTCAAGGAACACTAAGCCTTTTGGTTTCTGGTTTTTCCGAACTCCAGCCACATCCCAAGTATAGTATCTCTGGTAAACTATTGCTTGATGCAGCGAAACAGCAGCTCTCGAGTGCTGTGAGCTTTATAGAAACTAATATCACTATACGGCAGCTGCCCAGTTACTTCCTTAGTCCATCTTGCTAAGGGACTCTTAGCACCCTTGCTGGGTTTAACATCACTGATAAATAATACATGCTCGCTTCCGCAGTCTGCTGGAAATCTAAATACCCCTTTTAACATGAAATACACTCAAACGTTCATCGTGAGAAAAATCTTCCAACATAACTTGAGTTGCTTTCTGCCAGTGGGTGGATGTTTCAAGGTTCTCTTTTCCACGCCTTCCCTATACTGGCCTCATTCGTACACCAGGTCACGGTTGCCACTATCTTCGATACAAAAGGTTCATGAAGCGTATCTGTTGTGCTGGTGGAAATCGCAAATTCAAGAGCATGGAGATAGTTGCATCCATTTTGCTGAAAACCAGGTGCTATAAGCCATAAGTTAAATGCAGTGAGGTCCCTCAAGGCCACATATGGACGGATGTAGTACGTAAGTGACCACGTACAACGGATACGTCCAATATGGCATATGAGTTTGTGGCGATCGAAGCTCAAAGACCCCCTCTTAAAGCGAGATACCAAGAGGATGTGATACTATTGTCAGCCTCTCATTGTACGAAACTAGGGCTGAAATAGCATACGAGCCGAGTTCAAAGCATTATACCCTAAACGGCTTAACCAGGGCTGTTAGGACTTCTAGAACATTCTACAAAAGGGGAAAACGAGCAAAATCCTTTGGATCGCAAAAGGCGGCCCATCCGTCGCTGGGTAAGAAGTTTCTGGGGCTCTACGCAATGAGGGGAGTATAATATCTGTTGTTTGACACGAAAACGTTCTGTGTAGGGTTTCCGGATCAAGAGGCAAGCCACAAGCCTGGGGCTTTGGGCCTTCAGATGAACTCGTTTGCTTCCCGGAGTGTGATTAGGGTCTTGCTGTGGCAGGACTTTGGCATATGCAGGGTCAGTCCAGAAGTTAAGAGACACCAGACTTGTGTCGGCCAGTCGGAAATATAGGAGCCCCCTTGCTTGATCCTGGCGAATTTTCTGGGCGGCACGACCTCCGAACATGCTGAAAGGAGGAAACGCATAAAAGAGGACACTGTAAGTGTCATCTTGCTTCCGAGAAACAAAGGTTAGAAGTTGTTTATTAGAACTTGTAGCAAACAGTCAAGTTTGGTAATCCCCAATATGTGTAATTGGGGAGGAAAATGTTGGATTCAACAATCCACGCTGTATTTGTTAAATTTCGTGATAAAGTATCAGCTGTGTATCGCTTCTACCGGAGAAACAACTGCAGGAGAGCCAGACTCATCTCTCCATACACCAAGCCATATAAGTTTTGTCACTTGTGCCCACTCAGAAGAGTGCTACCACATAGCTTGATATACGATAATGCTGTGGAGTTATTACTTCACCCGAATGTGTTTATTTCGGAACCTTGAACATAACGTCTGGAGGCCCAGTAAATTGGCCATTTGCTCCAAATATTGTGGGGAATTGAAACTTCACTGGAAGACCATCCACCAGCCGATTTAGCATCGACTGTTTCACAAAATGCCCCCCCCCCAGCCTTTTTGTGAAGCATCCAGTATACATAGAAAATCATGTGCTTTAATATTGATAGGCATGTATGAATAGAGTAGATTGATATCCACCATATCAGTGACTGCATTTTCAGAAACGTCAACATCACTATCGAAACAACCTCAAGACAACGATAAAAAGTTTACAAATTGAACACATGGCGAACCAAAGAAACATTCCGACAATAAGCGAGCTAGTTCCCGAATTGTTGGACAACTTTCCGAACTCGGAATTTACGCAATTCCTGTACAAACCGGAAATACTTTTCTCCTGTTAGGCGTACTGTCATATTCTTTGAATCGAGAAGGAACCCAAGAAACCAAAGCGTTTGGGTGGTGTTTGCAACAGACGTTTTTTGGTGACACAACGAAAACCAGCTTTGAAAGAGGGTCACACCTCTCGATAGTATTACACACCCTTGATAAGGTTCTATGTTGGAAAAAAAATGAGTAGCAATGTGCCCAAGCGAGGAAGACCCTAACAGCGTTAAACAGCAAACTGGTTTGGGCAGCTTAGTAAAAATCCCGGGTGCTGATGCCAAAACATTTGGTAACACATGTAAATGAATAAATTTTCTTTCCAATCTGAGTTTCAAAATTCCGATGGATAGAGCAATAGGAACTGAGTAGTGGGCATCCGTTAAAATATATGGCGCCATTGTAGAACCTTCTGTTCATAACCGCAGCCTCCTGTAGGCTATCCATTCCTGAAATTGATGTACTGTACCTAGGAATAAATTTTTCAAATTTTAAAAGCATTCGCGTAAGTACCATCTTTTTTGGGGCGAAGAAAAATAGGAGATACGTACCCCCCTCAGTAGACCAACATGCTCTAAAAAAAGTTTTGTCTACAAGCTTCACAATTTCTTTATCGATTAAGTCTTGTTCTATTTTCGAGCTGTTGACTTTACTACACATAGTATTGTTAACAGGCACATCGCAGTCTGTAAATTCAATATTATAGCCAGCAACTTTTGTAAAATGAAAATTATCCTGTAGTATTTTTTCCTAATGGTATAAAAAAAATTATTCGGCCACCCATGGCTCCAAAAGATTTTATAACGGAAACATGACATACCTCACCTTTCATTACTGGTTTATGCTGTTCTTCTTGTTGTATGGAGGCCGTCGTGACACTCCTCTTAATAGAACAAGCGTCGAAACGTCTTGATATCTGCCGACGGCAAAATTCCTGTGGCGAATACACTGCATGTTCTTCACCAATCCTCATTTATTGTTTTGAGGTTCACATTTATTGACTTTACTGACATCTGTCACAATCTTGGAATGGCTTGGAACATGTCTACCACATTGGCCTAATACTTGCATCAAGTTACGTCACTAAATCATTCCTAGGCCTGTGTATATTACTACATATAGCCCACCCAACAGAACTCACGATGTGAAAACAACTCTCTTTCTGGGTCTAGAGCGAGTGTTGAGAGAAAAATCATTTCCCCCTGGACAATAGGTTTTATTGTCAACTAGGCTGGCATACCGGACCCTTCTGACATATAAGGTCAACACTGGTCCGCAGAGGGATGAAGTAATGTAAACAAACCTCTCTCACACTGTCACAGGAGCTAGCTCAATGGGAGTTGGAAATTGGGGTAATTAATTGGATTTGATTGAAATCTAATCACACTATGCCGAAAACAATTAATGTAACTCCAGCCTATCCAGTGGCATGCTTCATCCACCCCACGTTTCAACATTATTGCATGTACTTTTCATCAGAATTCGATGAAAGACTTATTGGCGTAATTAATTGCATTTAATTAAAATTTCATCGCACTATGCAAACAAGAATGTAACTCAGCCTAGCCAGTGGCATGCTTCATCCACCCACCAAGTTCAACCCTGATCGATGTGCGGTTCAGAAGTTAGGAATGAACGTGACGAACAGAAAGAACGAACGAATGAACTAACGAACGAACGAACGAACGAACGAACGAACGAACGAACGAACGAACGACGGACGGAGAGACAGGATGACTTTTTTAAGAGCTGCTTACCCCGCAGCTAAAAAAAGGTCGCTGCCCGTAAGGCCGGAATCTCGCAAAACCACGTCCACGTCCGCGTCCACGATAGAGGACCACCTCTTCTAACGGGTCTAATGCTCAAAACGCTCGATTGAAGACACTGCCTACTGACTTTCTGTGCGTCTGACAGCTCTGTCACAGTTTGCGAAACATTGTCCCCAAACAAAACAACTCCCCTGTTATGGGCACTGATTTTGCACATAGCCCCTGGAACTCGCGCTTCAACTCAGGCCTAATGAGTTCTCTGCGGAACAAATTCAGGCTTTTATTCGCCGCTGTAAGAAAAGCCAATGCGTCCGTTACCTTTGTCACTAGTGATGGTTTCTCCAGGGTTTGAGAGTTGACAACGTCATTCAGGAGATAGTGAGGTCCGATCATGCCCTTTATGTTGTAGAGTTGTAGCTTCTGCAATCCAATATCATTAGTCCTTGTATGAAGTTGCAGATGCAAAAAAGACAATCTTGTTAACGTTTGTTTGTCTCAAGGAGTTGAACGTTCGACGGACGGAAATACACGGCCAGTTTTTCTTTCATTTCGGCTTCAACAAGCCCTTCTGAGCATAATCCCTGCACTAAGTTTGCTAGGTTTTCCGGTAACTGGAGCCCCAACATAGTTATCCTTATCAGGTCGGCGATTACACTATTAAGCACGACATCAGCTTTATTAAACTCGACTGACAACACAGAGCCAGTCTCTGTGTCACTCTGGGGTTTTTAGTAAGTCACTTATTTGTTGATCTAGATGATCAGTCTCCTCACTCAACCACCCTTGTGCAGGCCGCAGTTCGTTTGCAGCCCAACCTTCGATTCGAGATTTTGTAGTTGCCATTTCATGGCCTGGATTGCTGTCTTTAGGTCTTCCGAGCCGAAGGGCCTGAAACCACTTTATCACTATCAGCCGAATTTCTGTAGCAGCCGCTGCCGTTGCCTCTGTATATCGACTCCACATTTTCATAGGAGTCAATGATTGAGTCATATGTATGCAACTGGAAAATGTGAATGTTGCAATTACCAACAACTACTTTGAGCTTTATAACGATACTACATGTTAGGTCCTGTAATGGCCGGAGCTTCAGTGACTTTAGTCTTTGATTGAACTTCGGAGGCCATAAAATCACTGCCACGAATTGTTTCAAAACCTGGAGGGCCAATAACTGGGACTATCCTTTTTTGCCCACAAAAAAGGCTGGAGGCAGGACCTGGTGGGCTAACTAAGTCCCAAAGTAGGGGAGAATAGCCGGAGGCCAACTCCGAAATGAGCACCTCCATTAATCGTCCGGAGACAAGTGTGTTGCTATAATTAGATATTACTCATTATGCCACTCGAACTCAAATGATTTTAAAAGACCGAAGCCCAATTACACATGAGCTAGGAGGCTACGTGCCTAGCGTGTAATGAATAAAATATCCTAGCCTATCGATTTGCAATACGTCAACCTCACCTTCAGAGAATAGGCTACGCCCTACAACGGGCAGAAGCACAGCTGTTTCGTAAAATTGTCACTCTGCCACCAAATCGAAATTAGTTAAAGGTGGCATTGGTCCATTGTTGGCTCCTGATACGGTGTAAACTGTTAGTGAAAGTCCGGACATGTTGTCAGATATTCGCAATAATTATTTTTCCTCAGTCTTCACGCAGAAGAACTGGAAAATTTCAATGATCTCGTTGTTGGTGAACCACCAGGAAGCGTTGGTGATATTGTTTTGTACACCGGTTTCAGGCAAAACCAAACTTCAGAGTCTCAAGCATGGTAAATCTCCTGGCCCGGATGCAGTCACCCCTCCTTTGCTATCTTTTTGCAGACTATCCCTGTACTCCGTTAGCTGAATTTTCAAGAAAACTCTGGAGAAGTATTTTTCCTGATGATTGAGTAGGCGAATGTTTGTCCCTTTTCAAGAAGGGTAACCGAATCTCTTTCTGCCATTACAAGGCTGTCAGCTCACTAGTATCGCTTTTAAAGGTGATGGAATCGATAGTTCGGGATCATATGGTTAACCATTTCGATGGAAGTACTGAGTCTGCAACTCAGCATGGTTCAGAAAAGGTCGTTCGTGGTTTTGTCTACTTTTACAATTCATGGAAGATTTTACTAATGCTGTTGGACCGAGGCAACGCTGCTGATATTATTTTTTTTGGACTTTCAGAAAGCCTTAGATAAAGTTCCCCATAACGTCTCTTGCTCAAATTTTGAGAGTTTTGGTTTGACGGGAATGTCCTCAGGTGGATTCGAGGGTGGTTTCATGACAGGAACATCGGGTTGTTATTAACGGTTGTGCTTCTCCTTGGCAGAAGGTCACTGGTGGCGTTCCACAGCGATCGGTTCTCGGACCCCTACTGTTTGATTTATATTAACGATCTTGTTAATTCAGTGCAATCCGAGTAAACTTTGGAATGATCTGACCTGAATTCTCAAGTGGTCTTCTGATTGGCAGATGTTTTTCAACGCTGGGGAGTGTAAAGTATGCATGTGGTTTCCAAAATATAATGCCTCTTCAGTTTTGCGACTGGCAGGATATTCAGGTGGTGGACTCGGGAAAAATGATCTTGGTGTGTGCTTCGAAGCTTCGTTGAAACTCTAAGCATGTGCTGGAAGTCTGCAAGGAAAGGCAATTGGATTCTTGGTCTGTAAGCGGCATTTCACTTCTGGATGAGGATATAGTTCTCAAACTCTTTCAAGCAACTATTAGACCTCACCTCGATATTCAGTCTAAGTGTGGAACCCTTATTTCGTGAAAAATAAGTTGTTGAAAAGTTCGAGGAGGGCTACTACATAATTAGTAGCCGTGAGAGATTTCCCGTACGAGGAAAGACTCAGGCTCTTGGGCAACTTCAATGGAGCTGAGGCGTGTTCGGCGTGATTTGATCCAGGTCTTCAAAATCGTCCATAAATTGATGGTTTGGCGTCGAGGATTCTTTAAGTTTTCCATGTGACTACTACTCGTGGGCACCACCTCAAGCTTCGAGGAACTCGCGTAGATTGGTCTTCGGAAAACACTTCTTTCACAGAGGTATCAACGAGTGATATCCTTCCGGAAACTGTGTATGTCTAGTAGTGTGAATGCTTTCAAGAAGCCTTGAAATTTTTATTCTTCGAAAATCGTGGGCGAATTATGTTTCTGGGCTCGTTGGAATTTTTCGAGGTTGTGGTTTCAGGGTCGTTCATGAGGAGTTTGTCCTTCCTGGACTCACCTCACTAAATGACGATCCAAAGCACATGCAAGCAATGCGCTGTGTACGTACGTACACAGAACAGCAGCAAAAGTTATCCTCTGTGTCGGAGTTTTTCAGCAATTATTTTAAGCAGCTGACTTATTGAATAATAATCTGACATGCCGGGTCGTGATGTCTGAGCAGTGTTTGGCTGCGAAACACAGCATCCATCATGCAGAAAGGTGGTAATATTGTTCCTAGAAAACCAAAGTGGTATTTGCTTCTGATGGTTGCCTCCAAAAGTATGCAATTTCGTATTTGGAAAACTAACAGAGATCTATCAGCGAAAAAAAAGCATCCCATGTTTTTGTTACAGCCGCTGAGATGTCGATATGGATGAAGGCCCAGTTTTACTTCGTATTTTGATTTTTTAGTGTGGTAGTGGTGTAATGACTGGGGTGAGGTTTCAATGCAAGAGATCCAGGTTATTTCCTTGTCTCTGCTCATTTCTTAAAAAAAACATTTTGGTCCGCAGTGTTGGTGGCATCACGTCACTTTCACTTGGGTTGGTTATGAATTAGGCCTGCTGCACTGTGCCCACTTGTCTACCACCATTCCAGTCTTTGGGCAATCACTTGTGTATGAGGGACGTTGAGTGATGGTCCCAGGTGGAGGTGGGAATGCATGTGGTACAATATGCAATATCCGATATTTACACAGTTTTACGCAAATTTAAAGCTCATTCAGCCTTCATGTCATGTAACCTTTCAGTCACGAAGCTATCCCCATACTGTGTAATAAACGTAATGACTGATATAGGAACTTCGATGATTTACTGTTGTTGTTGTTGAAACAATAGTATTTGGTAAAATTCGTTAATTATGGAATAGATCCCGTGACGAAACAGATACATTGGTACGGCGGCCGGCATTTTTGAGAATGCACGGACTGGTTTCGACTGAAACCATCATTCCTTTCTTGTAGATGAGCACCATCGAACAAACGGAACAAAGGCATTCGTTCTCAATTTCATTGATGCTGATTTTTCTCGAAAATTTCAAATGCTGATGGAACTTTAGTAGCCTATTGCATATTTTAACTGTTGCTCAGACGAGAGTCCATGGGATATGTTCGGCACAGTTGTAAGTTTGTCACCATTCCGTTGCACTATTGACAACCTGTTTCAGCTATTGATTACAGCAATCCTGTTTTAATTAACGCCAGGCAGAAGATGTCATGCAAATGCTTATTTCTATCAGGAAGAACTTTTTCATCAGAGAGTGCATGCATGAAAATATGCCGGCCCATGCAGAACGCTAGTCAAAATTTTACAAACCACATCAGGCCAACTTTTAAAACTATAGTTTTAATAAGTCGGCAACCTGTTCGCACGAAGACAAACAAATTTGTTTGAACCGACAGAAGCTGTCATGGTAAATGCTTTTATTGTCTCGCCTGAATGAATTCAAGAGTAGACTTTAGTGGTACTATGGCGTGTGTGGTGTGTTTGTGTGTTGTGTGTGCTTTTGTGTGTGTGGTGTGTGTGTATTTGTTGTTCACACTTTCTCGTTAGCAGGACATATCTCAAACGGTAAGTGCATTTGCGACAAATTTCCAGGGTAGCATCGGGGTGAATGCGATCTGGTTTAGATTTTGTCACTAATCAAGTAAGGAAATTAGCCTATTTTTTTTGTAATTTATTGTTTAGCTCGTTGGCAAGATTACGGATGAATCCCCCCGTAGGTGCTATGGTGACTTGGTTTGGACATAGATGCGGGATATGAGTAGATTGAACTGATTAGATTGTCAGCTAAACTATGGTCATTAGTCTTCTAATTTGCATATTCAGCGAATTTCCAGAGGTTTTGTCGATTTTCCCACGAAAATTCCGTGAATATGGTCTACCTCCACGTCCTAACTCTTAAACAAAGATTCTGGGGGTCAATGGCGGCCATACAACGTACCTATTTGCATAATTTTTTTGCGAAATTACTTGGATTTTCATGAAACCTGGTGCATATGGTTTATTTTTAGTTCCAAATTTTTACATGGATTCAGGTCACTGGAGGTCATTAAACGTGTCTACTTTGCATATTCAGCGTTATTTTAAAGTTTTCCAGATTTTCGTGAAACTTGTGTAAATTGCCTAAATTGCAATAATTCAGACAATTTAGTCCCTTTCCCCAAAACTTTGACTTAGTCCCTTAGTAGACATTGTCAATAATCATTCCTTTCGAATTTGAATTGGTCACTGATTTTAGGCGGTTTCTGTAATGGCTGATACCGAAATCTTTGAGCGCCACATGAATGCTTTTAATGACTCCGACCGAGCAACCAGGAGTAGACACTGGGGGCGGGTCGCCTTGTTCTGCTTGTGAAAACTTCAATTTCAAACAGTGATATGTCATTTTAACTGCTGGCCTGGAAAAGGCCGCCAACATGTAAAAAAAGATAATAGGTAATAAGTTGGCAACCGTTTCACCTTGATAACCATGCAGAAGCTGTAATGATGGCAAAGTGCTTACATTCTGCGTGTAACACTTCAAATTCAAACTGCATTATTAGTAATTCCATGCATATTAAAACTGCTAGTTATGATGCAAGAAGCCAGCCATTCCTGTACTCTAATATATTGTTTGATATACAATCCAGAATTAATATTGTAGCTAGGGACCTTAACTTGTACTGTCAACTTCAGTGAGGTGACGTTCCTTTTGTGTTCCGTAGCAAAGATCCATTTTGCACGTTTTGTGAATAAAATTGTACTAGGGTAAATACAGAACATCCTTTTTTGTTTTGCTTTTTTATTATTGTTACATAATACAATCACCGCAAACCCCTTACCAACCCATTGCGGGTCTTTTAGCTGCAAGTTTGAAACTGACCACAGGCTGGTACTGTTCAACCTCAATCGAAGGTTCTTTTCTCCTGCACATCCCGACGCAGATATATTAAACATCCACAATGCTGAGTGCGCGTGCAGAGGTACCAATTCGCAACAGTGTGAAAGAAGACCTAGCTAACACTACGGACCCTTCTCTTGACGCATAGCTAACCATCATTCACGATCCGGCACAACACCTGTGGTTCCCAGGAGTTTCTTCTTTCACACAACCTATCTCAGCCTGATCCATCGACTTATCAGAAGAAAGAATTCTGCCAAGGAACCTCACTGAAGCCGAAGCATCTCCGTCAAACCAACGAAACTGCTGATCAATGCTCCAAATGTGAACTTCAAGGATGCAAACGGCAACTCCCCGTGAGAAGTGTCACTGAAAAAAAGAGGCACCCGTTTGCAGAATATGCTCCCGTGCTTTTCAATTTACTACTTCAAATATTTCTGATGATGTCCTCCCAACACTGGGGGAGGTAGAGATAGCCAATCCATCAAAGTCCGCCGACAACAAAGCTCCTGGGCCTGACAACGTTTCTGGTTGAATGCATCAAGATTGCTGCAAAAACCGATCAACACTATTCTCAGGCACCATTCACATGCTGTGCGGCACACAGGCATCTGTCCTTCAGCGATGCATCTTTCACCTTCATCCCACTCCATAAGAAGAACGACCGAGGAGTCTGTGAGAACTATCGCACATTGGTCTCTCATCCAGTCCTGCCAGCAAAGTAGTAGCTCAACATCATGCAGTTCCCGCCCTCCAGACTCACCTTAAGATGTTAGGAGGTGCAGTTTGGCTTCCGCTCCGGGAAGTCAACCACAGAGCTATCTTCGCTCTTATACTATCACTTCTGCCTACTACAGAGCCCACACACATGAACACCACTCCATCTTATTTTTGTGGTTACAAGAAATCTATAGTGTAAATCCTGCCCTGTCTTATGAGAGCTGGATCAGATGGGGGTGGATGAGGACTCATCAGACCTCACAGGATCTTTATCATGAAGGTCCTGAGGGCGTCCTACAATGGAAAGAACGAGACAACAGAGGCCCCACCACTCCTGTTTGGATGTAGACAGGCTGCCCGTATCCCCAATCCTCTTCTTTCTCTCTCTAACAAACTTATGCCATATGAAGGAATGGCATGCTAGACTTTTGGTTTGCCGGTTGCTACTATAGGTGACGCGCAGTGAAGGACTTGAGGTATGCCGATGTCTTGTCGGTTTTCATTAATCCGCTGCTGAGCAGAAGCGGGTGCTCTTACCCTCTTAGCGGACTCTCCAAGCCCTATCA